>CM056055.1:217339715-217927215 GCA_029574335.1 Rana kukunoris
GTATTTGCTCTGCTAGTGATAACTAACTGTGGTTACAAAACTCCTCTCAGGTTATTTGGATTGCATAAGAAAGTGATCAATATGGTACACAACCTGCTATCTACTCACGACTCCGATCCCCGCTATGCTGATCCCGAGGTAAAGGCCCGCGTGGCCATGCTGTACCTTCCTTTGATTGGCATCGTCATGGAGACCGTCCCCCAGCTGTACGATTTCACAGGTATGTTACCAGGTCATCGGCCTCAGCATGCTCCCAAAATTTCCTCTATGGCGAGTCCTTCTTTGCAACCCCCCCCCCCTCCCGCCGTGCATGTTTTGTATATCCCAGTATCCTACTGCCCTCTTGCTGCCATAAATGCCACAAACTTTCATTTGAGTGACATTTAAAGCCTAAGTTTACCGTTATAAAAAATACAAAAATTCACACCCTTTTTGTAGGAAAAAATGATGTGCTTTTCCCATTTTATCCTGAGGAGCCTGCAGAGTATTGCATTAAGGATCAGTGGATCGCGGGTGCAATGCCATGCTACTGCAGACACTTCCTTTATTTCTGTGCCTGTACGGGGTGTTGGCTTCAGAGCCATAGGAAGTGTTGGTGTTGATCAGTGGCGGCTGGTGCTCAAATCTCTTGTGGGGGGCGGGGGTGGGGGGCTGCAGCCCCCCTCCCAGCCACCTTTTTTTTTGTATATATATATATATATATATATATATATATATATATATATATACACACACACACACCGTAATCTTTATTTTTCCATTTTTATATTTTTGTTTGTAAAACATGAAAAATCACAACATTTGAATTGAAGTAGAACAAATAACAGCATAACTGGGGAGGCATGGGGAAGGGGATAGGGAGTGGGGAAAAAAAATAACCACATTCCATTGCAATGCCATCCCGTTGACCCCAGCATAGGCCCACATCTCATTATAGCTCTCGACCAATGTGTTAGGGCATAACTCCACCCCTAGGCCAGCAGGGTCCCGACAGGAACTCTCCCCCCAGGAGGGGGGGCTATAAAACCTCCTTCATACCTCCCCCAGCCACCTTTTTTTAGGCGTGCTTCCAAAAAGAAATCAAACCTGTGGAAGTCCATGCATCCGGCGCCTTGCAAATTAGTTTGGGGGCCGGACGCATGGATTAGTGTGGGCGGCACCAGTGCGCCCTGCATGAGTGGCCGCCACTGGTGCTGATCAGCAAGCTCGCAATCCATTGAGGACTACAGGCATCTGCCACGGTGCCAGACGACCCTTAGACCGCTGTCACAGGGAAGTGGTAAAGGGAACTTGCTGCAGATTGTTAAATGTTACACCACAAATACTGGTGTAATTAGGGTGACCACATTTCCGAAATGCCATTCAGGGAACCCGCCCCCGCCCTTTCCGTCTTTTTCTGCTCTGAGTGCTGGGGCCTTGGCTTCGCTCTGTGGTGACGTGGTGTTACCGGTTGCTAGTCACCAAGCGGTCCTAGCGACCAGTTTGTCCAGTGTAGAGCCAGCGGTGGAACTAGATAAAACGGTATCGGACAGCCAGGACAAGTACTGTCTAAGTAAAGTGACGATTCGGCGGCCTTTTCTAAGGGCATAAGATATCGGCTCGGAGGGTGGAGTGCCTGTGTCAGTTTAGTTCCGGGATACTGTATTGTTCTGGAATGAAGGTGCCCAGGACACGGGACAAACCTGTAAAATGGGGGACTTTCCTGGGGCAATGCGGGACTGTTTCGGGCAATCGGGGACACGTAGTCACCCTAGGTGTAACATGTCCCAAAGGTGAATCTACCATTTAAACCATTCTAACTTTTTTTTTTTTTTTTTTATCATTAAAGTTTTTTTATTGGAAAAAATAAAAATCAGAGTACAAAATACAGCCAGGGTACCGAGAACACAAATCAAAATATATAAATACATACTCTGAAAAGTAAGCTACTTTTATATCTTATAGCACAAGATAGCAAAGGGAAACATCACAACCTAGGATATTACCCGCTACTAACTACTACTAAAAAAAGAAAAAGGAGAAAAAAAAAAAAATCATTCTAACTTTCATTAAGAAGGATTACTTGTTGATAAAACATGAGCAGAAGTTGATCTTTTAGATTCCTGACTATCCTATAGAGAAGTATCGCATACAACAAATGATTCCCATTCCTTTTATTTGCAAAGGACACTGTTGGCATAATTTACAACAACAGAAAAGTGCATTCAGAACCCACTTTTTCTGGTATAGTGAAAATGTATTTAGTTGAATCCATAATAAGAAACTCTTCATAATTAGAGAGGAAATGTTGTGTTTTGGCAGAGTCTCTCAACCAGCGAGGAAGGCACACCGCTGCCTCTGGAGAGGACCCCGACAGCGAGGGCGGAAATATGATCAGCCAAACTGTCGCCATGGCAATCGCGGGGACGTCGGTGCCGCAGCTGACGAGGCCGAGCAGCTTCATGTTGACGTCACAGGTGCCGTATTCTCGATCAGCCTATACAGATCGATCACTCCTTCCTGTGACCTCTGTGTCACTAAAGGATTCAGCGTATATGGGTTAGGTCGGAGGATGCAACAAAGGTATGCAGCAGAGGATGGCGGCTTCTGAGACACGAGCGGACCGGTCCGATGAAACTTGTCTAACGGACCGTTTTCATCGGACCACGCTGAAGTGGTCTGTTGGTCTGATGTGCGTACACACCATCGGACCAGAACCCGGTGACATAGAACACAACGGCGCGATGAAAAAACAAAGTTTAATGATTCCAAGCATTCGTCTAATTGATTCTGAGCATGCGCGGGTTTTTGGTCCGATGGTTTGTGTACTAAACATCGAACCCGTCTGACGGACATGTTTCCATCGGACAGGTTTTATAGAAATTGAAAACTTTTGTCCGACGGACAACGGTCCGATAGGCCGTACACACCATCAAACATGTCCGCTGTAACTGGTCTTCGGACCAGTTTCAGCGGACATGTTCGATCGTGTGTACGCGGCCTGACACTCCTGGATGTGTCAAATTTTGAAGGAAAGCCTAATGGAGCCGGCAACCCTGGAATGGTGGGAGGGCAAGCATAGTAGTTCTCATCTTGGATGGCATTTATCTGGATTTTTAATTCGTTCTAGCGGGGTCACTCTAAATCAGGAATAATCAATTAGCGGACCTCCAGATGTTGCAAAACTACAAGTCCCATCATGCCTCAGCCTTTGGGTTCATGTGTGTGGCTGTCAGAGTCTTGCTATGCCTCATGGGAATTGTAGTTTTGCAACAGCTGGAGGTCCGCTAATTGCATATCCCTGCTCTAAATGCTTAAAGTGGAGGTTTCACCCTCCAAAAAATTTCTAGCATGCCACGGAGCCCACCCACCCGACCGGCAGTACGCAGTGTTTTTTTTTTTCTGTAGATACCTTTTTACGGGCTCTCTTCCCCTCCGGCAATCCCGTGGGACTGGACGTTTACAATCACAGGCTGTGATTGACGTCCCTCAGCCCGGCGCAGACAGCGTGTCACGAGATGCCGAAGGAACCCGAACGTCGGTGCGGCCCTATACGGCGCCTGCGCACCGACGTTCGGGTTCCTTTGGCATCTCGTGACGCACTGTCTGCGCCGGGCTGAGGGACGTCAATCACAGCCTGTGATTGGAAACGCCCAGTCACGCGTGATTGCCGGAGGGGAAGAGAGCCCGTAAAAAGGTATCTACAGGGAAAAAAACAAAAACACCAGCGTACTGCCGGTCGGGTGGGTGGGTGGGTGGGTGGTCTCCGTGGCATGCTAGAAATTTTTTGGAGGGTGAACCTCCACTTTAACATTCATCCGATATTATCCAATCGGACAGACATGAAAATCTTTCTTGTACAATACCAGATCGTCCCGTTTTCCATTTTAATTAGTATAGTTGTCGTCCGAAAATACAATACAAATACAACACATGACATCACTTCTGATTTTTTTTATTCTGTCATACGAGAATTTTCGTAACTTTAGTAAACTCTTCAGGTTCGATATATGACTAGCATGAAAAAAAAAAAAAAAAGACGACGATCTGTTGCCCGATTTTTGGATCATGGGTACGGGGCATAACTGAGGGAAAGACTTTGTTAGAGAGTTGGAGAAAGTGTCCACCCTATATATGGTTCAAAAGGGGGATCTAGCCTTTTTAAGCAGAGTTCCGCCGAAAAAATAAATATTAAAAGTCAGCTGCTGACTTTTAATATGAGGACACTTACCTGTCCAGGGCGTCCGCGATGTCGGCCCCCGAAGCCGATCTGTTCTTCTACTCTCGCATGCTGCCGCCGCCATCTTCGGTAAGGGAATCAGGAAGTGAAGCCGTAGCAGCTTCACTTCCTAGTTCCCTACTGCACATATACGAGTCGCGCTACGCGATGCTATGGGTCCCTGCTGTCTTCTGGGACCTGTGAAGTCTCTCAGAAGACAGCGGGGGGTGGGGCTCGGAGTACATTTTAATTGGACCTTTCTTGTTGTTTTTTTAGCCATCCAGACAACATTCTTCGTTCTCCGCTGAGTCAAGCCGCAGCCTGCTGATCTGCCTCCTCTGGGTGCTGAAGAACGCCAATGAGATTGTCCTGCAGAAGTGGTTCACAGACCTGTCCATCCTGCAGCTCAACCGCCTGCTCGACCTTCTTTACCTCTGCGTCTCCTGCTTTGAGTACAAGGCAAGTCTACCAAACGGAAATCGTTACACTCATATCTGTATGAAGCCTTTCCGCAGTTGATTACACTATGCCATCTCTTTTTTTAACCGCTGTCGCAGCTATACTGCGGCAGGCTGGCCACCCTGCGCGAGTCGTCGTAGCTGTGCGTCGGCTCTTTAAGACACCTCCGACAGTGCGAGCGTGCGTGCGTGCCCGAAGCATGTCCCCGGAGCCGATGCGTGTGTCCGGCTTTTGCGATGACCGCCGGGCACCCGCGGTCCCTCGTTACAGAACAGGGGGGTGTGTGTGTAAAAACACACACACATCCCGGTTCTCTCAGGGGAGAGGAAACTGATTGTGTGTTCATACTTGAACATACAATCAGTCTCCTCTCCCCTGAGAGGAGACTGATTGTACTACTGATTGTACTACTGATTGTCCATACTATGTATGAACACCGATCAATCGTATCCCCTAGTCAGTCCCATCCCCCCCTACGATTAGAACACACATTAGGGAACACAGTTAACCCCTTGATCACCCCCTAGTGTTAACCCCTTCTGTGCCAGTGACATTTATACAGTAAACTGCATTTTTATAGCACCAATCGCTGTATAAATGTCACTGGTCCCAAAAATGTGTCAAAAGTGTCGGATTTGTCCGCCGCAATATCAAAGTCGCAATAAAAATCGCAGTTTGCCACCATTACTATTAAAAAAATGGCCTAAATCTATTCCCTATTTTGTAGACGCTACAACTTTTGCGAAAAACCAATCTATATACGCTTTTTGCGTTGTTTTTTTTTTTTTTACCAAAAATATTTAGAAGAATACATATCAGCCTAAACTGAAAAAAAAAAATATATATTAAAAAAAAAAAAAACAGATGTGATAGGGAGGAAATGCTCAGCATAGAAACTCACTAAAAGCTGAGCATGTGCAGAGCTGCCAACACTGCGCATGCAAAATCCCCAACTGCATTGGGGACATGGACTGAAGGGAGAGAGACAAAGAACAGCAGGATCAACCAGGTTTTTTTTGCAGAATACAGAAAACAAATCTTGTAGTGACTGAGTGAGTATAAACAGCATGTAATACACCATTTATTGATAGTATTTTATTTATTTTTTCTCAATAATTGTTTTATTTTAAATTTAAAAAATATAGCAATTGTACAAGCATAATATGATAGTATTTTATACTGTGGGTTTAATGCCATGTGGATTGCCACACGTAACCAACATATTGGGGTTTTCTCAAATTTGACTGCAAAAGTGGAAATACACTTTAAGTGAAATGTTTTTTTTTTTTTTTACTGGCAAATGTCAAACAAAATCATCATTATAATAGCCTATAAATAATAATAATTAAATAATTTTTGGAATTTCCTTTCAAATTTAGCGGTTGGTGAATTATTGATTATGAATTTATTCCGAAAATAACGAATGCCGTATCTAAACGAATGGAACGTAACAAATTAATAATAATAAAAACTTGTTATTAGTATTTATTATTTGTTCCGTTCCATTTATTTAGATACGGTATTTGTTATTTCATATAAATTCATATTGATTGCGTTCACGAACAGACAAATTTGAAAGGCAATTCCAATACCTATAATTCATTAGTTATTGTTAACACCCTTTACGATCTTCCATTCCACCAACCCATGACAGCTTATCCGACACTCCAACAATCCAGCAGACACGACCCATTCCATTCCCCAGAATAAACGAGACACAAGCTCTGTTCTCTGGTTTCAAATGAATGAATACTTTAATGGTAACTCAGCCTTGTTATATACAGTAACCAAATATTGACATTGACTAACTCCACCCACAACATGACACAATGAGCTTCAATACACATTCTTTTAGATAATGACATTCCACATCTATCATCAATAGAATTCACACCAAACAGTATTAGCATGACCCAATGAGTTCCTAACGAGTCCCCCTCAATCCACATCTTAGACAGACGTTCTGACTCTGCGATACGCTATTCACCTGCTACATAATGCACATTCCTTTGTAGACGTAATTGACATGCTAATCCACTACACCTGAGAAGTCAGACATCTGACCTTTCAGACTGCCAACACATATCTATCATCAATAGAACTTTCACACAATACAGTGTAATTCACATCACACAATAGACAATGAAATATCTTAGGAGCCCGACTCACCTCAAAAGTATGTGCCCCCACATTGAATGAAACACTCTATTGACCTGTTGGGGTCAGAATAACCAAACAACTTGTAATATTTCAAGATATCCTGCAATACATGAATTATCATTAATGTCCCATTTCATGTAATCCGAGATATCATTTTTCAGTCATCCTATGCCCCTACTGGACATAGGATGACCCAAGAGTCATTGGTGAAGCTGGCACAGGAGTACCCCACATCCTTCAAAAGTCTCTGGGTATCATGGGCCATTCCGTTAAAGTTATTCTTTAGAATTTTCGGATTTACAAATTGCGATCATAATGAATGACCCGAAAAACAAAAGAAAAAACGAATGAAACTACAAAAAAGATTTTCGGCAGTGCACATGTCTAACAAGCCTTTGTAGTGACAAGAGACACCGCCGTTTCCTGTGCAGCTTTGCAGGACCACTATGGAATACTTTCACTACCCCGAGATGTTATATTGGATGTTGATACTCCCTGTATGTGGAGTTTCTTTCGATCTTTTTTTTTTTTTGTATTTTTTTTTTTCATCTGTGATCCTCTAATTTTTTATTTTTTTTCCTTTTTCTTCCAGGGAAAGAAAGTTTTTGAACGCATGAACAGCTTGACGTTCAAGAAGTCAAAGGACATGCGGGCCAAGCTGGAGGAAGCCATACTGGGGAGCATTGGAGCCAGACAGGAGATGGTCAGGAGAAGCAGAGGTCAGCTTGGTAGGTCTGTCTAGACCAACCTTGTCCCTGTGTGTGTTGTCGCTCTGATCCTGTGTGATGGTGTCCTGTGTGTATTCACTCTACACCAAGAAGTATGACACTAACAAACAGTATGTGATGTCTTCTGCTAATTCTGCTTTAACTCTATGCCAGCCTGGAAATGCTAAGTACAGATACAGATCATTTATTTTTTATTTTTTATATATAAATATGTTGGACTTTGTTGTGTTACTAAACAGAAAGTAGAGCCTGTATGTTAGGGTGACCAGACAGCCCCGGTTTCCGGGGACAGTCCCCAGATTAAGCACACTGTCCCCGAACCAAGTCTGTCCCCGGATGGAGCACATTGTCCCCGGACCAAGTCTGCCCCGGACTGAGCACACTGTCACCGGACCAAGTCTGCCCCGGATTGAGCACACTGTCCCCGGACCAAGTCTGCCCCAGATTGAGCACACTGGGACCAAGTCTGCCCTGGATTGAGCACACTGTCCCCGGACCAAGTCTGCCCCGGATTGAGCACACTGTCCCCGGACCAAGTCTGCCCTGGATTGAGCACACTGTCACCGGACCAAGTCTGCCCCGGATTGAGCACACTGTCCCCGGACCAAGTCTGCCCCGGATTGAGCACACTGTCCCCGGACCAAGTCTGCCCCGGATTGAGCACACTGTCCCCGGACCAAGTCTGTCCCGGATTGAGCACACTGTCCCCGGACCAAGTCTGTCCCGGATTGAGCACACTGTCCCCGGACCAAGTCTGCCCCGGATTGAGCACACTGTCCCCGGACCAAGTCTGTCCCGGATTGAGCACACTGTCCCCGGACCAAGTCTGCCCCGGATTGAGCACACTGTCCCCGGACCAAGTCTGCCCCGGATTGAGCACACTGTCCCCGGACCAAGTCTGCCCTGGATTGAGCACACTGTCCCCGGACCAAGTCTGTCCCCGGATGGAGCACATTGTCCCTGGACCAAGTCTGCCCCGGATTGAGCACACTGTCCCCGGACCAAGTCTACCCCGGATTGAGCACACTGTCCCCGGACCAAGTCTGCCCCGGATTGAGCACACTGTCCCCGGACCAAGTCTGCCCTGGATTGAGCACACTGTCCCCGGACCAAGTCTGTCCCCGGATGGAGCACATTGTCCCCGGACCAAGTCAGCCCCGGACTGAGCACACTGTCACCGGACCAAGTCTGCCCCGGATTGAGCACACTGTCCCCGGACCAAGTCTGTTCTGGATTGAGCACACTGTCCCCGGACCAAGTCTGTCCCCGGATGGAGCACATTGTCCCCGGACCAAGTCAGCCCCGGATTGGATTTGAACAGGGGCTGGGGCAATTTCAAAGACAGAGGGCTAGATTCAGGTAGGAGCGGCGTAATACTAAACTTGCGTAGCGTATGCTATTTACACTACGCCGCCGCAACTTTTACGGGCAAGTGCTGTATTCTCAAAGCACTTGCTCCGTAAGTTGCGGCGGCGTAGCGTAAATAGGCCGGCGTAATACAAAATGGGAAGGTAGGGGGCGTGTTCTATTTAAATTAAGCGCGCCCCCGCGCCGAACGAACTGCGCATTGCTGGTTCTATGGAGTCAGAAGATGAGGCCAGTGAGGAGTAGAGGGGAGGTACAGGGGGACTGTGCTGTCACATTCAAATCAAACACCTAGTTTTATCACCAGCTCCAGCAATATGCTCAAATATGCTGCATCCTGCCCAGCTATCGAAAAATTTACCAAAATGTGCCATGAAGGACATGTGAATAAATATGCCTTCTCCATTATGAATAATTATGTGCAGCAAATACCATAGCAAGACAGACAACCTTGTAAAGGTGCTAAATGTGTAAGGGACTATTAACCATTTCCCAGTGTCCCTTTAAAAAGTTCTGAGGGAGAGGGGGGTGGAGGGAAGATTGGCCAATTACTTGACCACTGTGGTTGGTTCGGGAGCATGTCCGACAATCTACCGATCATTAGCGGGGGCCAAGAGCTATATTTCTCCGCTCTGTTTCTGTGCTGTGAGTGCGCTCTCAGTACAGAAACTTTGGGCACTCCGCGGCGCATATGTGCAGCATGTGGGAATTAAAGCCCACCCTTATGCTGCCAAACATATGTGTTAGGCTTCATGTACACGGGACGTTTTTACAACCTCTCTCCAACGATTTAACTTGACAGATAGTGACCCATTTTTAGAACGTCCGTTTTGCCGCGTTTATATGCCGCTTTCTTTTTTTTTTTTTTTAAATGGGCGAAAAAACGCCTATAAACAAAACGCAGCCGTTACCGAGATATCCATCTTTAAAAACATGACGTCTTTGGACGTTATGCAGTAACCAAGTGGTTAACAGCATTTCTTGAAAAGCAAAAAAATGGGTTCAGACGCAGAAGATTTCCACGTTTCAGACGCAAAAACGCTGCGTTTTGCGTCTGAAACGTAGAAATCTTCTGCGTCTGAACCCATTTTTTTGCTTTTCAAGAAATGCTGTTAACCACTTGGTTACTGCATAACGTCTAAAGACGTCATGTTTTTAAAGATGGATATCTCGGTAACGGCAGCAGCTGCTGCCACAACCGAGATATCCATCTTTAGTGCCAAGGGTCCTCTAAACGATAACGGTGGTCTCCGCGGCGGATCCACCGCGAGATCGCCGTTATCGGTTGCGGGAGAGGGTCCCCCCCCTCCCGCCGCTTACCGGAGCCGTCGGTAGCGGCGGAGGCGATCGGGTCCGTGCGGCTCCTCTGCTGGGATACGAGTGAGGGAAAAATCGCCCCCACCCGTCCCCCATAGCAGCGCTGGGCGGAAGTGACGTCAATAGTCAGTCCCGCCCAGCGTCTTAAAGAAACATTTTTTTTTTCCTGTCATTTGAAAAATGACTTTTTTTTTTTTCTTTGCATTTAAGCCTAAATATGAGATCTGAGGTCTTTTTGACCCCCCAGATCTCATATTTAAGAGGACCTGTCATGCTTTTTTCTATTACAAGGGATGTTTACATTCCTTGTAATAGGAATAAAAGTGATAATTTTTATTTATTTTTTATTTCAGTGTAAAAAATTATAAACAAAATAAAAATAAATACGAAAACAAAAAAAAAATGTTTTAAAACGCCCCGTCCCGACGAGCTCGCGCACAGAAGCGAACGCATACGCGAGTAGCGCCAGCATATGAAAACAAGTGAGGTATCGCCGCGATCGTTAGAGCGAGAGCAATAATTCTAGCCCTAGACCTCCTCTAACACTCAAGAAATGCAACCTGTAGAATTTTTTTAACGTCGCCTATCGAGATTGACATGTTGGGTATCATTTTACTCGGCGTAACATTATCTTTCACAATATATGAAAAAATTGGACAAAATTTATTGTTGTCTTTTTTTTTTAATTCAAAGAAGTGTTTTTTTCCAAAAAAAGTGCGCTTGTAAGACCGCTGCGCAAATACGGTGTGACAAAAAGTATTGCAATGACTGTCATTTTATTCTCTAGGGTGTTAGAAAAAAATATATATATAATGTTTGGGGGTTTTAAGTAATTTTCTAGCAAAAAAAACAGTTTTAGTCTCGTAAACACCGAATCTGAAAAACAGGCTCGGGGCTCAAGTGGTTAAACGCAACTGCCTAAAAAGGGCAATAAACGAGACAGTGTACATGGTCACGTAGGATAATATTGAATGAGTTCAGGGGCAGTTGGGAAAAAAAAGCGTCCAACTACCTCTGAATGTACATTTAGCAGCGTCCCATGAACATGGGGTGTTTGGTCACATTCGCCTACCCGTCACATTTGGCTACGGAAGTGAGAAATTTTGCACTGCGCATGCGTGATGCGTTCCAAAAGTATTGCGACAGTACGGAGCAGTGAGAAACCATCAGATAATGTGACGGAAGTGACGCTACAGACAATAAGAAAACTCTGCTATGCGTTCCAACAGCATTTTCATGTGTTTGATGTCACTTCCCTGACGGTTTTAGTGTGCTGTTTTGTCGTAAAAGTGTTGAAACGCATAGGGCGGCGTTGTGCATGCGCACTCTAGCGGCTAGCCAAATGTGATGGGTCGCCAAATGTGACGAAACAAGGGCCTTAGGCAGTCGTAAAGAGGTTAAGATTGTTTAGCAGAGACTGTGGGGTGGCTGTGCATGATAGCCAATCAGCTTCTATCTTCAGCTTGTTCAATAAGACTTGGACAATAAAACCTGGAAGCTGATTGGTTTCTATGCCGAGCTGCACCAGAATTTGCACGCTTTAGTTTTAGTGAATCAACCCCAAAGACTGTGCGTCCTGCGGGTTACACCCCAGGCTTCTTTTGATAGCGCTGACTTTGTTTCTCTTCTGTCTCGGCAGAGAGGAGTCCATCGGGAAGTGCATTCGGCAGTCAGGAGAATTTACGGTGGAGAAAAGAGATGACTCACTGGAGGCAAAACACGGACAAGATGGACAAGTATGAAGCGCATTACGGAATTATAGTTGTGTTCGTGTTTATTCAAAGTCTAAGTCCACCTTTATGCAGGTGATGAATAAGCCTGCAGGGTTTTGCAGTCTCTATCATCAGGGGATGGCGGTTACACTGCACAGGCTCCCAACATACCCTCCAGCACCTTGCCCCTACCAGGGTATGGACTTTCAGTAATTGAGCTGGAGGGACGTGTCTGTGGATTATGAACTACAAGTTCACCGGTCACGATGGCAGGTGGGACTTGTAGTTAGTTTATCCAGAGATCTCTGCACAAATTCAAAAGTGACAGCTGCTGGGGGAGGGGAACCCCCTCACGCCATGGGGGGTCCACTTGCAACCATGTTCGACCCTAAATATGGTCTATGAAGGTGAAAAAAGGTGGAATTGGCTTTTAATTCAAATATGCTCTATACGGGAGTGAAGCCCTCTAACGCCATGGGGGGGGGGGGGGGTCCACTTGCAACCATGGTGGATCCTAAATCTGGTCTAACATGGTGGATAAAGGTGGAGTTAGCCTTTAATTAAAAAATGCTCTATATGGGAGTGAAACCCCCTCACGCCATGGGGGGGGGGGGAGGGGTAGTCCGCTTGCAACCACGTTACACCCTAAATTATGGTCTAACATAGTGGGAAAAGGTGAAATTAGCCTTTAATTCAAAAATGCTCTTTTTTTTTTTCCCCATCTTCGCAGATCAGTAGAATATAAATCTACAGTTATTGGTGTGATTTTTTTTTATATTTTTTTTTATATATAATGCCATAAAACGTGTGTGGTTGAGGCACCACATCCTAGTGTCCAATTTCAAAAAGATTTTATTCCAGTAATACTACGCTAGTTAATTTTTTTATTTTATTTATACACACTCTTATATTGATTCCATCCCTGATGAAGGGAGCAAGGCTTAGCCCCTGAAACGCGTTGACCTGTTTTAATACAGTTCCTGTCTGACATTTACTGGATCAAAATCATTTTGGATTTTGACACTACTGTGTGGCGCTTTCCGTATTTTCACGCTTCGATCCATAGCGCCTTTAAAAAGCTCTTTGGTTTGTGGGAGCCACCAGCCCAACCTTCAAACATTTCATCAATTCATGAATATGAAAACCTTACAGATCCAGTGCCAATCATCCATTCTTCCAGTATATCTTTTAGTGTGTCCATTTCTTGAGTAAATATGTTTTAAGTATATAACAGACCAGTTTCCTATATTAATAATTAATTATTTTTTTACTGTAGCTTATCCTGAGTGCAGTGTCATAAGGACCCAATCACACTTCAGTGTCCCCAGCTGCTCGGGTTTTGGTGCGTTGAGGGTCACATTTGCCATAGAGTAGCTGGGTACCCACCCGATGTTCTGTCTAGATAGGCATGTTGTGGGTAGCTGTAGACATGCCCCTTGAGTAATTTAACCAATGACTTCAAAAGTTTCTATAGGACAAATGATAAATAAGGAACATTCATTGGAAAGTTACTTTCTTCCTGCCTGCCATACTATATCAAATCCCAACTCCAACAGACTTGAGAATTATCCCTTTTTGGTGGCTTTGCACCTGAACTGCAAGGCTCAATTGCTCATTTAGTCTAGGGAAGAGTTTTGGAACTTTTCCTTACCCCTGGAAGACGGGGCTCCCCCATGCTCCGATGGTGGACTGTTCCTTGGTGTCATTGGGCTAGATTCAGGTAGGCTTACGATGGGCGTATCAGTAGATACGCCGTCCTAAGTCCTACTCTGAGCCATCGCACATTTAAGCGTATGCTCATATTGAGATACGCTTAAATGTTGCTAAGATACGAGCGGCGTAAGGCACTTACGCCGTCGTATCTTAGATGCATATTTACGCTGGCCGCTAAGTGGCTTTCCCGTGTAAAATATGCAAATGAGCATAATACGCCGATTCCCGAACGTACGCCCGGCCTGCGCATTTGTTTTACGTTGTTTGCTTTATCGTAGGCCCGGCGTAATGTTACCCCTGCTGTATGAGGCGCAGCCAATGTTATGTATGGACGGCGTTTGCGTAAAACGTTCGCGAATAGGGCTTTGCCTAAGTGACGTTCACGTTATTTTCATTGACTACTTTCGACGTGATTTGGAGCATGTGCACTGGGCTACGTTCTGGCTTGGCGCGGGGACGCGCTTCATTTAAATGATACACGCCCCCTACCCGCCGAATTTGAATTAGGCCGGACCATTTACGCTACGCCGCCGCAACTTTACAGGCAAGTGCTTTGTGAATACAGCACTTGCCCGTAAAAGCTGCGGAGCCGTAGCGTAAATGGGATACGCTCGCATATTTTTACGTGGCCGTACCTGAATCTAGCCCAAAGTGACTAATGCAGGGCTTGGTCTTTATGACATCACCTTAGTCCAGTGGAACATGGTGAAGAAGATGATCTAGCTGGTGGAACGGCGGATGGGGGTACATACATCCTTTTTTAACTAGTCCCCTAGACCTAAACAAGCATAATATACAAATTTATACCTCTAAGTTGGCATTTTAGAGACAATCATACAAATGAATTAGAAGTTAAAATTTAACTTTTTTATTTATTATTTTTTTGTAGAATTCCAATGAATAAAATTTTAATAAAAAAAAACTGTAAGAACAATGTACATTGCCTTCAAAAAGTATTCATACCCCTTGAAAGTTTCCCACATGGAAAGGGGTATAAATACTTTTTCAAGGCACTGTAGATGGGTTTACACTAGCGTTGCACCAATATTACTTTAAGTCTGAGTACAAGTACAGACACTTTTTTTCAAGTACTTGCAGATACCGATACTTTTTTAAATGTCATGTGACAGTGGACTGTATCATTAGTTTTTTTTTTTTTTTTTTTTTATTGTCTTTTTTTTATTATTTTACAGGTTTTATTTTTATTTTTTTACATTTTTTTTTTTTTTTTTTTTTTTATACAATGCTTTATTTTTTGAGTGGACGGTGTCAGTGTTTTTTTTTGTAAAATGTTACCTTTTAAATATTTACAAAATAATATTTTTTACCAAGTCTATTGGGGGGTGGGAGGTTTTGAAGTGATATCAGGGGTCTAAACAGACAACTGACATCTCCCCTTTGAGACAGAAAAAGGGTCTGAGGACACAGATTCCCCAGTCTTTCTCTGCAGCCTCAGCTGTACTGAAGATGAATGGACAGAAGACAGAGGCTCCTCTCAATTCATATTCACAGACATCCTAAACACAGTTTACTCTTCTCATTTATGAATGGACAGTCAGTGATCACTGACTCCGTGAATTCAGAAAAGGAAGGAGCCAGTAAATGACAGATTTACCGACTCCTTTCTCCACTCTCCATCCTGACAGACCGTAGGAGCAGGGAGGACAAGGAGGGGGACCGGAGGAGCAAAGAGGTCACAGAGAGGGACCGTAGGAGCACAATGAGGGGGACCGGAGGAGCAAAGAGGTCACAGAGAGGGACCGTAGGAGCACAGAGGAGCACAAGGACAGGGACCGGAGGAGCACAAGGACGGGGACCGGAGGAGCACAAGGACGGGGACCGGAGGAGCACAAGGACGGGGACCGGAGGAGCACAAGGACGGGGACCGGAGGAGCACAAGGACGGGGACCGGAGGAGCACAAGGACGGGGACCGGAGGAGCACAAGGAGGGGGACCGGAGGAGCAAAGAGGTCACAGAGAGGGACCGGAGGAGCACAAGGACGGGGACCGGAGGAGCACAAGGACGGGGACCGGAGGAGCACAAGGACGGGGACCGGAGGAGCACAAGGACGGGGACCGGAGGAGCACAAGGACGGGGACCGGAGGAGCACAAGGACGGGGACTGGAGGAGCACAAGTACTCGTGCAAATGCTCGGTATCGATACTGATACTAGTTTACACAATTACATATCCATCAATATTCATTAAACATAGTGGTATTCCCAATTGCTGATTTCCAAAACCACATGCACATACTAGTAAATCAGTTTTAGTACCCTACATAGTGTCACCATATCCCTGAGGAAGCGACTGTTCTGAAAAAGCTTAAACTGCATCGGCTACCCTTTGGATGAACAAACCCGGCAGTCAGAGTAACCTGATTGTGTGGTTTGGGAAACCAACAGTTGGAAACACCATGATGTTTAATGAATATTGACGGATATGTAATTGTATAAACCAGGAGTCTTCAAACTATGGCCCTCCAGTTGTTCAGGAACTACAATTCCCATCATGCCTAGTCGTGTCTGTCAATGTCAGAGTTTTACAATGCCTCATGGGATGTGTAGTTCCGCAGAAGCTGGAGGGCCGTGGTTTGAGGATCCCTGGTGTAAACCATGTACATACATTTTATAGTTTTTGATACTTTGGACTACATCGTTGATACTATTTTATTCAAAGGAATTCTTTGAACTTAAAAAAAAAAGTAATAAAAAAAGTTAAAGGGTAACTTCTAATTAGTTTGTATGGTTGACTCTAAAATCCCACCACAACATACAATTTGTGTATTATGTTTATTTAGGGATGATGGGAATCGCACCTTCAGTCACGCAGACTTTTCTCTTTTCCTAATAGACCTGACAAGCAATTATCCCTTGCCGTGTAGACGCAGCCCCAATATAAGGAATCATTTTCACGTTTGCCAGAGCCGGGATTTATATTTGTGCCCAAGGTGGAGTTCTACTTTAAAGCCCAATCACAGACTAATGCCGCGTAAACGCAACCTGACGGGTTTTTCAACGGAATTCAGCTCAAGCATTCTTGCATACACACAGACACACCAAATTCCGACCGTCAAAAACGCGGTGATGTATAACATTACGACGAGCCTAGAAAAATGAAGTTCAGTGCTTCCGAACATGCGTCAAATTGTTTCCGAGCATGCATGTTTTTTTTCTCCGGCGGACTTCCATACAGTCGAACAAAATCCAAACTTTTTTCCGTCGGGGGGAAGAAAAGTCCATTAGAATTACACACGGTCGGGAATATTCTGTCTGACTTAGGGGACCTTTCGGGTTGTATTTGTGTTGTGTATCATTGTGGGGGGGGCTGGGCTTTAAAAATCACAGGAGTCTGGTAGCCAGTGCACCCAAAATTTACAACTTACGTTTAACTTTTTGACCCTGAACCCATAAAAGCCCAACTGCAGCCAATTTTTTAACGCTTGTTAGTATTTTATTGGCGTCTGAATTTCTCCATACTTCCTGTGTGTTCACCAAGAAAGGAAGTGAGGGCAAATCTGCCCAGTTGGGTAAAGACAACATAAGCCCCCACATCCCAAATCTAGAACGCCCTAAAAAAAAATGTTTTGCCAGGAATTGATCTTTACTACTGTCTGGTGGATTTTGGATTGGACTGACTGGATCCCAAAACTTGGGCACATGTATGAGCCATAATGAACTTTCTTTACCGTGCCATGGAACTATTGTGGAATTCTTCTCCTGTCCTCTCATCTCTTCTTAACTTCTACTTTTGGTTGTCTTTCCACATGTGCGGTATATTTAGAAGCCACAAACCCAGCAGGTACTGTCACCCTGGTGTGTTGCTCTTTTATATCTGGCTCTGCATCGTACACGTCGTCACGTGCCGTCTATAAGACCGTTTAGTACTTAACGTTCCCTGTCCTCTTATAATGTGTCTATTATGTTTTGTTTTTTTTTCTAATGTGCACAGCCGCCTAAAACATGTTTGTGTGTATTTTGAAAAGTTTATGGTAATATTAATGACATTTGTCGCCCATTACTGGTGGAGGTGGAGATCTGTGGTGGTCCGTTCCTGTACACTTGAAGTAGACCTAAAACTGCAAAGAACGCCAAAAGCACAACTTGAAGCAGAATGCAAATGTCATGATCGTGGGATTGTGCCCCCCCCCCCCCCCCACCATGTGTGATCATGGGATTGTGCCCCCCCCCCACCATATATGATCATGGGATTGTGCCCCCCCCCCGCCATATATGATCATGGGATTGTGCCCCCCCTACCATGTGTGATCATGGGATTGTGCCCCTCCTACCATGTGTGATCATGGGATTATGCCCCCCCTACCACGTGTGATCATGGGATTGTCCCCCCCCCCCCCCTACCATGTGTGATCATGGGATTGTCCCCCCCCCCCACCATGTGTGATCATGGGATTGTGCCCCCCCCCACCATGTGTGATCATGGGATTGTGCCCCCTCACCATGTGTGATCGTGGGATTGTCCCCCCCCCCCATGTGTGATCATGGGATTGTGTCCCCCCCACCATGTGTGATCATGGGATTGTGCCCCCCCCACCATGTGTGATCATGGGATTGTGCCACCCCTACCATGTGTGATCATGGAATTGTGCCCCCCCCCACCATGTGTGATCATGGAATTGTGCCCCCCCACCATGTGTGATCATGGAATTGTGCCCCCCCACCATGTGTGATCATGGAATTGTGCCCCCCCCCACCATGTGTGATCATGGGATTGTGCCCCCCCACCATGTGTGATCATGGGATTGTGCCCCCCCACCATGTGTGATCATGGGATTGTGTCCCTCAAGTGTGATCATGGGTTTGTGCCCCCCCCCCATGTGTGATCATGGGTTTGTGCCCCCCCCCCCCCATGTGTGATCATGGGTTTGTGCCCCCCCCCATGTGTGATCATGGGTTTGTGCCCCCCCCATGTGTGATCATGGGATTTTGCCCCCCCCCCCCCCCCCACCACCATGTGTGATCATGGGATTGTGTCCCCCCCATGTGTGATCATGGAATTGTGCCCCCCCCCCCACCACCATGTGTGACCATGGGTAAGGGTGAGCTCCAGCGTGTTCGCATGGAACACGTGCAGAGCCCGCCAGGAAGACGGCGCTGTGCTAATCACAGCCGGGGAGACATTTCCCGATCTCTGCAGCCGAGCATCGGGACAATGTCTCCCCGGCTGTGATTAGCGCAGCGTCGCGCTGTCTTCCTGGCAGGCTCTGCACGTGTTCCATGCGAACACGCTGGAGCTCATCCTTAATCATGGGATTGTGCCCCCCCACCACCATGTGTGGTCATGGGATTGTGATGCCCCCCCTCCCCACCACCATCATGTGTGATCATGGGATTGTGCCCCTGTTTATGACGGCTTATCTATTAAAGTAAAACTTTGGTTTGAGAGTAACTTGCTCTGCAAGCATTTTGCAAGACAAGCAATATTTTTTTTAAATACATTTTGACTTGATATGCAAGCGATGTCTTGATATAAGTGTAGCGTCATGTCACAACTGAGTATAAAAGAGAAGAGAGGCGCCTCCAAGTGTAGCAATATGGTTACATTTATTGAAGGTACAACATTTAGTAACTCACATGGCTGATGATTAAAGAGGCACATTTAAGTATGCAGGGATCCGGGGTAAAGCTGTCCACATAGAGCGTCCTCCTCACCGCCATTGATGTCATCCCTTCCACAAGCGGTTCAAGCCTCACTTTCAGATCACTCTACTGCAGGGTAGTCTTCTTGGTCACGATTGCAGACTGACAGCGGTGAGAGCCGGGAGTGCGGAGGGCGGTCTATGTGGACAGCTTTACTCCGGATCCCTGAATACTTAGATGTGCCACTTTTAATCACCAACTACGTGAGTTTGTAAATGTTGTACCTTCATTAAATGTAACCGTATTTCTACACTTAGAGGCGCCTCTCTTCTCTTGTATACTCTGGAGCTCCTGCTGGATTTTTGCTTCTAATCCCCTTGTGGAGGCTTCCATTTGTAGATGGACATTTTATGTTTACACAACCAATCACATCGCTATAATCTTTTTATATGGACTATAAACTCAAGGACCTATGAATAAAGGGCTGTGGAACCAATCATCTGAGTTTCCATTATTTCTTATGGGGAAATTTGCTTTGATATACAAGTGCTTTGGATTATAACGTTTTTCTGGATCAAATTAGGTTCGCAATCCAAGGTTTTACTGTATCTATAGCAAGCTTTCATGTATTTTATCATTTTTAGATGGTGGGGGGTCTGCAATCCCGTGTGCACATTGTTCATTCTTGTCAATAACACATCTGAATAGTGATTGTCCTGTATTGTGACAACTAGGGTTGTCCCGATGCCTCTTTTTTAGGACCGAGTACAAGTACCGATACTTTTTTTCAAGTAGTCGCCGATACCGAATACCGATACTTTTTTTCAAGTAGTCGCCGATACCGAATACCGATACTTTTTTAAAATGTGTCCCGAAATGCAGCCATGTCCCCCCACATATTGCAGCCATGTCCCCCCACATATTGCAGCCATGTCCCCCCACAGATGCAGCCATGTCCCCCCACACATATTGCAGCCATGTCCCCCCACACATATTGCAGCCATGTCCCCCCACACATATTGCAGCCATGTCCCCCCCACATATTGCAGCCATGTCCCCTCACATATTGCAGCCATGTCCCCTCACAGATTGCAGCCATGTCCCCCCTCACAGATTGCAGCCATGTCCCCTCACAGATTGCAGCCATGTCCCCTCACAGATTGCAGCCATGTCCCCTCACAGATTGCAGCCATGTCCCCTCACAGATTGCAGCCATGTCCCCTCACAGATTGCAGCCATGTCCCCTCACACATATTGCAGCCATGTCCCCCCACAGATTGCAGCCATGTCCCCCCTCACAGATTGCAGCCATGTCCCCTCACAGATTGCAGCCATGTCCCCTCACAGATTGCAGCCATGTCCCCTCACACATATTGCAGCCATGTCCCCCCACAGATTGCAGCCATGTCCCCCCTCACAGATTGCAGCCATGTCCCCTCACAGATTGCAGCCATGTCCCCTCACAGATTGCAGCCATGTCCCCTCACAGATTGCAGCCATGTCCCCTCACACATATTGCAGCCATGTCCCCTCACAGATTGCAGCCATGTCCCCTCACAGATTGCAGCCATGTCCCCTCACACATATTGCAGCCATGTCCCCCCACATATTGCAGCCATGTATGTCCCCCATACCTGTAGTAGATATGATGCCGCCGCATACCACCGTGTTAATCCCCCTGCATTACAGCGCGCATTATAAGCTTTCGTTTGAATACTTGTAATGCCTGCCGCGCCATGTATAGACACTCCCCTTCTCACTTTGCGGTATGCGGCGGCGGCGCGCGCGGGGGGGGGGAGTATTCTCTTTAGGTATCGGGGGTATTTGCGGGAGTACAAGTACTCCCGCAAATACTCGGTATCGGTTCCAATACCGATACTGTTATCGGGACAACCCTAGTGACAACGTATTGATTACCTAATAATACCGTCTGCATGTCTGACATTATGTGCACCTCTCGGAGTGTCTTCCCTTCTGCTGTGATTGTCTTCTTTGAATGTCATTCATTTATATCAGTGGTCATCAACCCTGTCCTCAGGGCCCACTAACAGACCAGGTTTGCAAGATAACTGAAATACATCACAGGTGATATCATTTGCTGCTCAGTGATTGGAGTATTCTAGTCTGCATCTCCCCCAAGGTAATACAGTGGAACCTCGGATTTCCAACATAATCCATTCCAGGAGAATGCTCATGATCCCCGGAGTACTCACATATCAAAGTAAGTTTCCCCATTCAATGGAAACGAAAAATAAAAAAAATTCCGCATTGACTTCAATGGCATGCAATACCGCATGTGGCCAGAGGTGGTGGATGCCGGAGAGCCTCGGAAACACACGGAAAGGTCCCAGGACAGGCTGTATTTCCAAGTCTTTCCGAGCATTTCCGAAAGGCGCTGGCACCCCCCACCTCAGGCCAAATGCGGTACTGCACACCGCTGCGGCTTAAATACTGCTCATTTTGTAAGACAACACTCGCAAACCGAGTCAGGTTTTTAAAAAATACAGCGTCATATTGCGAAAATCTCGTTAACCGCGTTGCTCGCAATCCGAGGTTCCACTGTACATAAAACCTGGCCTTTTAGAGGACAGGAGTTGATGACCACTGATTTATTGGAACCAAAACCAGGAAAATCGTTCGTTGTGCTCATGGCTGCTTGATCCCATAAGGGAGCGATGGGTATGGCAGAATTATTTCCTACAGTTTTAGAATTTGGCCACCTGCGCTGAATTTACAATGAAAAGCTTGCAAGGTGGTGAGGGCGACTCAACCGAGAGTGCAATAGTCGCATCTAAAGCTGAATTCCGGGTAGGAATATTTTTGCCTAGTTACTTTTCTCCAGCTTGGAACAATGCAACTTACATATTCCACATGTGTGGGATCCCCGGGGAAGCCGAGAATCACGGTAGTTTCTGGTGCTACTTCAGTGAGCCTTGCTGTCCTCGAGAGACACTGTCCCCAAACTGTGACCCACGAGCCGGATGCCGTCCCTTTTTTTGCCTTCATGGGGCCCTTGGGGCACTATTCCTCACACTGATATGAGGCACTACTCCCACTGACACCAGAAATGAGGCACAATTCCTTTCAGTAAAGCCAACATTGGGGCAGAATTCTTCCCACTGATATAAACTATAGATCACATTTCTTCCCACTAAAGTTAAAGATGAGACACTTTTCCTCCACTGACACCATCGTTGGGGCTCTGTTCCTGCCGCTGGCGCCAGCGTTGGGGCGCTGTTCCTGCCGCTGGCGCCAGCGTTGGGGCTCTGTTCCTGCCGCTGGCGCCAGCGTTGGGGCGCTGTTCCTGCCGCTGGCGCCAGCGTTGGGGCGCTGTTCCTGCCGCTGGCGCCAGCGTTGGGGCGCTGTTCCTGCCGCTGGCGCCAGCGTTGGGGCTCTGTTCCTGCCGCTGGCGCCAGCGTTGGGGCGCTGTTCCTGCCGCTGGCGCCAGCGTTGGGGCTCTGTTCCAGCCGCTGGCGCCAGCGTTGGGGCGCTGTTCCTGCCGCTGTCGCCAGCGTTGGGGCGCTGTTCCTGCCGCTGTCGCCAGCGTTGGGGCGCTGTTCCTGCCGCTGTCGCCAGCGTTGGGGCGCTGTTCCTGCCGCTGGCGCCAGCGTTGGGGCTCTGTTCCAGCCGCTGGCACCAGCGATGGAGCGCTGTTCCTGTCGCTTGGAGACTGTTACTCTAGAGCCAAGCAGCCGCCTTGCATAGTAAGCACAGGGGGTCTTTTGCTCGGCATGGGATACCATTCAAAGAAGGCTTTTTGTTTTTCTCAATGAATGCAAAGCATTCTCTCATTGGGCTGGGTGGAGAGGCAGGGCAATGTCACAAACTCCACCTCATCCAATCAGAGAACACCTTGCATTCTTTGTGAAAAATACAGAGGTTTCTATAAAATGCACCCATGTTGAGTGAGTGACCTTCTGTGGCATGTTTGGCATGTGACTTGGTAGACAGCGAGGAACGCTGTAGTAACAGCAACTACTGCAATAATTTCCAACTTCCACAGAGATCCCACAGTTGTGGCATATCCATACTCGTGTTGATCGAAGTTGGATACAAAAAAGCCACACCTGGAATTCAGATTTAACAGATTATTGTTTATTATTCACAAATATGTAGCGTTTCTTAACTTGGAGATTCATTTTCCCTTAGGGATCCTTTAGCTGAGTTGGGCAACATTGCCAAAAAGAGTCCCAATGCACCAGGAAGACTATTTGTCTTATAGCTAAAAAAAAAATAGGATACTTTGTATTTTTGTGCAACGCATTTCAGCATGCAGTAATGCAACGTGCTGCAGTGCAGAGAAAAATAGTTGAGGGACAAAAATTAATGGCAAATGCTGCCATGTTTTTATTTTTTTTGGAGCCTGGTGGACCTTGCTTTGTGCACTGGCGCACAGTCATGTTGGAACAGGAAATGGGCCGTCCCCAAACTGTTCCCACAAAGTTGGGAGCATGAAATTGTCCAAAATGTCTTGGTATGCTGACGCCTTAAGAGTTCCCTTCACTGGAACTAAGGGGCCAAGCCCAGGGCTGTCTTAAAGGGGTGTTCCAGCCAAAATTGTGTTTATTAAAAGTCAGCAGCTACAAAAAGTGTAGCTGCTGGCTTTTAATAAACACTCACTTACCTGCTCCTGCGTTCCAGCGACGCGCCGACCGGGGCTCCACTCCTCTCCCCCCCTCCCCAGCCGGCGTCTCCATCTCGACTGTGGGCACCCAGCCGTGACAGCCTTCGGCTTCGCGGCCGGGCACCCACTGCGCATGCGCGAGCCGCACTGCGCATGCGCGCGCGGCTTGCCGCTGATTGGAGAGGCGATCGCATGGGACCTGTCAGTGTCCCATGTGATCGCCTACAGGGAGGGGCTGGTGTAGGCGATTAAGGCTTAATCCCCTAACCAGCCCCTCGGCGGAAGCAGGAAGTGGGACAGGAAGTCCCACTCTTACTGAAGCCCCCACTCCCCCCCCCAAAAAAATTACATGCCAAATGTGGCATGTATGGGGGTGAGGAGTGGAACAAGAGGAAGTTCCAAATTTGGGTGGAACTCCTCTTTAATGAGAGGGCACACCTGGGCACTGACCAGGGGCTCCAGCTGCATGGGGGGATCCTGCACTTTCCCCAAAGCAGCTGGTCCTTGAGCCCACGCTGCCCCGAAATTGAGGGCCCCATGATGGCACTGAGAGCGATAGATACACAGGGAAGGCTGTCTGCCTCCTACCTACTTGATGTCTTTTTAACTGCACTGTCATCATTGTAGGGGCCCCAAAGCATTTCTTTGCCCAGGGGCCCATGAAGATTTTAAGATGGCCCTGGCCAAGCCCAACCACACCATAATCCCCTCCTCTCCACCAAAGCATTGGACCAGTGCACAAAGTAAGGTCCATAAAGAAATGGATGAGCGAGTTTGGGGTGGAGGAACTTGAGAATCCTGACCTCCTTTGGGATGAATTAGAGCGGAGACTGCGAGCCAGGCCTTTTTTTCGTCCAACATCATTGCCTGACCTCATAAATGCGCTTCTGGAAGAATGGGTCAAACATTCCCAAAGACACACTTCTAAACCTTTTGGACAGCCTTCCCACAAGAGGTGAACCCTACGTTCTAAAAATGGGATGCCATTAACCACTTCGGGTCCGCGCTATTGACAGAATACGTCAACAGCGCGGACCTGAGGCGCCGGGGTCACGTCTTTGGACGTGATTTACTTGTAATTCCTCGCGCGCGCCACCGGGTGGCAGGCGGCGGGGAAAAACAGTCCCGACGCATCACCGAGGATTCGATGCGTGTACCCGGCGGCCGCGATGTCCGTCAGGTACACGCGATCGTCGGTGACAGAGCAGGGACGTGGAGCTCTGTGTATAAACACAGAGCTCCACGTCCTGTCAGGGAGAGGTGACAGATGCTGTTTCTCTTGTACATAGGGAGACAGCATCGATCACCTCCCCCAGTCACCCCCCTCCCCCCACACAGTTAGAACACACCCAGGCAATACATTTAACCCCTTCCTCACCCCCTAGTGTTAACCCCTTCAATGCCAGTCACATTTATACAGTAATTAGTGCATATTTATAGCACTGGTCGCTGTATAAATGTGAATGGCGCCAAAAATGTGTCAAAAGTGTCCGATGTGTCCGCCGCAATATCGCAGTCAAAATAAAAATCGCAGATCGCCGCCATTACTAGTAAAAAAAAAATATTAAAAAGAAATCATAATTCTGTCCCCTATTTTGTAGGTGCTATAACTTTTGCGCAAAGCAGTCACTTATTGTGATTTTTTTTTTTTTTTTACAAAAATACGTAGAAGAATACGTATCGGCCTTAACTGAGAATTTTTTTATTTTTTTTATTGGGATATTTATTATAGCAACAACTAAAAAATATATATATATTTTTAAATTGTCGCTCTTTTTTGTTTAATAACGCAAAAAATTAAAACCGCACGGGCGATCAAATACCACCAAAATAAAGCTCTATTTGTGGGGAAAAAAAGGACGCCAATTTTGTTTGGGTGCCACGTCGCACGACCGCGCAATTGTCAGTTAAAGCCACGCAGTGCCGCAAGCTGAAATTTCGCCTGGGCACGAAGGGGGTTTATGTGCCCAGTAAGCAAGTGGTTAAAGGTCATGGGCGTGTAAAGGCAGGTGTCCCAATACTTTTCACAATAGTGTATTTCCGGTTACAGAAATGCTGAAGTACATCTTTGTGAATGTTACTTGCAGGCCTTTCATACTTCTAAAATTGTGTTGTAGGCGACACCTCCGCCTGAAAGGGCAAAGAGCAGTCCTGTAGAGCTCAGTCAACGTCTCGTTATTTCGTACTGTCATCTATAAGAATTGGTGGTGGTTCTGTTTATAATGGGGCGATGTGTGCTCTCTCATGCTAGGTCCCGGGCAGAGCTGGAACATGAGGCTTTAATAGATGGAAATCTGGCTACGGAGGCCAATCTCATCATTCTGGATACCCTGGAGATCGTTGTACAGGTGAGAAACAACAACGGTACAAAAGTCCAAGAGGGGCCGAGATAGTATGGTGGCCAACTTCATAAGAGAAATAAGATATTCCTGTGTTCTAATCCTAATAGCTCGTACATGCATATAACCACTAGGGTACCGCACGCGGTCAAATGACGGCGGGCGGAATCCCCTATTGTTCTGACAGGACGTCATATGACGTCCTGTCATTCAAAGCCGCTAGGGGGCGCGCACCCGGCGCGTTACTGGGAACTCAATGCGCGTGCCCAGCGGCCGCAATGGCCGCCGGGCACCCGCGATTGCCCAGTGACAGAGCACGGACGTGGAGCTCTGTGTGTAAACACAGAGCTCCACGTCCTGTCGGGGAGAGAGGAGACCGATCTGTGTCCCTTGTACATAGGGATACAATCGGTCACCCCCCCCTCCCCCTACAGCAGTGTTTCTAGACTCCAGTCCTCAAGGCCCCCCAACAGGTCAGGTTTTCAGGATTTCCATTATTTCGCACAGGTGATTTGATCAGTTTCACTGCCTAATGGCCCATACACACGATCCGAATATCGGCCGACGGATCGTACGACTTTTTTCGCTTAATAATCGCGAGTAAAATAAAATAGGTTTTTAAACTCACGAAAATTATCGTACGATAGAAAAAAACGATCGGAAGTGATGTCACGTGTTGAAATGTATTTGTATTGTATTATCGGACGACGGCTGTACTGACTAAACGAAAATCGGACATCGGACGAGAAAAATTTTCGCGCTTGTCCGATCGAATTTAATCGGATGAACGGTCGTGATCGGCTGTCGAAAGTAGTGTACACACGATCCGAAAATCGTACGATCCATCATCGGACGATCGTTTTCGTCCGATATTCGGATCGTGTGTATGGGCCATTAGTAATTCCCACAGCCTTTTCATCTGAGGGAAATCCTGAAAACATGACCTGTTGGGGGGGGGCTTGAGGACTGGAGTTGAGAAACATTGCCCTACAGTTAGAACACTCAATAGGATACACATTTAACCCCGCCCCCTGGTGGTTAACCCCTTCACTGCCAGTCACATTTATACAGTAATCAATGCATATTTATAGCACTGTTCACTGTATAATTGTGAATGGTCCCAAAATAGTGTCAAAAGTGTCCGATGTGTCCGCTATAATGTCGCAGTCCCGAAAAAAATTGCAGATCGCCGCCATTCCTAGTAAAAAATAAATGAAAAAAAAAATCATAATTATGTCCCCTATTTTGTAGGCAATATAACTTTTGCGCAAACCAGTCACTATACGGTTATTGCGATTTTTTTTTTTTTCAAAAATATGTAGAAGAATACGTATCGGTCTAAACTGAGATTTTTTTTTTTTTTTTTAATGGGATTTTTATTACAGCAAAAAGCAAAAAATATTGTGTTTTTTTTTTTCAAAATTGTCGCTCTATTTTTGTTTATAGCCCAAAAAATAAAAACCGCAGAGGTGATCAAATACCACCAAAATAAATCTCTATTTGTGGGGGGAAAAGGACGCAGTGCCAGAAGCTAACATTTTGTCTGGGCAGGAAGGGGGGGTGCATGTGCACAGTAGGCAAGTGGATAATTTATCAGGTGCTAAAGGGATGTGACCACACATTGACGCTAGATATTGTGGTGGGTCAGGACTAGGATCCCGGACACGCCTGAGCCCTTCTTTGTTCCTACAAGGAAGTTATATACAGCAGCACTAAACAGAGAAAGCTCTGATCCTAAGAGACATCTAAACAAGGCTCTGAAGAAGAGGGAAACCTTGAAACGCGTTGCTAATATGACTTTGTGGATTTTTGCATATGGATTTAAGCCAATTTTTTTTTTTGATGATGCAAGTACTGGTTTGTGGGTATATTCACCTCCATTTTTATTAACCACTTCCATACCAGGCACCTGCGCACCTTCCTGCCCAGGCCAATTTTCAGCTTTCAGCGCTGTCGCACTTTGAATGACAATTGCGCGGTCTTGCTACACTGTACCCAAACAATTTTTTTTATGATTTTGTTCCCACAAATGGAGCTTTCTTTTGGTGGTATTTGATCACCTCTTTTTTTATTACTAAAAAAAGGCAGAAAATTTCAAAAAATAATTGTTTTTATTTTTTTCTGTCATTTTTTTTTTGTAAATAAGTACGTTTTCTTCTTCAATTATGGGCACCGATGTGGTGGCACTGATGGGCATCAATGAGGTGGCACTGATAGGCGGCGCTGGTATGCGGCACTGTTGGGCACTCATAAGACGGCACTGATGGGCACTCATAGGCGACACTGATGGGCACTAATAGGCAGCACTTATGGGTGGCACTGATGGGTGCTTATGGGTGGCACTGATGGGTGCTTATGGGTGGCACTGATGGGTGCTTATGGGTGGCACAAATGGCCACTGGGCATGGATGGGCACTGATGGACACTGAGGGGTGGCACTGATGGACACTGAGGGGTGGCACTGATGGACACTGAGGGGTGGCACTGATGGACACTGAGGGGTGGCACTGATGGACACTGAGGGGTGGCACTGATGGACACTGAGGGGTGGCACTGATGGACACTGAGGGGTGGCACTGATGGACACTGAGGGGTGGCACTGATGGCATAGCTGGGCATCACTTATTTACACATTTTTGACGGTGCCCATGTTGCCAGTCAGTGCCTATTTGTGGGCACTGATTAGTATCTATTGTACTTTTCCACATTTTGCCCCCTTCTCTGATGGTCCTGGTGGCTTCCTTGGTGGTCCAGTGTGGGCATCCGGCCATTCAAAATTGTCGCTCTATTTTTGTTTATAGCGCAACAAATAAAAACCGCACAGGCGATCAAATACCACCAAAAGAAAGCTCCATTTGTGGGGAAAAAAGGACGCCAATTTTGTTTGGGAGCCACGTCGCACGACCGCGCAATTGTCAGTTAAAGCGACGCAGTGCCGAATCGCAAAAAGTGGCCCGGTCATTGGCCAGCAATATGGTCCGGGGGTGAAGTGGCTAATAATGATTGTTTCTCTTGCACAGACTGTCTCAATGACGGAATCCAAAGAAAGTATCCTAGGTGGGGTGCTGAAGACTCTACTGCACAGTATGGCCTGCAACCAGAGCGCCCTCTACCTGCAGCACTGCTTTGCCACACAGAGAGCCCTGGTCTCTAAGGTAGGATGACTGCATTCTAAACAAGGTGAGTGTTTTTCGGCAAGTTTATAAGTTGTTATAAGTCACCCAGTCTATTCTCTGTTCCTGCAGTTTCCGGAGCTGCTGTTTGAAGAAGAGACAGAGCAGTGCGCGGATCTCTGCCTCCGCCTGCTCAGACATTGCAGCAGCAGCATCGGCACCATCCGCTCCCACGCCAGCGCCTCCCTCTACCTGCTCATGAGACAGAACTTCGAGATTGGAAACGTGAGTTATCTTGTGCCAATTATTTGAAGACCATTACAGACAAAATATTACATTATTTTGTGTTACAGCAATATCAACACGAAGAAAATACATACCGTATATACTCGAGTATACGCCGATTTTTTTCAGCACTTTTTTGTGCTGAAAATTGCACCCCCCCCCCCCCCCACCCCCTTCGGCTTATACTCGAGTCACTTTTTTGCGCCTGATCTCCTGGACTTTGGGGATCCGGTACCGGTAGGCCATAGGTCCCCTGGACCCCAAAACATGTCACACATGTAGCCCCACTCTTCCTCTACAACCTCTAAAATGTTGTTGTCTGGGGGACCTACGTCCGGGGAGCACCGATTTTTCAAAGCCGGGCACCCCTTCTATAGACTCCCATGTTAAACGTCAGTCTAGTCACGGGCACAGCGAGGCATGGGTACAGTGAGGCATGGGCACAGTGAGGCATGCAGATGGACACCCTAGGCTTATACTCGCGTCATTACGTTTTCCCAGTTTTTTGTGGTAAAATTAGGTGCCTCGGCTTATATTCGGGTCGGCTTATACTCGTATAGTAAATACGGTAAATTTACAAAGCATGTGTTAAGGGGTCTATCAATACAAAATATGTGTTAACCCTTTCACTGCCAGAGAAATTTTTGCATTATTTTTTTGAACATGTGTAAAAAAAAATTTTTTAGGTCTGAGGTAATAGTCCAAAACATATCTTTCGAAAGCAGCAACCCTGAATAATTTTTTTTGCTAGTCCCAAATTTTTAACTTGGGTGACAAAAAATGACGTTAGTATGGCATAAGATAAATATTTTAGTAGTCCCGCATTTTTATCTTGTAAGATATTAAAGCAAATGTTTATCAAGTTGAAATTTTATAGTAAAATATAAATGATGAGGCTGTGCCGAGTAAATAGATACAGTACTCAAGCCTTAAAGTGATATTAAAAGCATTTTTTTATTATTACTTTTTAATGTTTTCAAGAAAGAAAATCCATACAAAGCGCATATATATATATATATATATATATATATATATATATATATATATATAAAACATATTGCATTAAAATATATAGAAATAAAGAACCAGATAAAAAAGAGAGTAAGTAATCAAATAAAGGTAAAATAACAAAGGTTACAAGGGTAAAAGGAATCTATCAAAATCTTGTAAGTGAGATGTAAGATTATTATTATTTTTTTAATAACAAACATGTCATACTTGCATGCTCTGTGTAGTGGTTTTGCACAGAGCCGCCCAGATCCTCCTCTTTTTGGTCCTCCCGCATGCCGCTCCTGGCCCCTCCCTCCTGCCAAGTGCCCCCCCAGACCAAGCAGCTTGCTGTGCAGGCACCCCAGTTGAGTCTCAGCTTTGTGTGTCCATTTAAGACCACAGGTGTCAAACACAAGGCCTGCGGGCCGAATGTGGCCCTCCAGACCATTACATGTGGCCCTCGCACCTCTACTGCAGCCGCAGGAGAGCTCCAGCCCTCCCCTGGTCCTCCTCCAGACCCCTAATTTCTGCTTTCAAGCAATGCATCCACCTTCCCAGCTGCAGCACAAGGAAAGGGGGGTGCACTGTGATGTAAGGGAGAGTAGGGGACTCAACTTCTGATGCTTGGGTGTTTCTTGACATCTAATGTAAGGGGAGGGGATGCGCCAGATATCTAATCTTACAGATACAGCCGGCCCTTTTGGGGGCAAGCATAATGCTGATGCGGTCCACAAAAAAAAATTAAGTCTGACACCCTTGATTTAGACACAGCCCCCGTCTCATTTCTCTTCTCATTGGCTCACTGACTAAATATGGTCTCAGCCAATGAGGAGGGAGAGCCCCTGGAGAGTCGAGGCTCTCGTTCACATCTCTGGATCAGGATGGGGCTCAGGTAAGTATTTGGAGAGCTGCTGCAAAGAATAGAATGCATGAAGGTAAAAAAAACCTTGAGCCTTTAGAAACACTTTAAAATTGTGTGCGCCCATAAAAAATTTAACTTGATTTCCCCAGATTTTCCATAGGTGATGCTTTAAAAGCTCCTATGGGTCATCGGTTTAGAGTCCATTAGAATTATTGCCCTCCGTATGGCGTGTGTGGGGTTATGTAACATGTAGCACAATGGGGCGGGCGTTCTTCCCCCTGTTGTTTTCAGCTGACTCGAATTCCTGCCATGGCATGCATACAGCATGGCCACTGCAGCTAAATGTGATAGCAGTTGAGGGGGTTAAAAACTGAGTTCAACCTTGGGATTTAGCAGGGAAACAAAATCCAGTACATCCCCATTGACGAGATGGAGCTCTGTATTGTTTACATAGACAGAGCTCCATCCTATCGGTCTCCTTGACAATCAGCGGGTGATAGTCATCCATTGGCCGGCAATCCCTGATCACCTTCTGCTAACCGCAGCAGAAGCGGTGCATGCGCCCCCTACCAGGAAGGGCAGAATCGCGTATATATACATGATTCTGCACAACCAGCCTGCACTGGAGCAGTAAAGCACTTTCACATTGAAGACAAGTAAAGATAAATTCTAGGGGACGGGGATTTGTGCAGAAAGAAGAAGGGGGAAGATATTGTAACTGAAAAGGACATGAACACTTACACTGTGGAACTTTGCAACCTTTCACCTTAGCTGGGTCTTTTAGGACGCTTATAGCAGCAGCAGCCCCCCCGTACGTGTCTCTGAAATTTATATTTATTCACTCTTTATTTTTTTCAGAATTTTGCACGTGTAAAAATGCAAGTCACCATGTCCCTGTCTTCCTTGGTTGGGACATCTCAGAACTTTAATGAAGAATTTTTACGTCGCTCTCTGAAGACGATATTGACGTATGCAGAGGAAGATCTGGAGCTTCGAGAGACGACTTTTCCAGACCAGGTCACTCTGAAATTCTAATATTCCTGTGGAAGGTGTCATTATTCCTTTTTTAAATTAATGTTAATGTTAAAATGTTTCTGGGGGGATAGGTGGGTCAAAACCCTCCCAGAATGTCCTTTGGTGCCCCATAGCCACTGCACCTGCCACTACTGCTTTCTGTCAGAGACGGGGACAGGCAAAGGCAGTTTGGAGCCGGGGAGGATTTAGCTCCACTCAGGTCTCATGACATAGCTTAGGGAGGTCTTCACCTCACTCTGAAATGCTTGATCCAAAGCAGGGGTCTCCAAACTTTTTAACCAAAGGGACAGTTTACTGTCCTTCAGACTCTAGGATAGCCAATGACCCACTATGAACACTGTGAGTAGAAAATGCCTCGGACTGTGTGGTCAGAGTAAAAAAATAATAATAATATGACATAGATATGATGTAGAGACCCCCCCAAACTCCTGTTTGTGTGGAGTGACACCTGGGGCTTCTTAATACTAAGTTTTCACATAAAAAAATAAATACATAGCACCTGTGGTCAGCAGGAGGAGGAAAAGTGCCCCATCATTGGCATTAATGAGAGTAATTTTCTCAAATTGTTGGTGTCGTGGAAGAAGCAGTGCCCCATTGTTGGTGTTTGTGGGATAAATGGGGTTCCAACGTTCATTTCAGTGGAAGGAATTATTGCCCATTGTTGGTGTTAGTGGAAGGAATAGGGCCCTACTACTGTTGTCAGTGAGAGGAATTATGTCCCATTGTTGGTGTCGGTGGAAAGAATGATGCTTCATCATTGGTGGAAATAATGCCTTGTAACGATGAGAGGAATAGTTCCCCAAGGGCCAGATATAGGCAAGCAAAAGGCCCTTGGACCATTGTTTGGACACCACTGATCTAAAGAGTGGATTTCATGAAAATAATTGGGTTGGTGGTGGATCTGTACTTGGGGGGAGCTGTACTGTTGATGGGGGTGGGGGGGTTGTTGGTGGAATTTTTGCTGGGAAGGAGCTCTCTACTGGGAGGAGCTGTACCGGTGTGGGGATTGGGGGATCTTTAGGGGAGCTGGTGTGGAGATCTTTGCACATTGCTGACTCCCTATTATACTCCCTCCATTTCTTCCTGAAGCTGTTCAGTAGGGTTGAGGTCTGGGCTCCATGTAGGCCACTTGAGTTCCTTCACACCATACTCGCCAAACCGTGTCTTTATGAAGCTGGCTTTGTCCACATGGATACAGTTCTGTTGTGCTAACAGTTTGGGGAAAGTTGTTTTCTGTCCCAACATGACTGTAGCCCTGTGGACAAAGCCAGCTGCATGGTTGGATGAGTTTGGTGTGAAGGAACGCGAGTGGCCTACATGGAGCCATGTCCTCAACCCTACTGAACACCTTTGGAGTGCCAATTGCAAGACCCCATGCAAAGACATTTAGGAGCAGGGGTAGGCAATCTGGGGTCCCCCAGCTCTTGCAGAACTACAAGTCCCATCATGCCTCTGTGAGTAATTGTAACTGACAGCCTTGCAATGCCTCATGGGAATTTAGTTCCTCAACAGCTGCCCCTGTTTTAGAGAATCCAACCTTGTGCTAACAGTTTGGGGAAAGTTGTTTTCTGCTCCAAGGTTGGATTCTCTAAAATGTCTTTGCATGGTGTCTTGCAATTGACACTCCAATTTATTCCAAAAGTGTTCTAAGGGGTTGAGATGGGGGCTCCATGTAGGCCACTTGAGTTCCTCCACACCAAACTCATGAAATTGTACAGCTAGTTTTGTCCACAGGGATACAGTCATGTTGGAACAGAATACGACCTTTCTCAAATGGTTACCACAAGACTGGAAGTGTCCATTTGTGTAAAAAAAAAAAGTTTTTATTAAGCTGCTGCATTTCTGGTACCCTTCAGTGGAAAACACCTGAATGCAAACATTTGTTGTTGGCCCACATACTTGACATGAGTAGATGGAATTGTCAGGGGTCCACATATCTTTGTACATGATCAGTCATCACCACACCTGTCCATCGAGGAAGTAAATGAGAGATTAGGCCAGGGGTGCCCAACCAGTGGCCTGGGGGCCACACGTGGCCTGCGGAGCCCTCTAACATGGCCCAGGACCTCCTGCTTTGGGATGGAATAAAATAGAATAGAATACCGTTATTAAAGGTAAGTTTTTTTACTAAAATCACAGGGCATATATGGGCATATCTGTTCTGCAGTGGTTACTGGGCTGCTTTCAATCTGATCCACAGGTGCAGAGAAGTGTACCTGTGGGTTACCTGCACTGAACCATTGACTTCTATTGCCTGGGAGTTTGGTGTGCTGAGAGTAGAATGGGCTCTATAGAGTTGAGTAAGCTGCTCATTGTGGCCCGTGACCGGTTACCAAGCCACTTAAGTGGTCCTTGCTCTTCAAAGGGATGAACACCCCTGTTTTAGGCCATGGGAATTTGCCTGTGGGAATTTGCCCTCATTCAATCAAAAGAGAACTGGGGGTTGAGGTCTGGGCTCCATGTAGGCCACTTGAGGTCCTTCACGCCATACTCGCCAAACCATGTCATATCAAGCTGGCTTTGTCCACACGGATACAGTTATGTTGTGCTAACAGTTTGGGGAAAGTTGTTTTCTGTTCCAATGACTGTATCCCGGTAGACAAAGCCAGCTGCATGGTTGGATGAGTTTGGTGTGAAGGAACCCAAGTGGCCTACATGGAGCCCTGACCTCAACCCTTCTGAACACTTTGGAGTGCCAATTGCAAGACCCCATGCAAAGACATTTAAGAGCAGGGGTAGGCAATCGGGGTAGGCAATCGGGGTAGGCAATCGGGGTAGGCAATCGGGGTAGGCAATCGGAGTAGGCAATCGGGGTAGGCAATCGGGGTAGGCAATCGGGGTAGGCAATCTGGTATGGCAATGGTGTGCGAGTCACTAAACTGCCTAACCAAAATTATGATGGTAAAAGGGCACCACCAAAGGAATAGCAATAAAATCAGTAGTAAAAACGATAGTATTACAATAGTCCCTGAGAAGTCCCAATAATAGATGTCATTTTTAAACTTGTGGCTGCGAACCCGAGAGCTGAAGCAGTCTCTGTAATGATAAAGCAAAAATTAGGCCTTCTAAGTGTAGTATTGGGACCTGCTTTATTATCCAAATTACAGTTGGAAACTCACATATCCGAATATGAGGTATGCTCATCACAAGTAATCCCAGTTATCTACATATACTTGTTCATGTACAGTAAATAAGTATCACCACACCTGTCCATTGATCAGGCAGGGCATCCAGAATGTGAATGAGAGATCTTTTAGGTTCTATGGTATGGCAATGGTGTGCGAGTCAGTAAACTGTCTGAACAAAATTACAATCACTTTAGTAGGTAAACCAGAAGGTATACACGTTTTTTTTTACTTTTGTGTTTTTTAATCAGTTGGCTAGAGTTCCACCTAAATTTTTCTTTTGCGTTGCTGTCTTTTGTTTTTAGGTCCAGGATTTGGTGTTCAACCTCCACATGATCCTGTCGGACACAGTGAAGATGAAGGAGCACCAAGAAGATCCAGAGATGCTGATTGATCTGATGTATAGGTAGGCATAACCAGTGTCATCTTAATAGCATCATGGGCCCCTGGGCAAAGTAATTTGCTGGGGCCCCTACCAGTCTGCATCAGTACCCCCTTACATCGCGTTTCCCTATCACTGTGCCCATATACACAAGGTTCCCCATACAACAGGTTTTCTCCATACGTCAGGCGTCTCCATGCGTCAGGCGTCTCCATGCGTCAGGCGTCTCCATGCGTCAGGCGTCTCCATGCGTCAGGCGTCTCCATGCGTCAGGCGTCTCCATGCGTCAGGTGTCCCCATGCGTCCCGTGTCCCCATACATCAATTGTGCCCCCTTGTACTCACAGATCACAAATGCTGTTCCCACCTACAATGAAGGCAGCTCCTTCTTCCTCTCACGCGCTGAGACTGACGTGAGTTCTCAGTCTCAGTGCCTGCTCTCTTCCACACCCTACAGGAAGAAGGAGAAAGCTGAATCCTCTCTCAAGCAGAAGCCAGCCTATGCGCCTTCTGACAGGAATGACATTACAGCTACTTCTGTCAAAGCAGGGTGGCCCCGGGAAGCCAAAAGCCAGTGCATTCACCCAACCCAGCACCCCCCGCCCTACCTTTTCCATGCCCCCCTGATCATGGTGCAAGTGGGGCCCCTGGGCAGAGCTCAAGTGTGCCCATTCATTAAGACAGCCCTGGGCATAACAAGAAGTCATCGCACACTTATAGTCCGCCATTGTGGCCGGCTGTGTCTTTGTGTCATCAGCCTAGCTGAGTGTATAAAGCCAAGTTTGTTTCAGAATCTGAGCAGTCCCCACTTTTTTTTAAATCTCACCCTCTTATTTTTCCTTCTGATAGAATTGCGAAGGGATACCAGACATCCCCAGACTTGCGGTTGACTTGGCTGCAGAACATGGCCGGGAAGCACTCAGAGAGGGGCAATCATGCAGAATCGGCGCAGTGCCTTGTACATTCGGCTGCCCTGGTGTCAGAATATCTCAGCATGCTGGAGGACCGCAAGTACCTTCCCGTGGGCTGCGTCACCTTCCAGGTAAGAACATCTAAGAGGTTCCCCGGCACTTAGGCCTTAGAAGACAGCAAAAAAATGTTTTGCGTGACATAAAAGGGTAATTTTGCAAACGTAGAAAGGACCATCCTCTCCTTTTATGAGTGCATAGAAAATTCTAATTACCGTATTTATCGGCGTATAACACGCACAGGTGTATAACACGCACGTATTTATTGGCGTATAACACGCACAGGTGTATAACACGCACGTATTTATTGGCGTATAACACGCACAGGTGTATAACACGCACGTATTTATTGGCGTATAACACGCACCCTAACGTTAAGAGGGAAGTTTCAGGAAAAAACTTTCCACAGCCCCCCTGTATATAACACGCAGGCACAGTTTACCCTCTATTTTCAAGGTAAAAGGTGGGTGTTATACGCCAATAAATACAGTAACTCCAATTTACCTTTATACAAATCATAACCGCATGAGATTTGTTAGTAAACATCTGTGGACAATGACTAATGGTCTGTGTGAACAATATCACTGTTAACCGCTTAAGGACCGCCTCCTGCACATATACGTCGGCAGAATGGTACGGCTGAGCACATCCACGTACAGGTACAGGTATTAGTACCCAGCCATGGGTCGCGGGCGCGCTCCCACGACCCGGTCCGAAGCTGCGGGGCTCGCGGACCCGATCTCCGCTGGAGTGCGGCGATCGGTCCCCGGAGCTGAACTGTGGCGGCGTCATCGATTGTGTGATCCTTTTTATAGGGAGACACAATCAATGACGTCACACCTACAGCCACACCCCCTACAGTTGAAAACGCACATTAGGGAACACATAACCCCTTCAGCACCTCCTTGTGGTTAACTCCCAAACTGCAACTGTCATTTTCACAATAAACAATCCAATTTACCGTATTTATCGGGGTATTGCGCGCTCCGGCGTATAGCGCACACCCCTAAAGTGGATCCGCATTCCTGTGGAAAAAAGATTTTTGTACTTACAGTTTTGGCGTCTTGCGCGGCGTCCATCGGCAGCCTCGTCGGGTCCGGCGTCCGTCTGCGGCTTCAAGTGTACTCTTCGTCGGTTCCGGCGTCCTTCTGCGGCGTCCTCCCCGCTCGATCCCGGCTTTCCCGCGCCGAGTTTGAATACTGCGCCTGCATATACCGAGCGTAGTACACTCGTGTATAGTCGGGCAGGCTCGGCTACTCTCGCGCTCACGTCCTGTACGTCCAGGACGTGAGTGCGAGAGGAAGCCGAGCCTGCCCGACTATACACGAGTGTACTAAGCTCGGTATATGCAGACGCAGTATTTAAACTCGGCGCGGGTATCGGCGTATATCACGCACCCACGATTTTGCTCTGATTTTCAGGGAAAAAAAGTGCGCGGTATACGCCGATAAATACGGTAAATGCATTTTTTTGCTGTGAAAATGACAATTGTCCCAAAAATGTGTCAAAATTGTCCGAAGTGTCCGCCATAATGTCGCTGTCACGAAAAAAATCGCTGATCGCCGCCATTAGTAGTAAAAAAAATAATAATAAAAATGCAATAAAATTATCCCCTATTTTGTAAACGCTATAAATTTTGCGCAAACCAACCGATAAACGCTTATTGCGATTTTTTTTTTACCAAAAATAGGTAGAAGAATACGTATCGGCCTAAACTGAGGGAAAAAAATTGTGTTTATGTATTTTTGGGGGATATTTATTATAGCAAAAAGTAAAAAATATTGTTTTTTTTTCAAAATTGTCGCTATATTTTTGTTTATAGCGCAAAAAATAAAAACCGCAGAGGTGATCAAATACCACCAAAATAAAGCTCTATTTGTGGGAAAAAAAGGACGCCAATTGTGTTTGGGAACCACGTCGCACGACCGCGCAATTGTCAGTTAAAACGACGCAGTGCCAAATCGCAAATCCTGGCCGGGTCCTTTAGCTGACTTAAGTGGTTAAAAACGTCGTCTTTTTTTTAATGCCGAAAAATGATCGTGTGTACGCGGCATAAGAGCTGTGAAAATGTGGAATAGACTCCCTGCAGAGGTGGCTCTGGCCAGCTCAGTAGATTGCTTTAAGAAAGGCCTGGATACTTTCCTAAATGTAAATAATATAACTGGGTACTGACATTTATAGGTAAAGTTGATCCGGGGAAATCCGATTGCCTCTCGGGTGATCAGGAAGGAATTTTTGCCCCTACTGGAGCAAATTATTTCATGCTCTGATGGGGTTTTTCGCCTTCCTCTGGATCAACTGTGGGTATAGAATTGTGTATATGAGATTGTATGATGAGTTATTTTTATGGTCGAACTGGATGGACTTGTGTCTTTTTCAACCTGACTAACTATGTAATGCTCCTGCAGAATATTTCCTCCAATGTCCTGGAAGAGTCCGCAGTGTCGGATGATGTTGTCTCCCCAGACGAGGAAGGGATATGTTCTGGAAAGTACTTCACAGAAGCCGGACTTGTGGGGCTCCTGGAACAAGCCGCAGCTTCATTCTCCTTGGTATGTACAGGGCCCTGGGGACCTCTGAGCCCTTTAATAAAAAAAAAATATATATATATAAAAAAGAAATAAAAATAACACACACCATTGAAGTGGATTTCTTAAAGTGGAGTTTTGGAGTTTCCATCCCAATTTTTATTTTTTTTCATTATTGTGCTCATTAGACCTAAAAAATAAAAAAAACAAAAAAAAATTTTTTTTTTACTCATCTGGAAATGCCTGTTGCTATGCGGTCCCACAAAATCTGCCTTTGGAATCGCCTAGAATTCTGACATCATCTCCCTCTAATGCTCCTGGGAAATGTGTGTCATCATTTCCCAGGATGCAGTGCGCTACCCAATTATCACTCCCCAATCCAAGACTTCCAGGAAGTAAGTGCTTCACGATTCCCACAAGCAAATTGACAACCGTGTGGACCTAGTTTTATAAACTATCTTTTTTGAATAACTATGCGGAGCGGCGGCGGATTGTAAAATAGTAAGTGACCAGATTTATATTATAAAAACGCATGATGAAAGGACATACGTTTAAAAAATGCTAATTGTGGTTGGAACTCCCGCTTTAACCTTTTTCAAAAACAAATTGAAAATTTCATTTGAAAAAGCTCCATCTTTAATTGTACCTTTTATCCTTGTATTTCTTTCAGGGCGGCATGTATGAGGCCGTAAATGACGTTTATAAAGTTCTAATCCCAATACACGAAGCCAACCGAGAAGCCAAGAAGCTGTGTACAATTCACGGTAAACTGCAGGAAGCGTTCAGCAAGATTGTCCACCAGGTAACAAGGACACTTTCTGTTTGTCTCTATCAATCCGCAGTTTCCTTTCCTACACCACTTCTCTCTCATTGGGTAAAATAAATGAATGTGTGTTGGGGGAACAGAAGTCTGACTAAAGGATAAATTCATCCAACCAATAGATTTGAAATGTAATAAGTTCACTGAGACAGAGCTGGAGCAATCCCACGAGCTTGCTAGCAGTCCTTTGAGCCTTACAATTGGCTGCCTTGAGCCTTGCCTTCACTAGCCAGCAGGTACCGGGAAGGCATCGGTTAGTACCTTCTCTGATGACATGAGCTTTTAGGGCCTTCAGAGTTCCACTGTAAGCCTCCTTTGGATGAGCACGGGCTCTCAAAGTTCTGTTGCCCACTTTAAACCAAGACGCTGAAGATGAGGACCTATGCCTGCCATTATTTGACAAAGATACTGTATGTATCCTGAGTATATTCTGCTCTGCATTGCTCCATAATCGGTATTCTCAACACCCACCCTATAAAAGCCCACCTTCCTTCTTTATTCTGGTCATCAGAAAAATGGCTCGCACAGTTCACTGATGTGGACTGTTGGTGTTGATGATATTTTCCCCCCTTGTAGCCAAGAGCTCCATATGTAGGAACCGTACCCTGACTCGTTAAAGGGGTTGTAAAGGTTTTGTTATTTATTTACTAAATTGGTTCCTTTAAGCTTGCGCATTGTTGGTTCACCTACCTTTTCCTTCGATTTCCCTTCTAAATAATTTTTTTCTTTGTCTGAATTTCTCACTTCCTGTAAGCTTGCCGTCATCATCCGAGCCGTTCTGGCTGGGGGTTAGTCAGCGTACTCGCCCCCTCCCTTGAGACTAAATCCCTGCGGTGACATGCTGTGAGCAAGCTGACTAACCCCCAGCCAGAATGGCTCAGATGATGGGGGCAAGCTTACTGAGGAGAAACAGGAAGTGAGAAATTCAGACAAAGAAAAAAAAAATTAGAAGGGAAATTGAAGGAAAAGGTAAGTGAACCAACAATGCACTAGCTCGGGGATGGTGAACCTTGGCACCCTAGATGTTTTGGAACTATGTTTCCCATGATTCTCAACTACACTGCAGAGTGCATGAGCATCATTGGAAATGTAGTTCCAAAACATCTGGGGTGACAAGGTTCGCCATCACTGCACTAGCTTAAAGGAGCCCATTTAGAAAATAAATAACGAACCTTTACAACCCCTTTAAAGAAAACACTATTCCCCTTTGTCATCACTGATGAAGTCCTGAACATGCTTAAAACATGTCAACATTTGGTCTGGACATGATCTTGAAAGGCTATGACAGAAAACCTGCATCTCATTTTAGTCATTGATATCAATGCATGCAATCTTTGTATTTACAACCAGTAGTAGCAATGGACTGCAATTTGAGAACCACCAAAGTAGAGCAATAGGCACCGCAGATATTTACCGCTAATAAATATCTGTACTAGGGTTGCATATTTTACATGGAACGTTAACTGAACTAAAACATTATAGAGTTAAAACCTCTGTCAGGTTTTTTATTGCAGTCAAAGAGGTTTTCCTTCACTTCCTGTCTTGGAGAAACAACACGAAATATAAGGGTATCTCCTAATGTCATTGAAGCAGGTGTCCCCATTGGAAGCTTCTGTTCCTGAGGATCAGGAACAGCCAAAATAATTCAGATGGTTAGATGGTTGGCGCGGAATCCCAAGAGCTGTGTTGGTTTTATTCTGACGGTGTGGAAAAAGTGACAATATGGCAATGTAACAGTGTCTCCACACTCAGCTGTCCGCTCCCCCTCAACAAAGGAGCCCCAAAGTTCTATGGAACTGTGGTGCTTCTGTTCATTTTTTTTCCCCCCTTTTTCAGTCAAAATATTGAAGTCCTAATACAAGGCAGTTCTACTAAAAAGTTTGGAATCTGCATAAATAGCCAATGATTTTGGACGTTCCAATGGTGTCCCTGTTATTAGGACTCAAGGAAGGATAGAAGGTCTTTGATGGTGGACTTGGGGGCTCCTCGGTAAGAGCCGGTTCACACAGGGGCAACACGACTTCCAGCACGACTTTGGGAGGCAACTTGGACATGACTTGAGTATAAATCATCAGGCAACTTACAAGGCAACTTCAAGTCGCCTCCAGGACAGTACAAGGCAACTTTCCAGTGGCCAATTAAACAACAATCAGCTCTGTGGGAGGGAGGGGTTTGCCTGAGAAACGTATGTTATCTTCCTGTATTGTTGCTTCAGTTAAGACGGTGATCAGACTTCTGAGGCGACTTCCATTGAAATCAATGGGTACAAGTTGCCTACAAGTCTGATTGAAGTACTACAGGAACCTTTTCTAAAGTCGGACCGACTTCAGTAGTGTACATTAAGACGGCTCCATTCACTTCCATTGATTTTCTCAACCAACACGACTTGGGATGACTTGGGGCAACTTTAAGTCGGATCCCAGGTCACCCCTGTGTGAACCAGCTCTTACTCAAGCTTGTTTATCATTCTTGAGCCCTGATGAAGGGGCACACCCAAAACACGTTGGTTAATTACTCTGAACTTATCAGAATAAATTAGTTTTTGGGCTTTGGTGTGGCACTCCAATCCTTGACATCTCTAGCAATAAAAACCTGACAAAGATTCCAAAACTAGAACAACTCTACTTTGATGTTCTCAACTGTCACTTAAAGTATGTTTGTTACTCTCTTTTTTGGCTCTGGACATCTTTGACATGTTTTACAAGTAAGTAATCTAATGTTATAAGTCATCTGAAGATCCCAATTGGATCCTATATAGGCCACCAGTGACCCCCAGGCTGGTATAAAGCGTAAGCCTCCTGGAGCTTGAGTTTTGAGCCTCCTGGAGCTTAAGTTTTGAGCCCAGCTTTGGAGCCAGTGGTTGCCTGTGTCAGCATTGAGTGTTTGTGTGAATTTTAAAATCTTTCTTCCGGTGACTTTTTTTATTTTTTTTTATCTTCTTGTTATACAGAGTACTGGCTGGGAGGTAGGTATCACTGCGGTCAGTAAAGAGCACTAATGCTGTGAGTCCTGTTGGGGCCCACACACGCTAGCGGTGGGTCTTGTGTTTTGCTGTTTGCTGTGACCTGAATCCATTAACCTAAACACTCCATTCAGGGATTCCTATGATCACGGTAACAGTTGAGAAAGTTCCAGATAGTGCATGTAAACCATACACATTACACTAATACAGACCAGTGACTTTCACACTCCTCATCATCCCAACCAAACTGTCTCTTTCCATCAATATCTCTCTCCACTCTCAGCCCCAGGGCAAGGGGTCGATTTAGAGGAAATCGCCGGTGGTACAAACCGGACAACTAATGTTTACAGAGTGATATGATTCTGCTTTCTGGCCTGGCCTGGGAATATTCTATCTGAGGGAAATCAATACAAAGTGTTACGTACCTGGTTACCAGAGTCTGATGCAGGGTAGCCTCTCGTACGGCTCTGGTTCGCGAGCCACTAAAGTGGGAACAGCGGACTCGGAGCACAGAGGGGTAGGAGTGCCGGGTGGTGATGAGTAGACGCAGGTGGATGAATACCTCTGGAGAGAAGATGCAGAAGCGTAGGGTAAGCCAGCGACCCGCACGGATGCTGCGACTACAGCGGCACAAGCTGGTAAGTAGTATGGGAGTACTGGAACAGCAGAGTCAGACAAGCCGGGTTATAACAGGTGAGCATGCAGGCAGATGGCTGAAGAGTAGTCGGGTTAAACAAGCAGGTGGATCTGGCAACAGAGAGGTCAAGCAGGCGGGTAGTCAAACAGAGCCGGTTCGGGGTTGGAGAGGTTCGGGTGGTCAGACAAGCCGGGTTCAGAGTTCAATCAGGTTTCAGACAGGTATTTCAAACAAACAGGTCTCAGGTAGGATCCAGTCAGAACTGCAAATCAGACAGCAATGTGCTGTAAACAGCAATGATCTTTTAAAGTGTGTTTTAGCGCCACAGCCGGCTAACATGCACGCGCACGCTACCGTGCGCGCCCCCGTGCATGCGCGTGCACAAGCGCGGGACCTGTGACGGCGCCAATTGCCTGGAGGAAGCCTGCATGGAGGACGTCTGCGGAGGTGACGATGGCAAAGAGGTGAGTCCCTGACACAAAGGTTTTAGTGTATTTTGGATTTTTAAAGTGCATAAGACTTTAAAGGCAAAGTCCCCCCTGTGAGTAAAGGAATCCCAGCATATTACAACACTTTTTTAGTTTATGTTTGGAGGTTGTATTCAATATGTGCAAAGCCAGATCACACAAATACGTATAAGTATAGCATTTAGTAACGAAGAATACACATAATAATATTAGAAAATATAACAAGACTACTCAAACTCGAAAAATAGAACAAGAAAGTAAAGATGCTGTTCTGTCACGGAGTCCCACCTGCGCGCCATGGCAGATGATCACAGACGCATGCATGAAAGCAGCTCTGATACGAGACTGAATATTTCGAATTATAATGGTAGTATATAGCAGTGGTCATCAGCCCTGTCCTCAGGGCCCACTAACAGGCCAGGTTTCACCTGTGATGTATTTCAGTTATCTTGCAAACCTGGCCTGTTAGTGGGCCCTGATGACCACTGGTATATAGGACTTGTGTGTAAGGAATGGACAACTCCCCTTGCAAGAAAAATAACCTTTTAAAGACCTGGTCAGTTTGTAATGACATTCCTTTGGTATAAAGTCAGCTAAAGTAACCAGGATAATGTGAGACTACTAGACACAAAAAAAAGGCACAGTGCTTTAATGGGGCCCCTTGTCTGTATGGGCCATTTTACTCATAAACTCAACTTGGCCTTTAACCACTTAAGGACCGCCGCATGTACATTTACGTCGGCAGAATGGCACCGACAGGCACATCAACGTATATATACGTTGGTGCCTTGGGGGGGATCGGGGGTCCGATCGGACCCCCCCCCCCCGTACATGCGGCGGTCCGCGCGGCTGCAGGAGCGATCCGACGAGTGGGGGCGGCTATCCGTTTTCATCCGCCCCCTCCGGATCGCTCCCAGCCAATGCGCGCGCCCGCCTGACCTGTCACTTCCTCCTCCTGTGTAAACACAGGAAGGAGGAAGCGACGTGATCTCTCCCTCGGCGTTTGTTTCAAGCGCCGCTGAGGAGAGATCACCACAGAACAAGTAAGTCCTGCACCAACACTACACTACACACACACATTTAACCCCCGCGATCGCCCCCCCCCCTCCCCCCTGTCACAGTGTCACTGAATGCAGTAATCATGTATGATTACTGTATTTAGTGTCAGTGTGACAGACAGTGTGACAGTCAGACAGTCAGTAGTGTCAGGGTAGCCCCCCCCCACCCCCCCCAATAAAGTTTTAACCCCCTGATCACTGCCCTAGTTAACCCTTTCACTCCCTATTGCCAGCGTCACTAAGCGATCATTTTTCTGATCGCTGTATTAGTGTCGCTGTTCCCGCTAGGTAGCTAATTTTTTTTTAATGCGATTTTTTTTTTACTAAAGACATGCGGCTAAATAAATTTTGGCCTAAATGTTTGACTAAAATTTAGTTTATTGGTTTTTTATTATAACAAAAAGTAAAAAATATTGATTTTTTTTCAAAAATGTCGCTCTATTTTTGTATATAGCGCAAAAAATAAAAATCGCAGAGGCGATCAAATGCCACCAAAAGAAAGCTCTATTTGTGGGAAAAAAAGGACGCGAATTTTGTTTGGGAGCCACGTCGCACGACCGCGCAATTGTCTGTTAAAGCGACGCAGTGCCGAATCGCAAAAACCCCTTGGGTCATTTGCCAGCGTATTGGTCCGGGTCTTAAGTGGTTAAAAACTGAAAAAAAAAAAGCTGCTCTTGGATATAAACTGGAGGGCACTTTCCTAGAGCAACATTTGTTTCTCCCATTTTGCCCAAATGTTGGGCCGTTCTGACCGAACCTAGTTTTAGCCATTTCTGCTTTGCTTCCTACACATTACTATTGCCTAGTGAGACTGCCTATCCTAGTCATTAGTCAGTAGGATTGTGTGGAGGGAGTAGGTTGGATAGCGATAGGATCACTCATCTGACATCACAGGCAGTGAGGCACACTGACACCAGGACCATGAAGCAGTTATTTCCAATTTTTTCAGGAAGCCATTCTACTGGAGGCAGAAAGTCTGTAGGTCCACGGAGAATCTCTTTACAAATAAAAACAGATGGACTTTGCAGGGCTGTTATCTTTGTTTTTCTCAATCCCTCTGCATGAAGGTGGCACTGTTGCTAACGCATGTTGTCTGCGTTTCATTAAAGCAAGTTTTCTAGTAGTTTTATTTCCCTCTAAATTGTGTAGGTAAGGCATTTGCAATTGTCAGTTAAAGCGACGCAGTGCCGAATCGCAAAAAGGGGCAAAGTCCTTAACCTGCATAATGGTCCGAGTCTTAAGTGGTTAACCTCTGGTTCTCAGCAGCGGGGGTCTTAAGTGGTTCTCAGCAGCGGGGGTTCTTTTGAATATTCTCACAAGTGCTCAGGTAGAACTTGATTGCCATGGAGTAAGATGTGAAGCATTGGCTTTCTGGTCATTTAAACACAGTATATGCACACAGGTAAGCAGCCTGTCCTATTCTGTATTTACTAGTCCGTTTCGTCTATAGTTAAAACGTTGGCATGTGTTCACAGATAGATGACCTTTCAAACATTTTAGACATGTTGAGCTTTGTTTAACACACCTAAAGTTGACAGTTAACTGATTTCCATTTGACTGTTGCCTGGTCCTTCAGCCTTTACAGAATCTCTCCTCCCTTTTGTAGTTTGCCTTTCGTGCCTTTAGTTACAAATATCTGCATCACGGTAGACAGTGTTGATCCTGACCTTCCTGGGGCTCTAAGCAAAATGACATGTCACAATACATCTTACATTAAAGTGAGAAGCGGGGGGTGCTGACTTCTTACCTCTTCTCCCATGCAGCCAACGCGTTAAAACTACTTTGTCCCATAGTATCCAGCATACTGGCGCCAGCACCAGTATGCTGTTTTTTTTTTTTAAATCCCTCTACTTACTGTCCAATGAAGAATTTTATTTTCTATCCACGGCGGGTGAATGGCGTGGCTATGTCGCGTCACGCCTTCCAAAAATAGCTGATTTAGGACTCTGGTCTTTCCGGCGCTATATGGCGCCTGCGCACAGACCTAGGAGCTGGCTGCGCAGGCGCCGTATAAAGCCGAGTTCTATGGCGCGTAACGCCCTCCGAAAAAAGCCGAAATAGAACTCGGCTATACGGCGCCTGCGCAGTCAGCTTCTAGGTCTGTGCGCAGGCGCCAAATAGCGCCGGAAAGAGCCGAGTCCTAAATCGGCCATTTTCGGAAGGCGTGACGCGACATAGGCCTCCAACTTGCCTCCCCCCGCACCGAAAACTATTAATTTAACAGTAAGTAGATGCCAGTATGCTGGATGCTATGGGTAGTTTGAGTAGTTTTAGGGTAAACCTCCTCCTTAAGAAGCGGGGTGAGGGGCCGAAAATGACTTCTCACCAGGCGGGGCCTCTAGTCATTTGGGGGGCCCTCCGCAGCTTTGCGGGGCCATAAGCGGCTTGAATAGTCAGTCTATAGGGCGGATCAGCCCTGACAGTAGGGTTGATTTACGTTGCCCAGGAGCGTTGGAAGACTGGATCATGCCGTTTCTATGACTCTAGCTCAGTGATGGCGAACCTTGGCACCCCAGATGTTTTGGAACTACATTTCCCATGATGCTCAACTACACTGCAGAGTGCAGGAGCATCATGGGAAATGTAGTTCCAAAACCTCTGGAGTGCCAAGGTTCGCCATCACTGCTCTAGCTTTATTTAATACGCTATATAGACAAAGGTTTGTGGATTCAGGGCCACCACCAATGTTGGCTTGTTGGACAGCCCATTCCAAAACCATGAGCATTAAAATCCGATTAGCTCCCACTTTGTGACTATAAAAACCCCCGTTCTTTTGGAAAGGCTTTCCGCAAGATTTTGGAGCGTGTCTGTGGGGGTTTGTGCTCATTCAGCCAAAAGAACCATTAATGAGGTCTGGTGGCGATTTAATGAGAAGTCCTGATCTTTGTATTTGTTCTGCATTGGTGATAGGGCACCATTTGAAATTGCTGACAGGTTCTCTTTACTTGCCGTTCTTCGATTCATTTTTTTTTTTTTTACAAAGTCTCCCATTGATGTCTATGGCCGAACGCCAATGTCGCCTGAAAAAAAGTGTCCGGGACTTTTTTTCAGGCGTTCGGCGTTTCAGAGATGTGAACCATCTCTATAGACATGAATGGGATTTTTCCCCTCCAGCGGCACGAGCGTCGGGCGACAGGCGTTTTGTCGCTCAGGTGTGAATGCAGCCTTAAGGTCTCTAAACAAAAAACAATGGCAGTTCCTTACAAAGAAGAGGTAGTATCAGCATTGATCCTCTACTTTCCAGCATTGCCACCTCTACCAGTCTCTTCAGTGTTCAATACCTCCGGGAGTGTCAGGTGCCTGTGACCTCCACCAGGTGTCGTTATTCTCTCCTTTACTCCAGGGATCTCCAAACTACACGTCCCATGAGGAGAGAGGAAGGAGTCACCACTCCAGGTGGGTGCTGCAAACAATCAAGGAGTCTTCGGAACACCAGGGTGCCGGCAATGCACGTAGCAATAGAAGGAGCAAAGGAAAAAATTGGATGGCCGCACTCCAGGGAACTTCCAGAAAAGTTGTCTTTATTTAATAAAAATCAACATGCCACATTAAAAATAGCCACAGGACAAGACAGCCGACGCGTTTCACACTACATTAGTGCTTAGTCATGGCTGAGGCATTGTAAAACTCTGATATTCACAGACATGACTAGGCATGATGGGAATTGTAGTTCCTGAACAACTGGAGGGCGGTAGTTTGGCTTTAATCCCTACAATAGTGAGGAACCCATATAAGGCTAGGAGGAAGAAACCACAGTGCATGTAGAAATGAGTTAGACTCATGTAGATTGGCATGTTAATTGCCACCATCCCTAATTAAATGGAAAACGTATAACCTCAAATATTGGGATTTTTAAGACAATTTGGACAATAAAGAAAAAAATAATTGTATAAAAAATATATTTATTAATACAAAACAAATCATAAAAACAGTAGTACTATGGATATAACCACAGGCAATGTGGTATTCAATGCATAGATATACATAAACATAGAGATAGACAAGGGGTAAGATTCAACTACATTTGACAAAGAGACCATAATACAACATAGCTCTAAGTGGTAGGTAGTTGAAGAGCCAACGCGTTTCGAAAGTGCATATAAATTCTTCATCAGGGACAATAACCATTTCTGAAAGTACAGAATACAATATCGGTCCTTATATGAGAGTAGGGTGTCATATTGATGGTCATCGTTGGGGGTCTTTTCCTATGTTGTTTTATGGTCTATGTCTGTTTATGTATATCTATGCATTGAATACCATATTGCCTGTGGTTATACCCATAGGACTACTGTCCTGTTTTTGTATTAACAAATATATTTTTTATATAATTATTTTTTCTTTATTGTCCAAATTGCCTTAAAAATCCCAATATTTGAGGTTATACCTTTTGCCGAAACCACAGTGCATGGCATCTGACACTACTGGAGAGGCTTACGAAACCTACAACACCATAACCGAGCAAAGGTAGAAGACACGGGTCGCCAGAAAGTTTAACAAACTGCTGCTTCTCTTGCAGGGAACTGCCAGTTTCATCTGTTTAGAGACCTGACAGGGCCTCTTTAAAGGGGTTGTAAAGATACAATTTTTTTTCCCTAAATAGCTTCCTTTACCTTAGTGCAGTCCTCCTTCACTTACCTCATCCTTCCATTTTGCTTTTAAATGTCCTTATTTCTTCTGAGAAATCCTCACTTCCTGTTCTTCTGTCTGTAACTTAACACAGTAATGCAAGTCTTTCTCCCTGGTGTGGAGTGTCGTGCTCGCCCCCTCCCTTGGACTACGGGAGAGTCAGGATGCTCTCTACGTTGCAGATAGAGAAATGAGCTGTGTGTTAGTGGGTGTCCTGACTCTCCTGTAGTCCAAGGGGGCGAGCACGACACTCCACACCAGGGAGAGAGCCTTGCATTACTGTGTGGAGTTACAGACAGAAGAACAGGAAGTGAGGTTTTCTCAGAAGAGATAAGGACATTTAAAAGCAAAATAGAAGGATAAGGTAAGTGAAGGAGGACTGCACCATAGGTGTGCGCACAGGGTGTGCCTGGGCACACCCTAATCATCCTGTGCTGCACAGATTTCCCCTGCTGCTTGGCTGCAGAGAAAGGGACTGGGGAATCTCTGTCCTTGGTTCATTTCTCTCTCTAAAAATTGAGACATCAGGGAACTGTTTAGACCCCTGATATTTCACCATAGCCAGCCAATAGGGCTTTAAAAAACAGCAGGGAAAAAATGTATTGAAAATAAAAAAATATAAAACAAAATTGTAAAAGAATAAAAATAAAAAATATATAAAAATAAACTACTGACCCCAAGCTTTGCCCTATTGACACCATCCACTGCCCTACTGATATCGTCCACTGCTCTACTGGTACTGTCCATTGCCCTACTGCTACATGTCTGTTTGAGCTTTGGAGTGCACACCCTAATGCAATAGGCTGGGCACACCTATGGACTGCACTAAGGTAAAGGAAGATATTTAGGAAAAAAAAATTGTGCCTTTACAACCCCTTTAAGGTCATAAATTGATTCCAGCTGAAGGAAAAGATCAGCCAGACAGCCGCTCTGCCTGAACCTCAATCTTAAACTTGGTATAGCTCACATAACTACCATATAGGCTTTTGGTCACATGACCAGTTACAAAGACATCCCGGATTAACAGTTCCTGCTTCTGAAATATTTTTTGTTTTTATCACCTGATTAAGCACCAGATTCAGGTGTGAAACATGTAAGCTGTTTGCATCCCTCTCTTTTGTACTGTATGGATTGACTGCTGTACGCTGGATGTTAACCTAATAAAGGTGCCGCATCGGAAGTGCTGCCGCATCGGAAGTGCTTCCGTCCAGGCTTATTCGTTTGTTCCGGGAGTTTAAGGGAGCCGGGAAGGTTAGCAGATGGGGAGCTTTGGCGTTGACTGTCACTAAATCGACCCCTGAAGAGGATATTTTTAATACCTTCACTCCATCCTGTTTGCATGCTAACACCTATTCCTTTTACTCTGTCCTCCAATTCCTAAAGCCGATTCCATGGGTCTACAGCTGTTGCGGACCTGCAAGGACCAGCATGTGCAATGGCGTCCACAGGTTCCTCTGCTTGTTTCTCTTGCATGCTCACCCTCCATTCCTCTCCCCTTTAAACCATGAATTAACTTTCCATCCATTGTATGTTTCCACCTCTCACTGGTTAATTCATGATGAAATTCACCTTGTTAGTTTGTTACCATTTTGCTTTTTTTGTTTCTTTTTTTTTTTGGACGATCCCTAATGAAAATAATTTCTGTTTTTTCCTCTGTCGTCCCCTCGGTTGCTGACCCTCCTCCCCACACTTTTTACTCTTGTCTGTTGTGGTAAGTTGGATTTGGTGAATATATTTCTCTATTTGTAACTTCAGTCAAGAGAAAAAAAAAAAAACGAACGATAGACCCTCCCGTACTGTGCCAGCAAGCAACAATATTTTATGTACAGAAAAACATCATTTTTAATGAGAACAATCCAAGAATCTGAATACCAAGTCCAAATGTGTTAATATTGTGCTGATTTACTTATGAAAGTTCTACGCTTGACCCTTATTTAGTGTTTCCGGATACTTGGCCATTGCTGTCCTGTCAACTATCTGGACCGTAAAGATTGGGGCTGATTTACGAAAGCAGGGGTCTCCAAACATTGTAAACAAAGGGCGGGTTTATTGTCCTTCAGACTCTTGGAGGGCCGGACTTTGGCCAGCGGGAGTGAACATTTTCCTGGCATCAGTGGGAGTAAACATCTAATATTAGCAAAAGAACCAGCTTAGACAAAAGCTCATATGGTTGCCATCGTCCCTTTGAAATATGGAAAAAGAAAAACCTCTAGGTTTGGGACTATATAGGCAAAATTGGATTCAAAAATGTATAAAAATATATTTAAAGCGGATCTCCACCCTAAAGTGAAGATCCGCTGATCGGAACCCTCCCCCCCTCCGGTGTCACATTTGACACCTTTCAGGGGAGAGGGGGGTGCAGATACCTGTCTAAAGACAGGTATCCGCACCCACTTCCGGCCCGCAGTCTCGGGCAAAAGACGGGCTTTTCCCGTTGTGTGCTGGGAACTCTCAGCTCCCAGCACACAGCGGGAGCCAATCGCGGGCGCAGCGCGACTCGCGCATGCGCCGTAGGGAACCGGGCAGTGAAGCCGGAGCGCTTCACTTCCTGGTTCCCTCGCCGTGGATGGAGGGGGGAGCAGCAGGGTGACGAGCGATCGCTCATCCTCTGCTGCGGACGCCGCTGGACTCCAGGACAGGTAAGTGTCCTAATATTAAAAGTCAGCAGCTGCAGTATTTGTTGCTGCTGGCTTTTAATATTTATTTATGGTGAACCATCCGCTTTAATAAGTAGAAAAATACACAAAATATTCACAAAATAATATATATAAAAAAAATATAAAATATATAAAAAAAAATAGAAACAATATATAATTCAGACATTTAAATGACACATAGACATTGTGCTATATCAAACAGAAATTCTCTCGGGAGTAAACTGTAGTCAAATAGTTGATCCGACGCGTTTCCAATCAAAACTTTTTCAAAATTTGATCTTCATCAGGGATAAAGTGTCATTGAATTACTGAATAGAAAATACATATATTTAATTGTTTTAGTTGGTAATTATTAAATATATGTATTTTCTATTCAGATATTCAATGACACTTTATCCCTGATGAAGATCAAATTTTGAAAAAGTTTTGATTGGAAACGCGTCGGATCAACTATTTGACTACAGTTTACTCCCGAGAGAATTTCTGTTTGATATAGCACAATGTCTATGTGTCATTTATATGTCTGAATTATATATTGTTTCTATATTTTTTTCTATATCATTTTGTATTTACTGTGAATATTTTGTGTATTTTTCTACTTATTAAATATATTTTTATAAATTTTTGAATCCAATTTTTTGTTGCCTATATAGTCCCAAACCTAGAGGTTTTTCTTTTTCCATATTTCAAAGGGACGATGGCAACCACATGAGCTTTTGTCTAAGCTGGTTCTTTTGCTAATATTAGATGTTTACTCCCACTGATGCCAGGAAAATGTTCACTCCCGCTGGCCAAAGTCCGGCCCTCCAAGAGTCTGAAGGACAATAAACCCGCCCTTTGTTTACAATGTTTGGAGACCCCTGCTTTAGTAAATCAGCCCCAATCTTTTTGATAAAGTAACACATTTATCGATTTTAACCATAAGGGGTCAAATGTGAATAATTCATAAATTACGCCTGCACAACTTTAACAATTTAAGACTGAATACTCCGATTTTTGCCGAAGCCCATTCGTGACTGGTTCTCTTTACATAATAAAGTGGGGGGAAAAAAGTTTACAAATTTCTTTTCAATTTTTTTTTTTTTTTTTAATTGGGTCAGTTCCAGTAAACCCCAAGAATGTTTTTCTTTTCTGGCAGTAAACGTCTTGGCTGGCGCAGTCTTTCCCCCCTTTTGTGTTGTGAATGTGAATTGTCCCTTGTCCCCTGCTGTAGTGAGAGGGGGTTACTATGCATTTAATAACCAACATGGTGGCTTCATTCTGTCTTTCAACTCTATATTGGCTAATTGGTGTAATCTCCTCTCTCAAGCTGCGCTATTATCCCCCCCCCCCCCCCCCCCCCCCCAGAAAATAATAGGACACTTGGCACTTTAGAGCCCTTAAAATTGTTTTCCGCTACTCTGCACATTCCATCTTAAATTAGAACTCCAGTTGGTTTATTGATAGCCGCCATCGATGGTCACCAAGCTCAGGAATTAGAGGATAGTTTGCACCTTTATCACAGCAGGCTGTATTTTCTATACAAAGCAGGACTGAAAATGCCCCACTGGATGTTTCAAAGGAATGTATATTTTTTGTGTTCATATTGTCTTGCTTTTTTTTATTAATTATGTACAAAGTAAATTGTATAATTTTCTCTAGGTAAATATTCACATTGCATTTTAAGTATTATCTGGTCTTCGTTCTAACCAGTCACTACAGCCGTTCGCCCCCTGTTTTTGTTGTATCTTCTGTTTATCAGCTGCTATGAAAAGCCCGATGTTTAAAGACCTCAAAAGCTCAAGCTGAAATTTGCACACCGTGAAGGGCTTATGCCAATTACTTCGCCCACCTTAGGTCCCTTTCACACTACTGTAACTTCAAAGTCGCAAGATTTTACCGCAATTTCAGGGAATGTCTGTGTAAGTGGCATCAAAATCGGACCAAAGTAGAGCAGGGACTACTTTGAAGTTGGAACGACTTGAAGTCGTAATAATAAGAATGGTTGTCGTTGGAAATCATGGGGAAAGGGAATAGCTGCTCCAGATGGGAACCCAGACAAACATCCACCATTGCAGACAACTCAGGTGCAGGCAATGCACTTAGCAAAGCAGGAACAAAAATTGTCTCTGAACAGCCGCACTCTGAACAAATTGTAGCCTTTATTGAAAGGAGGATAGCACTACAAGTCACAGCAAAGTAAAAAAAAAAAAAACAACGGCTGACGCTTTTCTCACTGATGCTAGTGCTTAGTCAGTCATAGCAGATGTTCAGTGTGCGGCTGTCCAGAGACAATTTTTGAACGACTTGTCATGCTATTTTGCATTCCCAAATCGTGGGACAAGTTGTACAGGTGTGAAAGGGGCCTTAGCTTTCTCAGTTAAAGGTGAACTCCTGGAAAACTGAAAACCATTCCTTGCAGGGCGTCTGCGCCCACACTGCAAAATTGAATCACTCATTTAGGACTAGGGGTCTCGAAAAAGCACTTTTACTTACCCGATCCCCTGCTCCTGCTGACTTCTGTGTTCTGTTAGACCAGTCCTGGCAGCGTCTTCTTTCCTGCACTTTGGTGGCCTGAGGAAGTCCTCTAATGTCATCAAGACCAATGCAGGAACATATTTTCCCGAGGTACAGAGCATGGGGGAGAGCCGTCTTCTGTGAGAGCAGGGGGATCAGGTAAGTAAAGGTGACTTTTCATCCCTTAGACCCCTGGTGTCTAACCTGAGGCCAGAGGGGCCACATGCAGCCCTTTGATGTTCCATGTGTGGCACTCAGACCTCAGACATCAATATAATTGGGAAGCTCAATCCTTCCTAAAATGCTTTTTTGGCATTCTGTGGATGCTGGTATGCTTTTGAGAACCCAGCAGCAATAGCTTCCAGTTCCACCACCCCACTTGATTTCCAATTAGGGATGAGCCAAACACCCCCCCCCCCCCCCCCCCCCTGTTCGGTCAGCACCAGAACCTGCGAACAGACCAAAAGTTCATGTGAACTTTAGAACCCCATTAGTCAAGTCTATGGGACTCAAACGTTTGAAATTTAAAGTGCTAATTTTAAAGGCTAATATACAAGTTATTGTCCTAAAAAGTGTTTGGGGACCCGGGTCCTGCCCCAGGGGACATGTATCAATGCAAAAGAAGTTTTAAAAGCTGCCGTTTTTTTCGGGAGCAGTGATTTTTAAATGAATCCTTTAGAAATTACACTTTGTGCAGTGACCGTTCTAAGCACGGGAAACAAGCACTGCTTTACAGGCATACTATACACCCCCCTAGGTACTTTTATTGTTTCACTTTAAGCATTATAAAAAATCACTGCTCCCGAAAAAACGGGCATTTTTTTAAAACCTTTTTTGCATTGGCACATGTCCCCTGGGGCAGGACCCGGGTCCCTAAACACTTTTTATGACAATATCTTCTATATAAGCCTTTCAAAATGAGCACTTTAGATTTCTCCCATAGACTTTTCCAGGGTGTTCTGCGGCTTTTTCGGATTTGCCGCGAGCACCCCAAATTGTTCGCTGTTCGGCAAACAGGCAATGTTCCAGTCGAGCATGAGTTTGACTCGAACTCGAAGCTCATCCCTATTTCCCATTTACAGTGCCTTATTGTTGAAGTATTGGTATGTGGTGCAGGACCCTAGGGCGGAGACCAATGGGGGGATTTGGATCACCAGCATCCACCCATGAATGAAATATCAGATCTGGGTTGAAAGGCCTTACAGAAAACCCAGGAAGGATTTGGACTCGGCAGGAAGCAAGTACAAATCAAAAAGGGACATTTACAATTGCTAAACTGCGGTGAGCTATTATTTTGAATGGAATCTTGGCAGCCATCTAAAGCGGAGCTCCTACCAAATTGTTGTTTTTGGTACTTGATACAGTAAAGCCTCGTACACACGATCGGATTTCCATCGGACAAATCCGTGGAATTTTGTGCAAAGGGCCTTGAGCGTGAACTTGGTATGCATACAGACGGCAGAACTGTTTTAGCTCTTTAGCGCCACCCTATTGGCAACTTCTGCTAATGTTGGCGTTCTGTTGATGTTCTGCTAATGTGGACTTATGGTTAGCATTGGTTCGGAGCATGCGTGTTTGTACTTTGGATTTTATTCCGACAAACTTCTGTACACACTGTCGGATAATCCGACTGCACACTTTCTTTCTTTTTTTTTTTGGACAGTTTTAAAGCATGCTATAAAACATTTGTTGTTGGAAAATCCAACAACAATTGTCCGAACATACAAACGGTCAGATTTTCTGACAAAACCCCCCCATGTCGGAAAATCCAATCGTGTGTACGAGGCTTTAGAAACTATTAGAACCTCTGGCCATATTTATGGCTCTTCATTGGAGAGGTTTCTTGTCTTGATGATAACCATAGTAATGCTAGAAACCAAACTCTGCTTCTCCTTCTTTGACCTAAGAGTCTGACCTTTCTCCACTCAAATCTCGAAAATAGAGTTTTGACTTAAAAAAGAAGCATTTCCCAGCGGAGGTGGCCATCTTGCACAATGAATTGGAAAATGGATCCTGTAGATCAGGGATATGCAGTTAGTGAACCTCCAGCTGTTGCAGAACTAAAAGTCCCATGAGGCATAGCATGACTCTTACAGCCACAAGCATGACACCCAGAGGCATGATGGGACTTGTAGTTTTGCAACAGCTGGAGGTCCGCTAATTGCATATCCCTGCTGTAGATATTTGAACTATAGAAAGAATTTGAATTTGTCTCCGTGGATTGTGTAATTCTCTGGTACTGTGTGTTAATATGTTTCCAGTTTTTCTTCTGGTTGTCATTAATCGTGTGTTAACCGCTCCCTCTCCACAGGTTGGGAAGAGAATGTTTGGCACCTATTTCCGGGTTGGCTTTTACGGAACTCGATTTGGAGACTTGGACGAACAGGAGTTTGTTTACAAAGAGCCGGCCATAACTAAGCTGGCCGAGATCTCGCACAGGCTGGAGGTACAATATTCTCACTAATCGAACCCATTCCTGTATAAGTGGGATGTCCTCTGAGGCCGGGTTCACACCACCGCCGCATGCGGCTCACAGCAGGGGTCCGGTGCGTGCTGGTTCACCGGTTCAGGTCCGATTTCAGCCAGAATCTTGGGCTGAAATCTAACCTAAAACACACCAAAAAAGGCACAAATGTTTCCGCCACACTGTTAGACTTCTTGACATGTGGGTCTACCACTCTTTCTACCTCATATATACATGAAATATTTGTATGTATAACTCTTTGAATTTAAAGCAGAGGTCCCACAAAAAAAATATATATATTAAAAGCCAGCAGCTACAAATAGTGCAGCTGCTGACTTATAGTAAATGGACACTTACCTGTCCAGGGCGCCCGCGATGTCAGCAGCCGAAGCCGAGCAATCGCTCATCTCTTGGCTGCCCCCCGCTGCCATGCTCGGTGAGGGAATCAGGAAATTAAGCATTGCGGCTTCACTGCCCGGTCCCTTCTGTGCATGCGCAGGTCGCGCGGTGTATGCTCACTGGTCCTCGCTGTCTCCTGGGACCAGTGTGTTTCTCAGAAGACAGCGGGGAGTGCCGCCAAGGGGACCTCTGCTTTAATTAGCTGGGCACTGGTTTCTCATCGCCCAGCGTATTAACTTCAAAATCCTAACTACAACATACCAAGTCATTTACAGCTCTGCGCTGAGCTCTGCTCTCAAGCTCCCTTGTCTCCTCCCATGCCCGTCCCCAGGACTTCTCCAGAGGCTCTCTTATCCTCTGGAACTCTTTACCTCAACCTGTCCGACTCTCTCTTGCTCTGGCTGTCTTCAGGTGATCCCTGAAAACTCATATCTTCAGGGAAGCCTTCTTCTGAGCAGGGCCCTCTAAACCCTCTTGAATTTTGAGGCAAGTAAAGGTGTTAGGTGTGTCCTCTGTTAGATACGGCACCTCATCCCTAAAACTGGTACAAGATATAGGGGATGGAGGGGATTATTACGGTGCCTTACAAGAAGTTTTTTAATGCACAAGAAAAAAACAATATATAAAAGAAGACAATATTTTATTGTATGTCAAACATGTATCTCAACAGACGGAATTCCTGTAAAGTATCTATTAACACTGGGGTATAGCACAAATTCCTGACATGTTTCGCCAAGTTGTTGGCTTCTTCAGGGGTGTGATATATAGTGTACAGAAAATATTGTCTTATTTTATATATTGTTTTTTCTTGTGCATAAAAAAACGTCTTGTTGGGCACCGTAATAATCCCCTCCACCCCCCATATCTTGCTCTTGAATTTTATTGTATTGTAACTGTGTTGTCTCCCTTTTTATATTGTATAGTGCTGGGTAAACTGTTTCGCTATATAAATTCTGTATAATCGTAATAATAATAATAGATGTAATGGTATGGCCCGTGGGACCCAGAGGCTCTTAAAGGATGTGGGGTACTCCTGTTTTAGCTTCATTAATGACTCTTGTGTCTAAAGTCATCCTATGTCCACTAGGGGCATAGGATGACTGAGAACTGATATCATGGATTACATGAGATGGGACAGTAATGATAATTCACAATGTATTGCAGGATATCTTGAAATATTACAGGTGGTTAATTCTGAACCCAACAGGTCAATAGGACAGTGATTCATTCATGTGGGAACACAGACGGTTAAGGGAGTAATTAAGTCTGCTACTGTCATGTAAACGAGGCTTAGCCTGGCTTCTAAAGACCTTTTCATTGTGTGATGCTAATTAACACTGTATTGTGTGAAAGTTCTATTGATGATAGATGTGGAATGTGAATTAGCACAAATCTAAAAGGTCAGATGTCTGACTTGTGTTTACTAAAGGAATGTGTATTGTATAGAACAGGGGTCCTCAAACTACGGGCCGCGGGCCGCATGCGCCCGCCGAGCACCTTTATCCGGCCCACTGCTTGCAGGGCCGGTAGACTGCTGTGTCAGAAGCTCATTGAAAAGTTTGGGCGCACTGTGAAAAGTCACTGTGTCAGAAGCTCATTGAAAAGTTCAGGCGCGCTGTGTGATAGTAGTCCCGCCCTCCTCTTAGACCGGCTTGTGTGATAGACGCAGTGTTCCGTCTATCACATGAGCTAGTCCAGGAGGAGGGCAGGACTACTATCACACAGCGCGCCTGAACTTTTCAATGAGCTTCTGACACAGTGACTTTTCACAGTGCGCCCAAACTTTTCAATGAGCTTCTGACATAGCAGGAGCAGGAGATCCTGATACACACACAGACAGGTCAGACATCGTTTGGCACAGTAAGGCTGCAATGGGCTTGTAATAATGGTGGGGGGCTGCAATGGTGAGGGGGGGCTTGTATGATGGTGGGGGGCTGCAATGGTGAGGGGGGCTTGTAATGATGGTGGGGGATCTGCAATGGTGAGGGGGCTTGTAATGATGGTGGGGGATCTGCAATGGTGAGGGGGCTTGTAATGATGGTGGGGGAGCTGCAATGGTGAGGGGGGGCTGCAATAGTGTGGGGAGCTTGTAATGATGGTGGGGTGCTGCAATGGTGAGGGGGCTTGTGATAATGGTGAGGGGGGCTTGTAATGATGGTGGGGTGCTGCAATGGTAAGGGGGCTTGTGATAATGGTGAGGGGGGGTTGCAATGGTGAGGGGGATTGTAATGATGGTGGGGTGCTGCAATGGTGAGGGGGCTTGTGATAATGGTGAGGGGGGCTTGTAATGATGGTGGGGGGCTGCAATGGTGAAAGGGGCTTGTAATAATGGTGAGGGGGGCTTGTAATGAATGTGAGGGGGGCTTGTAATGATGGTGAGGGGGCTGCAATGAGGGCATAGTAAGGAGGCATTGAAAGTGAGGCTGCAGTGATGGGCATGGGTTGGGGGACTTTCAGGTTTTTTTTGGCGGGGGGGGGGGGCGGCGGGCGGCGGCAGTGAAGGACCCGGCCCTCTAACGGTCTGAGGGACAGTAAACTGACCCCCTGTTTAAAAAGTTTGAGGACCCCTGGTATAGAAGGTGAGAAAAGCTGGAGTCTTGATGTCTGACTTGTCAGCTGTAGCTAATTAGCTCATGTGGATTGTGTCAGACCCGGTGCCAGAAAGTCTACCCAAGATAATGTGTATTGCAGGCTCGTTAGTACCCATTGTATGATGTTGTGGGTGGAGTTAAGCCATTGTTATTTTATTACTGACTGTATATAAGAAGCCTGAGTTTACCATTAAACATCTATCCATTTTAAACCAGAGAACAGAGCTGTGTGTCTCGTTTTCTGGGGAATCCTATGGGCCGCGTTCGTCTGCTGGATTGTGGAGTGTCAATAAGCTGGCATGAGTTGGTGGAATGGAATAGCCTAAACGGCGTTAACCCCTGACCGTTACAACAGACTTTTCTCAGAGCCCTACTTTCCATTTTATTTTTATTTTTAAAGTAGACATGTGGGGGTGTCGATAATTCTTCAAATGGCTCGGTGTGGTGCAATTTAAAAAAAGGGGGGGATGGGAACGTATTTTTCTGTATTTTTGAGGGTGGGGAAGCCCATTAAATGAATGGGCTGCCCTACATACACAGAAGGTGAACACCCAAACCGAACCTTGGATACCCTTGTAGTTACGTGACATGGCATGGAAGGTCATGAAATGGCAGTGTATTATCTTTTTGAGGTGGAATGTGTATTTTTGGCATGTGTCTGATATATAATAAGCTTTGTCTCTGTGTAGGGCTTCTATGGCGAGAGATTCGGAGAAGATGCCGTGGAAGTTATCAAAGACTCCAACCTGGTGGATAAATGCAAATTAGACTCAAACAAGGTGAGCAGACAGGCGCTATATTCGGCTTGTCCTGGCTTAATATTATTGCTTGAGCATCAGGGGAAGTGTTCTGAACTACTGAATGTGGAACCATTAGGCCGGGTTGACCTGTCGGCATATCCGAAACGTGGGCGGAATGGCGCGTTTCTACCCACGTATCTGGAATGCATGAAAAACACACAAGACACGTTTGGGTGGGATTCATTGTTAACCACTTTAGCCCCAGACCATTTGGCTGCCAAATGCCCGGGACACTTTTTGCGATTCGTCGCTGTGTCGCTTTAACAATTGCGTGGTCGTGCGATGTGGCCCCCAAACACTCTATTTTCCCCCACAAATAGAGCTTTCTTTTGGTGGTATTTGATCACCTCTGTGGGTTTTATTTTTTGCGCTATAAACAAAAATAGAGCGACAATTTTGAAAAAAATTCTATATTTTTTACTTTAAAATCTCCAAAAAATATATATATAAAAAAAGATTATTTTTTCCTCAGTTTAGGCCAATACGTATTCTTCTTCATATTATTTTGCGCAAGAGTTATAAGGTCTACAAACTAGGGGATCGTTTTATGGAATTTTTATTAATATTTTTTTTTTTTTTTTTTACTAGTGGTGGCGATCAGCAATTTAATCGTGACTGTGACATTATGGCGGACACATCGGACACTTTTGGCGCTATTTTGGGACCATTCACATTCATACAGCGATTAGTACTAGAAAAAGGAACTGATTACTGTGAAAATGTGACTGGCAGTGAAGGGGTTAGACATTGTTGAAAGAAAGCCTGTTTGCAGTTTGTGAGGAGCCATGTGGGGGAGGGGACACAGCAAATATGTGGAAGAAGGTGCTCTGGTCAGATGAGACCAAAATGTAACTTTTTGCTCCAAAAGCAAAACGCTATGTGTGGCGGAAAATTAACAATGCACATCACCCTGTAAACACGATCCCAACCGTGAAACATGGTGGTGACAGCATCATGTTGTGGGGATGATTTTCTTCATTCACAGAGAGAGAAAAAAAGGGGCGGGTTTCACAGTGACTGAACAAATCAGAGGCTACCACAGTGATCAGTCACTGTGAAACCCACCCCTTTTTTTCTCTCTCTCTCTCATGGAGAGGAGAAATGCAGTACCTTGAAAAAGTATTCATACCCCTTGAAATTTTCCACATTTTGTCACGTTGCAACCAAAAACGTAAATGTATTTTGTTGGGATTTTATGTGATAGACCGACACAAAGTGTCACATAATTGTGAAGTGGAAGGAAAATGATAAATGGTTTTCCAAATTGTTTACAAATATGTGAAAAGTGTGAGGGGTACATTTTGTATTCAATACTTTGTAGAACCTCCTTTCTCTGCAGTTACAGCTGCAAGTCTTTTTGGGGGTGTCTCTACCAGCATTGCACATCTCCAGAGTGACATTTCTGCCCATTCTTCTTTGTAAAATATCTCAAGCTCTGTCAGATTGGAAGGAGAGCGTCTGTGAACAGTAATTTTCAAGTCTTGCCACAGATTCTCAATGGGATTTAGGTCTGGACTTTGATTGGGCCATTCTAACACATGAATGTGCCCATGCCTCACTGTGCCCATGACTAGACTGACGTTTAACATGGGAGTCTTTGGAAGGGGAGCCCGGCTTTGAAAAATCGGTGCTCCCCAGCCGTAGGTCCCCCAGACAACAAACTTTGCACACTTGTAGAGGAGAAATGGGGCTACATGTGTGCCAAGTTCCGGGTCCAGGGGACCTACGACCAACCGGTACCGGGTCCCCAAACTCACCAGAGAAATGACTGTTAACATAGGAGTCTATGGAAGGGGTGCCCTGCTTTGAAAAATTGGTGCTCCCCGGCCGTAGGTCCCTCTGACAACAAACTTTGCACACTTGTAGAGAAAGAGTGGGGCTACATGTGTACCAAGGGGACCTACGGCCGGCCAGTACCGGGTCTCCAAAGTCCAGGCGATCCGGTGCAAAAAGGTGACTCGAGTATAAGCCGAGGGGGGCATTTTCAGCACCAAAAGATGTGCCGAAAAACTCGGCTTATACTCGAGTATATACGTAGTTGTTATGATTTGTGCGGTTTTACTAACTCATGTCAAAGTTGCAAACTTGTGCTTTTGCATTAACACTTGTTTTATCCTTTGGTGTGAAGGGGGTAATAAGATGGGGCTGAGGTGTAGCATGAAATGATCGTTTTTACAGAAGAAATTCTCCTGAAACTCGGAATGCAGTTTGGTGAGCCGACATTGGTATTCCGAAGAGTCTCTTAAGCTTAGGTTGTTCCTCTTCTCCAGGCCTTCGTACAGATAACCTACGTGGAGCCGTACTTTGACACTTACGAAATGAAAGACAGAATCACCTACTTTGATAAGAACTACAATCTGCGCAGATTTATGTACTGCACCCCCTTCACGCTGGACGGGCGAGCGCACGGTGAATTACACGAGCAGTTCAAGAGGAAGACGATCCTGACCACGTCACACGCCTTCCCTTACATCAAAACCCGCATCAATGTCATCCATAAGGAGGAGGTAAGTGGATGTGTGGGGTCACTGTGTGCACTATGGTGTAAGTCCGGGGCGGATGTCAAATCGGGAGCGGTGTCTGCGGCCACTGCGTCCCAATTGACATGAATGGGAGTGCCTGCACGGGGATGCACAGAACACCTTCACACCCCCCCCCCCCCCCGGTGGGTAAACTCTGCCCCCCACAGGCGTACACTTGGCAGTTTTCCGTGCCCGCAAACTAATGAGAGTCTCAAAACTTTCTAAACACAGGGCCAGTTTAGAAAGTTTAAGGGGGCCAGACAGTGGCCATTAGGGGTATAAATCATCCTGATGTCAATGGGAGTAAACCATGCATCTCTGGTGTCAGTGGGAGGAATAGTGCCCCACCATTGGTGTCAGTGGGAAGAATAGTGCCCCACCATTGGTGTGAATAGGAGGACTAGTGCCACAATGTTGGTATCAGTGGGAGGAATAGCGCCCCAAATATGTCAGTGGGAGGAATAGTGCCCCAACGGTGTCGGTGGGACGATTAGTGCCCCACCGTTGGTGTCAGTGGGAGGAATAGTGCCCCACCGTTGGTGTCGTGGGAGGAATAGTGCCCGACCATTGGTTGTCAGTGGGAGGAGTAGTGCCCCATCATTGATGTCATTGGGAGGAATAGTGCCCCATCATTGATGTCAGTGGGAGGAATAGTGCCCCATCATTGATGTCAGTGGGAGGAATAGTCCCCCATCATTGGTGTCAGTGGGAGGAATAGTCCCCCATCATTGGTGTCAGTGGGAGGAATAGTCCCCCATCATTGGTGTCAGTGGGAGGAATAGTCAGTGGGAATAGTCCCCCATCATTGGTGTCAGTGGGAGGAATAGTCCCCCATCATTGGTAGGAATAGTCCCCCATCATTGGTGTCAGTGGGAGGAATAGTCCCCCATCATTGAATGAATGAATGACTTGTATAGCGCAACGCATGCGAACTGAATCGCCTCTGGGCGCTTTTTCCAGCCAGTGTCTGCTTGGATCTTGACACGCTAGGGACACACAGTCATACATACATATATACATATATACTGGGCCAATTTGGACGAGATCCAATTTACCTAGCCACGCAGACACAGGGAGAACATGCAAACTCCAGGCAGATGGTGTCGTGGTCGGGATTCGAACCAGCGACCCTTTTGCTGCCAGGCGAAAGTGCTACTCACCGCACCACTGTGCTGCCCTGGTGTCAGTGGGAGGAATAGTCCTCCATCATTGGTGTCAGTGGGAGGAATAGTCCCACATCATTGGTGTCAGTTGGAGGAATAGTCCTCCATCATTGGTGTTAGTGGGAGGAATAGTCCCCCATCATTGGTGTCAGTGGGAGGAATAGTCCCCCATCATTGGTGTCAGTGGGAGGAATAGTCCTCCATCATTGGTGTCAGTGGGAGGAATAGTCCTCCATCATTGGTATCAGTGGGAGGAATAGTCCTCCATCATTGGTATCAGTGGGAGGAATAGTCCTCCATCATTGGTGTCAGTGGGAGGAATAGTCCTCCATCATTGGTGTCAGTGGGAGGAATAGTCCCCCATCATTAGTGTCAGTGGGAGGAATTTTCCCTTATCATTGGTGTCAGTGGGAGGAATAGTCCTCCATCATTGGTGTCAGTGGGAGGAATAGTCCTCCATCATTGTTATCAGTGGGAGGAATAGTCCTCCATCATTGGTATCAGTGGGAGAAATAGTCCTCCATCATTGGTATCAGTGGGAGGAATAGTCCTCCATCATTGGTGTCAGTGGGAGGAATAGTCCCCCATCATTGGTATCAGTGGGAGGAATAGTCCTCCATCATTGGTATCAGTGGGAGGAATAGTCCTCCATCATTGGTGTCAGTGGGAGGAATAGTCCTCCATCATTGGTATCAGTGGGAGGAATAGTCCTCCATCATTGGTATCAGTGGGAGGAATAGTCCTCCATCATTGGTATCAGTGGGAGGAATAGTCCTCCATCATTGGTGTCAGTGGGAGGAATAGTCCTCCATCATTGGTGTCAGTGGGAGGAATAGTCCCCCATCATTGGTGTCAGTGGGAGGAATAGTCCCCCATCATTGGTGTCAGTGGGAGGAATAGTCCCCCATTATTGGTGTCAGTGGGAGGAATAGTCCCCCATTATTGGTGTCAGTGGGAGGAATAGTCCCCCATTATTGGTGTCAGTGGGAGGAATAGTCCCCCATCATTGGTGTCAGTGGGAGGAATAGTCCCCCATCATTGGTGTCAGTGGGAGGAATAGTCCTCCATCATTGGTGTCAGTGGGAGGAATAGTGCCCCACCATTGGTGTCAGTGAGAGGAAGTGTGTCCTGTATCAGTGGGAGGGAAAGTACCCCAAGGGCCAAATAAAGGCAAGCAAAGGGCCGCAGTTTGCAGAACACTAATTTAGACGGTCAAATGCAGTTTATTCCGATTCCCTTCCTTGCAGTGTCAGCCGTGGTTGAGCCAGGGATTTACCAAAACCTCCCCATACTACTAAAGTCCCCAAATCAGCCAAAGGGGGCTTTCCACGAGTCACGGTAAGAATGTTTTGTGTTGCGGCAGCTGAAAGTTGAACACGGCATGCTGGGGATGACAGGTGTCACCGCCAATCAAACTAAGCCGTACAAGTCAATGGGGGACTGTGCCACAACCACAAGAGTTTGGGCTTAGTACTGCAGAAATAAAATAATACTGAACACCTGACCGCTCCACTGTGGATTGCTTTTCAGAGCATAACTGTGGAAGTAGACACTGCTAGGGACCAAGTGCACACGGTGCAGAGTCTTCTCTATCAGTAACCATTTTTCCTTGTGTTTCCTGTGTGTGATGCAGATTATCCTCACTCCCATTGAAGTGGCAATAGAAGATATGCAAAAGAAGACTCAGGAGCTGGCATTCGCCACCCACCAAGAACCAGCCGACCCCAAAATGCTGCAGATGGTCCTCCAGGGTTCAGTAGGGACCACAGTGAATCAGGTTGGTTCCTACTAAGTCACTGCAGTTGAGAATAAGAATTGGGAAGAGGCTCTGTGTGGAGTTTTGAGGTACTGTATAACTGATAATACAGTCAAAATAAAGAATTTACATATCCATAGAATAAAGGAACTTTGTTACATCCTATCGTTACCCAATATAACATTGAAAAACCTCCACAGAAAATACTTGGTTATTGTTCAACATGTTTCACGGGTTTAGCCACTTCTTCAGGAGCTCTTATTGTATGATCAAGTGGTAAATGGATAGGATTGTTGTCATGTGACTAAAGAAAAACACATACATATTATTAATTAAAATACATTATTGTGTGTATATATATATATATATATATATATATATATATATATATATATAATATATGGTCAAATTTTAAGTAGAAAAACACATCCATTTTAGGAAGAAAACTACCCATCAAGCTCCCATGCCTTACCATGATTTGCTTTAAAAAGGGGACCGGGAAACCCGGGACAAAGGGCAACCAACCCCGGAGGGCACGGGAGCTCCCAGTGGACACCACAAGCAGTTTCTTATATCTAATTTAAAGGAACACTAAAGGAAAAAAAAATGTGGGCGGTAAAATAACAAACATGTTATACTTGCCTCCACTGTGAAGCTCATTTTGCACAGGGTGTCCCTGAACCCTGTCTTCTTGGGTCCCTCGGCGGCTCTCTCTCCTCACAAGAGCTTTCCACCTTCATGCGAGCTCCCTCGCATGGTGGAAAGCTCTTGCGAGCATGCTCCCGTGATACAGCGGCGGCCATAGCCGCTCACTGTATCACTTGGCCCCGCCCCCCATTGCGTCGCCTCATTGGTTGTGATTGACAGCAGTGCCAGCCAATAGCTGCGCTGCTATCAATCCATCCAACCTAGCCAATCAGCGGCCACAGACTGAGAACCGAGGAGGATGACGGAGGCGAGTGCGGGACTTGCGAGGGTCAGGTAAGTAAAACGGGGGGTGGGGAGGGGACGGGTACCGTTGGATGTTTTTTCCCCTTAATGCATAGGATGCATTAAGGTGAATAAACATTGACCTTTACCTTTAGTAGAGCACTACTACTAAGAGCTCCTGAAGAAGTGGCTAAACCCGCGAAACATGTTGAGCAATAACCAAGTATTTTCTGTGGATGTTTTCAATGCTATATTGGGTAACGCTAGAATGTTCCTTCATGATTGTTATGATCTATTTTTCTATTCTGTGAATATGTTAACATATGTATTTTTGTAATAAAATCTTTGTAAATTCTTAATTTTGACTGTATGATCAGTTAATATACGGTACTTCAAAAGTCCACACATAGTCTCTTCCCAATTGGCAAAAATTAGCGCAGTCGTGCGACGCGGCTCCCAAACAAAATTTACGTCCATTTTTTCCCCACAAATAGAGCTTTCTTTTGGTGATATTTGATCACCTCTGCAGTTTTTATTTTTTAAACAAAAAAGAGTGACAATTTTGAAAAAAAATATATATATTTTTAGCTTTCTGCTATAATACATATTCAAAAAAGAAACAAATTTATTCTTCAGTTTAGGCAAATATGTATCCTTCTACATATTTTTGGTAAAAAAAAAAGCAATAATTGATGATGATAATAATAACGATAATTATTTATTGGTTTGCACAAAAGCTATAGCGTCTACAAAATAGGGGATGGATTTAGTTTATATTTTTTACTAGTAATGGCAGCGATCAGCTATTTTTAGTGGGGCTGTGACATTGCGGCAGACAGATCGCACACCTAACTGACATTTTTGACACTTTTTGGGGGAACCCAATGAGATTACAGTGTTAATTGCTTAACCACTTCAGCCCCGGACCATTTTGTTGCTAAATGACCGGGCCACTGTTTTTTGCGATTCGGCACTGCGTCGCTTTAACTGACAATTGCGCGGTCGTGCGACGTGGCTTCCAAACAAAATTGGCGTCCTTTTTCTTCCACAAATAGAGCTTTCTTTTGGTGTTTTTTTTATCATCTCTGCGGTTTTTATTTTTTCCACTATAAACAAAAATAGAGCGACAATTTTGAAAAAAAAAATCAATATTTTTTGCTATAATAAATATACCCCAAAAAATATATAAAAAAGTATTTTTTTTCTCAGTTTAGGCCGATACGTATTCTTCAATTTTTTTGGGGGTAATAAGCATTTATTGATTTGTTTGCGCAAAAGCTATAGCGTCTACAAAATAGGAGATAGTGTTTTTTATGCCATTTTTATTTACTAGTAATGGCCGCGATCAGCGATTTTTATCTGGACTACGACATTATTGCGGACACATCGGACACTTTTGACCACATTTTGGGACCATTGTCATTTTTACAGCGTTCAGTGCTATAGAAATGCACAGATTACGGTGTAAATGACACTGGCTGTGAAGGGGTTAACCTGTAGGGGGCGCTGAATTGGTTAAGTGTTCCCTAGGAAGTGATTCTTACTATAGGGGGGGTGTGGCTACACATCACTGATCGTTGTTTCCGATGACAGGGAACACAATCAGTGACAGTGTCACTAGGCAGAATGGGGAGATGTTGTGTTTACGCTCAACATCTCCCCGTTCTTGAGCGCTGTGACCCGATCGGCGATTGGGTCCGTGGGTCCCGCAGGCAGAGTTGAGAGCGAGGCGGGACGCACGTGTGCGACCTCACGGCGGCAATTTATAGTGGATGTACCTGTACGCCCTTTTGCCTGTCCGTGACATTTTTCTGGCGTATTATCAGCGTGCGCTGGTCGGCAAGTGGTTAAAATGTGCACTGTCACTGTACTAATGACCCTTGCAGGGAAGGGTTTAACACCAGAGGCGATCAAGGGGTTAAATGTGATGTGATCTCACTTCTTGTGACGTTCTCTAATGACGGCTCTTCTTCTCTTGCAGGGCCCGTTGGAGGTCGCTCAGGTATTTCTGTCGGAGATTCCAAATGACCCGAAACTCTTCCGGCACCATAACAAGCTCAGACTTTGCTTCAAAGATTTTACTAAAAGGTCGGTGTGCCGGCTGTCATGGGGTCAGATTTGTGTCACCATTCTGGTCAGAAAATAGTGCAATGTGGTAGGAAATTGTACAACAGGAAATTACGGGAAGGAGTATAAAGATTCAGGAACGTCTTCACAACACTAAACTTACAATTAGGGTTGTCCCGATACCACTTTTTTAGGACCGAGTACAAGTACCGATACTTTTATTCAAGTACTCGCCGATACCGAATACCGATACTTTTTTTTCAATGTCATGTGACAGTATGACAGATGGGGACTGATAGGTGGCTGGTACTGATAGGTGGCACTGACTAGTGGCTGGCGCTGATGGGCACTAATAACTGGCACTGACAGGTTAGCTGGCACTGATAGATGGCAGTGAGTGAAGGGGAGTACATAGGGCAGGGTGCAGGTGCTTGGTGGGTGCAGATGGGTGGTGGGTGCAGGGGAGTACAGAGGGCAGGGTGCAGGTGGGCAGTGGATGTAGGTGGGTGCAGTTGGGTACAGCATGCAGGTGGGTGCAGGTGGGCGGTGGATGTAGGTGGGTGCAGTTGGGTACAGCATGCAGGTGGGCGGTGGGTGAAGGGTTGTACAGAGGGCGGCAGGGTGCAGGTGGGCAGTGGATGTAGGTGGGTGCAGTTGGGTACAGCATGCAGGTGGGTGCAGGTGGGCGGTGGGTGAAGGGTTGTACAGAGGGCAGGGTGCAGGTGGGCGGTGGGTGCAGGTGGGCGGTGGGTGAAGGGTTGTACAGAGGGCAGGGTGCAGGTGGGCAGTGGATGTAGGTGGGTGCAGTTGGGTACAGCATGCAGGTGGGTGCAGGTGGGCGGTGGGTGAAGGGTTGTACAGAGGGCAGGGTGCAGGTGGGCAGTGGGTGCAGGTGGGCAGTGGGTGTAGGTTGGTGCAGTTGGGTACAGTGTGCAGGTGGGTGGTGGATACAGGAATGTCTTCCCTCTCCCAGCACAGACACCTTGTGGCTAGAGAGGGTGGGGGGAAGCCAGGCTTCTGTATTTAGATGTAACACAGCAATGTGCTTCTGTCCAGCCGGATTCTCGGCACCCGCCCGCACTCCCTCAGCATCGCTCCCTGCCGTTTGTCACACTAGAGCCGGGGATGGAAAGCTTTTCCTAGGCAAAATTAGCACACTTAGCACACTTAGCACACTTTAAAACTCACCCCTCCGAACACAGACTTCAGATACAGCGTGGCTCAATTCAGTGAGAGAGCTTCCCCTCCTCTCAGGCTCCTCCTCATGACCTGTGAGATGCTGAGGGAGTGCGGGCGGTTGCCCAGAATCCAGCTGGACAGAAGCACATTGCTATGTTACATCTAAATAGCTATAGTCACTTCACTTCTGCCTACTATGTCCTTCCTGCTCGTCTGATCTCCCCCTGCTCTCTGCCCATTATTAGCACACTCTCAGCCCCGCTAAGCAATTACAATGATCTCCGCTGTCTCCCCACCACTTCTCAGCCCCCTGCTCTCCACCCCCTCTCTGCACCCGCTCTCTGCACCCGCTCTCTGCCCCCTCTCGTCACTTGAGAAAAAAAAAAGAAGTATCCGCAGAAGCATTGGGAGTACTCCCGATACCGATACTAGTATCGGTATTGGGACAACCCTACTTACAATAAGCAGAGAACACAATTTGGGGGAGGGGTATCGGAGTTTAAACGTGTGCTTGGTTTGAACACATTAGACACTGTTAATATATAAAATATATGATTTAATTAAATTACATAGAAAAATATAATTAAACATTTCATACAATACATCTGCACCTGATTGATTGAATATAATATAATTATGTCATCTATGAAGAGAATAGAATTGAATGAACCTATAAAAAATATAAAGTTAATGTGTTGTAGAATAACTGGGGGTATTGCTGTTTTCACGCTTATATTCAACACGTTTCGCTTCTTCAGGGGAAAAAAATGTAGAATCTCATCTACTAAGCAAGTAAACATACATATCAAATAAGTATTGTTACGACATTCACCTTCACCTTCTCCTCCTCCTCCCCCCACCGGTTTCCTCCTCCCCCACCTTCTCCTTCTCCTCCTCTCACCTTCTCCTCCTCCTCTGACCTTCTCCTCCTCCTCTCACCTTCTCCTCCTCCTCTCACTTTCTCCTCCTCCTCTCACCTTCTCCTCTTCCTTTCTCCTTCTCCTCCTCCTCCTCCTCTACCACCAGCTCCTCCCTCCTCCTCCTCCTCCTCCTCTCACCTTCTCCCTCCTCCTCCTCTCACCTTCTCCCTCCTCCTCCTCTCACCTTCTCATCCCCCTCTCACCTTCTCCCTCCTCCTCCTCTCACCTTCTCATCCCCCTCTCACCTTCTCCTCCTCCTCTCACCTTCTCCTCCACCACCCCCTCCTCCTCCCACCACCTTCAACCTCCCTCCTCCCACTACCTTCGACCTCCCACCTTCTTCTTCTCCTCCACCACACCCTCCTCCCACCACCTCCTGTCACCTTCTCCTCCTCTCACCTTCTGCCCCTCCTCCCACCACCTTCGACCAGCTTCCACCCCCTCTTCCCACCAGCTTCCACCCCCTCTTCCCACCACCTTCCACCTCCTCCTCTCCTCCTCCTTCCCTCCTCTCACCTTCTTCTCCTCTCACCTTCTTCTCCTCCTCTCCCCTTCTCCTTCTCCTCCTCTCCCCTTCTCCTCCTCCTCCCACCACCTTCCACCTCCTCCTCCCACCACCTTCCACCTCCTCCTCCCACCACCTTCCACCTCCTCCTCCCACCACCTTCCCCCTCCTCCTCCCACCACCTTCCCCCTCCTCCTCCCACCACCTTCCCCCTCCTCCTCCCACCACCTTCCCCCTCCTCCTCCCACCACCTTCCCCCTCCTCCTCCCACCACCTTCCCCCTCCTCCTCCCACCACCTTCCCCCTCCTCTTCCCACCACCTTCCCCCTCCTCCTCCCACCACCTTCCACCTCCTCCTCCTCCCACCACCTTCCACCTCCTCCTCCCACCACCTTCCCCCTCCTCCTCCCACCACCTTCCCCCTCCTCCTCCCACCACTTTCCCCCTCCTCCTTCCACCACCTTCCACCTCCTCCTCCTCCCACCACCTTCCACCTCCTCCTCCCACCACCTTCCACCTCCTCCTCCCACCACTTCCACCTCCTCCTACCACCACCTTCCACCTCCTCCTACCACCACCTTCCACCTCCTACTCCCATCTCCTTCCACCTCCTCTGATTGGATGCAGTCACTGTTTGGCTGAAAATTCTCCACCCAACACTATTAATTTTGTAATTGAAGTTTGTCTAGCCAGGTGGTGACTGTTGGGAAGAACAGCATGGTTGCTAATAAACTGAAAATACTGTTATACCCATCTATGCAGCAGGTGGCGCTGTGGTATTTTAGTGTGCATCTAGGATATAATGTAGTCACAGGATGTACCGTCTATCCAAGTTCAGTGCACTTGTTTGTGGTTAGTTCCTGTTTTATGATTCTCGTGTTCTGTAATCCTCCATAAAAGCAAAGCTATTGCTGCAAACAAGAAGCTTTCAGCTTGTGATTGCCGCACTCCGTACAGCAGCGACGACAGGGCCAGCCATGGTTTAAATTTTGGGCGATTCCTACTGAATTCAAGTTGTGTGTGGCTAACCTTAAACATTGAGGTTTGGTAGAGTTGTCCTGTTAATGGTGACTGGTGTGTTGTCTTTTCCAGGTGTGAGGATGCCCTGAGGAAAAACAAGAGCCTGATCGGCCCCGATCAGAAGGAGTATCAGAGGGAACTAGAACGCAATTACCACCGCCTGAAAGAGGCGCTGCAGCCACTTATCAACAGGAAGATCCCTCAGCTATACAAGAATGTGGTGCCGGCCACCTGTCACAGGTAAGGCTTGTTTTTCTTGGAAGGAGAGCGTGTACGGAGCGGGATGAAAATGTTCTTGTGTTCTCTGGTTATTTGTTGTGTTTCTTCTGCTGGTGGTGGACAGCCGAGATCTGATGTCTTCCTTCTACAGCTGCTAATCCATAAAAAGAAACTCAGAAAACTTCTAAATAGAGAAAAAAAAAAACACCCCCACTTAGAAAACTTACACCCAACTGTCTCTTGAGCACTGAGCACCTGCATTGTTAATTGTACTTACCTCTTTAACCCTTTCATGCCTAAGCCTATTTATGACATAAAACAACCCGTTTTTTCTCGTAGAAAATTACCCAGAATCCCCAAACATTATATATATATATTTTTTAGCAGAGAATCTAGAGAATAAAATGGCGATTGTTGCAATATTTTATGTCACAAGGTATTCGTGCGGCGGTGTTTTAAACGCAACTTTTTGGGAAAAATGTACTTTCATGAATTAAAAAAAAAAATGAAACAGTAAAGTTAGCCCAATTTTTTTGCATAATGTGAACGATAATGTTACGCCGAGTAAATAGATACCAAACATGTCACGCTTTATAATCGCACGCACTCGTGGAAAGGCGACTAATTACTGTACCTAACGATCCTCCATAGGCGACGCTTTAAACTTTTTTTTACGGTTACCAGGTTAAGCGTTATAGAGGAGGTCCAGTGCTAGAATTGTTGCCCCCCTCTGACGATCACGGCGATACCTCACATGTGGGATTTGAACACTGTTTTCATATGTGGGCGCGACTTCGACAATTTAAAAAAAAAAAAAAATGAATATTTTTTTACTTTTTGCTATAATAAATATCCACAAAAATATATAAAAAAATATATTTTTTCCCTCAGTTTAGACCGATAGGTATTCTTCTACTTTTAAATAAGTGTTTGATTGGTTTGCGCAAAAGTTATAGTGTCTACAAAATAGGGGATAGATTTATGGCATTTTTATTAATATTTTTTTTACTAGTAATGGCGGCAATCTGTGATTTTTATCGGTACTGCGACCTCATGGCAGACACATCGGACGCTTTTGACAAATTTTTGGGACCATTTATAGCGATCAGTGCTGTAAAAATGCATTGGATTACTATAAAAATGTTACTGCCAGGGAAGGGGTTAACACTAGGGGGCCGAGGAAGGGGTTAATCATGTTCCCTGGGTGTGTTCTAACTGTAAAAGGGGGGGTGGGACTGACTAGGGGAAATTACAGATCGCTGTTCATACATTGTATGAACAGACAATCAGTCATTTCTCCCCCTGACAGGACCGGGAGCTGTGTATTTTTACACATAGCTCCCGGTTCTCGCTTTGTAACGAGCGATCGCGGGTGCCCGGCGCGCCCCTAGTGGCTGAAATGCAACATCACGTAATATTACATGATTTTGCGCAAGCGAGCCGACCTGCCGCCGTAAAAAACTGCGGCGGCTATTCGGCAAGCGGTTGTAAATGTACAGGTTTTTTCACTTTAATGCATTCGATGCATTAAGGTGAAAAACCATCTCAGCGTTGTGTGTCTCCCAGAAGACAGCGAGGGTGGAGTAGGCACCGGACGTGGCGTAGGTCGCTGTAGTGATCTATGCCCAGAAGTGGGAGCAAATACCTGGATTTATCTGCTCCCCCCTAAAATCTGACACCGGAGGGGGGAGGATTCCGAAAAGCGGAAGTTCCATTTTTGGGTGGAACGCCGCTTTAAAGTTCATGTGCGTGTAAAGGCAGGTGTCCCAATACTTTTGACAATATAGTGTATCTCTGTTGTCTTTGAACCCCTTGGTTCTGAAATTTCTCTATTCTGACGGCTCTGAACCAATTAAAAGTGAGATCCGGCTGTTGCCGGGTCACTGTCTGGTTACATGGGCCCCTATACTGGTTACATGGGCCCCTATACTGGTTACATGGGCCCCTATACTGGTTACATGGGCCCCTATACTGGTTACATGGGCCCCTATACTGGTTACATGGGCCCCTATACTGGTTACATGGGCCCCTATACTGGTTACATGGGCCCCTATACTGGTTACATGGGCCCCTATACTGGTTACATGGGCCCCTATACTGGTCACTTGGGCCCCTATACTGGTCACATGGGCCCCTATACTGGTCACCTGATACGTTCTTCACTGTCTATTCCACAGGGATTCGTTCAGCAGGATGAGCCTCCGGAAAGTTGACCTGTGATTGGATGACGGAGATTCGGTACCAATAAAGAAGGATCAAGGTGTCTGCCGACACCAAGGGAACCAATCGCTTGTTCTGGAGAGACCAGGCGCCGCGATCCCAACCAATTGCTGAACCGCGACCTGAAAGTCGTCCCCCCCCCCACAGACTGTTACTGGACGGTCCGCCGCGGCAACCTTTCCTTTACCTGAGTTACATTTCATTCATTTTTTATTTCCTGTGGTACTAGAAACCGTTTTATCTCTATTTATGCAATTTACCTTAATTTTGTATTTGCATCATTTTAATTTATATTCAAAACATTTAAAGGGTCATTTTAACTTTTTTTTTTTTTAAGATACTTTTTTAATATTTCCACCAAATAATGTGGGATGTACTTCTTTTTTTTTTTTAATAGTCGCCAAATGAACCACAAGAATTGTTAACTGTTATTACTGCGGTACAAAAGACCCTTTAGGAAGCTCTATGGGACTGGCGGACTACTTGTCCCATGGGTAGGGAGGTCCTGGAGGGGGAGACAGTTGCTACTTGAACCACTTGCATGGTATTAGTCAAAAGAGCAGAGACCCATAGATAAACATTTAAAGTGGTTTTAAACCCTTACATATGCCCAGTGAAGTGACTGGCCTACACGGAGATGACACCAATCCTCCTACATAAGTTGTACCTGTTTATCTACAGTCTTTTCTATGGGGGTTATTTACGAAAGGCAAATGCACTTTGCACTACAAGTGCACTTAGAAGTGCGGTCTCTGTAGATCCGAGAGACATGCAAGGAAAATAAAAAAACAGCTTTTTAGCTTGCACGCGATTTGGATGATAAAATCAGCAGAGCTTCCCCTCATTTCAGATCTACCCCTCAGATTTACAGCGACTGCACTTCCAAGTGCACTTTGGACTCGTAAGGCCAGATTCTCGTACATTGTGCGGCGGCGTAGCGTAAGCCATTTACACTACGCCGCCGCAACTTAACAGAGCAAGTGCCGTATTCTCCAAGCACTTTCTTCGTAAGTTGCGGCGTCGTAGTGTAAATGGCCTGACGTAAGGCCGCGTAATTCGAAGGGGGCGGCTTGTATTTAAATTAAGTGCGCCCCCGCGCCGATTGAACTGCGCATGCGCCGGCCGCTACTAAATCCCAGTGCGCATGCTCCAAATCACATCACAAATAGTCAATGTAAATGACGTGATCGTAACTTACGCCCAGCCCCATTCAGAATCGACGTACGCAAGCGACGCACAGCACGACGCGGTCCCGAGGCCATACTTAACATGGCATACGACGGAACTTCGTAAACCTACCCCTCATATAGCAGGGGGTAACCTTACGCTTACGGAAACGACGTAAACGACGACGGGAATCGGCGTATTAGGCTCATTTGCATAGGCAAATGAGAAATCAACGTAAAGGCCACCTAGCGGACAGAAAAGTCATTACATCTACGATCCGACGGTGTAAGTGTTTTTCACCTGTCGGATCTTCGCTGTATCTATGCGTAAGTGATTCTAGGAATCAGACGCATAGATACCCAGTAAAAAAACAGTGTCGCAGGAAACACCGTCGTATCTCTTTTGAGAATCTGGCCCGTAGTTTGCATTTGTAGTGCAAAGTGGATTTGCCTTTCGTAAATACAGTGGAACCTCGGTTTAAGAGTAATTTGGTTTGAGAGCGCTTTGATTTGCGAGCAACTTGCAGAAGCCGAGCAGAGCCAAAAATAGGCCTGCAGTACCTCATTTGGCCTGAGGTACGGGGGGCGCAGAAGCCGAGAAAAGCCGAACATTGGCATGCAGTACCTCTTTTGGCCTGAGGTATGGGGGCTCGGGAGCCGAGAAAAGCCGAAAATAGGCCTGCAGCACCTCATTTGGCCTGAGGTACGGGGGCGCAGAAGCCGAGAAAAGCCGGACGTTGGCCTGCAGTACCTCATTTGGCCTGAGGTACAGGGAGGCAGAGCTGAAAATAGGCCTACAGTACCCCACTTTGCCTGAGGTACGGGGGCGCAGGAGCCGAGAAAAGCCAAACATTGGTCTGCAGTACCTCATTTGGCCTGAGGTATGGGGGCTCAGGAGCCGAGAAAAGCTGAAAATAGGCCTACAGTACCCCACTTTGCCTGAGGTACGGGGGTGCAGTAGCGGAGAAAAGCCAAACATTGGTCTGCAGTACCTCATTTGGCCTGAGGTACGGGGGGCATGAGCCAAGAAAAGCTGGACATTGGCCAGCAGTACCTCATTTAGCCTGAGGTACGGGGCACAGGAAACAAGCCGAAGAGTCCTTCGGGCCCTTTCGGCCGTTTTCCGCGCTCTCTGGTGCCCCTCCACCTCTGGCCGCATTCGGTATTGCATCCCATTGAAGTCAATGCGGAATGAATTTTTTTCGTTTCCATTGACTTCAATGGGAAAACTCGCTTTGATAGGCGAGTACTTTGGATTAAGAACATTCTCCTGGAACGGATTATGCTCGTAATCTGAGGTTCCACTGTAACCCCCTTATATCCATTCAAAGTCCAGAATTTATAATTGAGCAAGAAAAAAAAAGGGGGAGATGAAATTATATTCTTGATACCGTGAGGATAATTCTGAGGACTGGACTCTGTGTGTTTTGTAGGAAAGGCTTCACCAGGACCCCAAAAGTTGTAAAAAAAAAAAACACCACTGTCAGCCCGAGTATGGAGGGCCACCTTCCGAGTTCTGATCCGATATATGAAGCACAGTGTCCTGTAGGCGGGACGAAGAACCTCGGGGGCTTTGTAAAGGAATGACCACTATTGTAGATGAACCTTTTTATCTGCATTTCACTTTTCTTTTATCCAGATAGAAGTTGCTCTTTTCTTTCTCGTGTCGCCGTAGTTCAGCGTAGAAAAGATTGTGGATTCATCCCGCCGGAAATAATAATAATATGCAGCAGGAAAAGCACAACAATCCAAGGAAGACGGAAGACCTTTCCCCATCCCCCGATCTCCATCCAGTACATGAGGACTCTTCACCTAGTTTAGACCTTCATTGGCATTATTTATCGAGGTGTTCAGGAGGCAGTTTACAGATTTACCCCCCTTGTTTCCCCACTTGGGGCAAATAATAAACAGGCTTATACAATAAACCAGACATTCCCAACCAAGGTGCCGTGGAATCCAAGGGTTCTTCTAGGCCAGGCATGTCCAAAGTCTGGCCCGCGGGCCGAATGCGGCCCTTGTTCCGGTTTAATGTGGCCCCCCTGGTAATTTGGATATATATATATTTTGCGCCCCCCCCCCCCCCCCCGGGCTACTAAAGATATATACTGTATTTATCGGCGCTACCTCAGAGGGGACAGGAGGGGGCATAACAAGCGTTTACTCAGTGGCATCTGTACTAGGAAGTTCTGTCTCCTGGGCTGCCATTGTTCTGTCTATCATAGAAGGCGGGACTTGGTATTAACCACTTCGTTCCCGGGCCTATTTTGGCACTTTTCTCCTTTATGTAAAAATCACAATTTTTTTGCTAGAAAATTAATCAGAACCCCCCAACATTATATTTTTTTTTTTTAGCAGACACCCTAGGGCAGTGATGGCGAACCTTGGCACCCCAGATGTTTTGGAACTACATTTCCCATGATCCTCATGCACTCTGTAGTATAGTGGAGCATCATGGGAAATGTAGTTCCAAAACATCTGGGGTGCCAAGGTTCGCCATCACTGCCCTAGGGAATAAAATGGCGGTTATTGCAACTTTTTCTCTCGCACGGTATTTGCGCAATAATTTTTTAAACGCCTTTTTTTAGGGGAAAAAAACTGTTTCATGAATTAAAAAATAACAAAACAGTAAAGTTAGCCCAATTTTTTTGTATAATATGAAAGACGATGTTACGCCGAGTAAATAGATACCTAACATGTCACGCTTTAAAATTGCGCACACTCATGGAATGGCGCCAAACTTCGGTACTTAAAAATCTCCATAGGCGACGCTTTAATTTTTTTTACAGGTTACAATTTTTAAGATACAGAGAAGGTCTAGTTCTAGAATTGTTGCACACGCGATGATACGCTTGAACGCTGTTTACATATGTGGGCGGGACTTGCATACGCGTTCGCTTCTGCACGCGAGCGACCGGGAAAGGGGCGTTTTAAAAAAAAATATGTATTTTTTTTTTTTTACTTCATTTTTTTATTTTTACACTTTTTTTTTACATTTTTTTTTTTTTTTATCACTTTTATTCCTATTACAAGGAATGTAAACATCCCTTCTAATAGGAATCCATGTGACAGGTCCTCTTTATGGAGAGATGTGGGGTAAATAAGACCCCACATCTCTCCTACAGGCTTACAAGTATGAAATCGGTGAAAAAAAAATCACCGATTACATGCCGACAGCTGCGATAGCGGCTGTGTTTACTTCCGGGTACCGGCCGTGACGTCATCACGTCGCGCCCGGTCCTCCGACGGTCATAGAGCAAGGAGCGCCGGCCGATTCGCTCTCCGGGCCCCCGATGGCACGGGGAGAGCCCGGAGAAGCACCGGATGGCGGCGGGAGGGGGGACGTCCCCACCCGCTGCCTAGAAGAACGATCGAGAGGCGGAACCGCCGCTTTGATCTTTCTTCTGATGCACAGAATCGCCGGCTGAAGAAAATTATATCTCAATGATGCCTGCAGCTGCAGGCATCACTGAGATATCACCGCACAAACCCGAGGACGTCCAGGGACGTCCTCGGGTCTCAAGTGGTTAAAGAGGCCGCCGAGAAAACAGGAGATTCTCCTGCATGTAATCTGTCAGCGCTTGTCCCGTCCCCCCCCCAGGCTGCATTCTTGGCAGTGGGGAGGCTGCATTGATGGGCACTGACACTTATTTGACTTCACAGTTCTTTATGCATGTTTTTTTCCCCCTCCCGTTGTTGAAGCCTACACACGACCGTTTTTCACGACGAGAAAAACGACTGCGTGAAAAATGACAATAAAAAATAGAGCAGGTTCTAAATTTTTAATGCCCATTTTTCTCGTCGAGAAAAATGCTCTGGAGCCCACACACGGTCGTTTTTAAAGCGACCAATTTAAAAAAATTGCATTTTTCTCGTCATGAAAAACGGTTGCATGTACGCAGAATTGGAACGAATTTTAATGGTTCGAAGAATGTCAGGAAAAAATGGTCGGCCCTCACGCATGTTCAGTTGATCAAATCTGGCCCTCTTTGAAAAAAGTTTGGACACCCCTGTGACCTAGGCAAAGACTTTCCAAACAAAGGGCCAGTTTTCTGTCCTTCAGACTTTGGGGGGGGGGGGCGCAGCACTCCGGCCATCGGGGGTACAAAATGTAATGGCGTCAGTGGGAGTAAACCATCCCGCATCATTGATGTCAGTGGGTGGAATAGCACCCCATCATTGGGAGGAATTGTGCCCCGTCATTGGGAGGAATTGTACCTAATTATTGGTGTCATTGGGAGGAATTGTGCCCCATCATTGGTGTCAGTGGGAGGAATAGTGTCCCATTATTGGCGTGAATTGTGCCCCATCATTCCTTTTAATTGGAAGATATAGTGTCCCATCATTGGGAGGAATTTTACCCCATCCTTGGTGTCAGTGGGAGGAATTGTGCCCCATCATTGGTGTCATTGAGCCCCATTGTTGGTGTCTTTGGGAGGAACTGTGCCCTTCATTGCTGTCGGTGAATAAAATGGTGCCCCAATTGCTGGATTAAAACAAGCAAAGGGCTGCATCTGGCCCCCGGGCCGCAGTTTGGAGAGGGGTGTGGCTCCATGGTTCCTTCAGCTTTGGCTAACTAACCTCCCAAAAAAAAAAAAAAAATCAGTTCAGACCAATATGTATTCTTCTACATATTTTTGGTAAAAAAATAAGCGTATATTGATTGGTTTGCGCAAACGTAATAGCGTCTACAAAATAGGGGATAATTTTATGGCATTTTTATTATCTGTTTTTTTTTTTTTTTAATAGTAATCAGCGATTTTTAGTGGGACTGCGACATTGCGGTGGACAGATCGGACACCGGTGACATTTATACAGTGATCAGAGCTAAAAATAGCAACTGATTACTGTATAAATGTCACTTGCAGGGAACGGGTTAACACTAGGGGGCAATCAAGGAGTTAAATGTTCCCAGGTAGTTGGGGGGGAGGGGACTGAGTGGGGGTATAGAGAGATCGCTGTTCCTGATCACTAGGAACAGCAGATCTCTCTCTACTTCCCTGACAGAACGGATGTGTTTACATTGACAGATCCCCGTTCTGGCTTTCTGAGGGAGAGATTGCAGGATGCCAGCAGACATCGTAGCCGCCGACGCCCCCCTATAGCCCTTAAAGTGGCCGACGTACACCTATGGCGGTTAGCACAGCTGCGCCAACCTGCTGCAGTATACTTACGGCGGCTGGTCGGCAAGCGGTTAAGTTGGACCTGGTTTCTCATTATTTTATTGAATAAGCCTGTTTGATAACCCGAAGACCAATAAAAGGACTTGCTTTAGTCATGGGGGGGCGGGGCTGAACTGTCTTTAACACATTTTAGTGGCCAAATCAGAGCTGTCAGCCCCCCTCCCCACTGCAAGCCTCTTATCAGGCTGACGCCTGGCTGTAGAAAGTGTTTTGTGACGTTAGTTTAGTACGACTTTTAGGAATGTTTTTTTTTTTTTTTATCACTAAGGAATCCAATTCTATTTTCTTATCCGGTACAGGACCTTTTGTGTCTGAATACAACCCCTCCCCCCCCACACACACACATACACACACACACACAGCATGGAAACTATGCAGATATTCAGACGTTCAGGAGACACTAAATACCCTCCCAGTATCCGCCATCTGTATTCTGCTGCATGGAAACTATGCAGATACTCAGGAGACACTAAATACCCTCCCAGTATCCGCCATCTGTATTCTGCTGCATGGAAACTATGCAGATACTCAGGAGACACTAAATACCCTCCCAGTATCCGCCATCTGTACTCTGCTGCATGGAAACTATGCAGAGATATTCAGGAGACACTAAATACCCTCCCAGTATCCGCCATCTGTACTCTACTGCATGGACGATCCTCTTCTTCTTATGTATTGCAAGCATTGCTAATAAATCCCTTTCATACGGTACATTTCCAGCGATCTGCGCTTGCAAGTCTCCAAAAGTATTTAGTTGTCCAAATTATATCTCCGATTTCACAGTCACTGAAGGGTTAATAAATTGTCATTATTTATTGGTATTTTAGGCTTTTGTTTTTTCAAACGCCATTCACTGTATATTTTGTATTGTAATATTCAGACTCATTAAACAATAAAATATTTTTACCCATGAAATGTGTTTCACTGCGTCAATCTTTCATGTTTCGTTGCTCACGTAAAAAAAAAAAAAAATGTAAGCGTGAAAATCACATAAAAACTCCCGAAAGCAATATATCCAGCAACCTTTTCCACTTGAGGGTCGGATTCAATGTATGTGAATGTATGGAGGGTGGCAGTCACCTCATCATAATAAAATTTCAAATGCAGTAATATTAAGAGTTCGGATTTACCGCACTTTATGGTGGTTAAAGGGGTGTTCCAGCCCTAAGTTGTGTTTATTAAAAGTCAGCAGCTACAAAAAGTGTAGCTGCTGGCTTTTAATAAACACTCACTTACCTGCTCCTGCGTTCCAGCGACGCGCCGACCGGGGCTCCGCTCCTCTGCCCCCCTCCCCGGCCGGCGTCTCCATCCTGACTGTGGGCACCCAGCCGTGACAGCCTTCGGCTTCACGGCCGGGCACCCACTGCGCATGCGCGAGCCGTACTGCGCATGCGTGCGCGGCGCGGCTCGCCGCTGATTGGAGAGGCGATCGCATGGGACCTGTCAGTGTCCCATGTGATCGCCTACAGGGAGGGGGCTGGTGTAGGCGATTAAGCTTAATCGCCTAACCAGCCCCTCGGCGGAAGCAGGAAGTGGGACAGGAAGTCCCACTCCTACTGAAGCCCCCACTCCCCCCCCAAAAAAATTACATGCCAAATGTGGCATGTATGGGGGTGAGGAGTGGATTCAGAAGGGGTCATTTTTTTGGGTGGAACACCCCTTTAACTAATACAAAGCTGATTCACCCTGAGGGAGTATGTAGCTGGGGGATGGGATGCAGATTTTACTCCCCCCCCCCCCCCCCCAGGCACCCAAGGTTGGCTGACGCTAGCCAGCATGGTCTGGAGAATGGGGTTCCTGTCCCTAGGGAAAATTAGGTTCCTGTCCTCCATATTGCAGTGTTCTCTGTCCCCTTCAACCCCCACTGTAGGGTCCACTGGACACACACCCTCTTCCTCACTGTAGGGTCCTCTGTGCCCTGGACACACCCCCTCACTGTAGGGTCCTCTGGACACACCCCCTCCCTGTAGGGCCCTCTGGACACCCACCCTCCTCCTCACTGTAGGGTCCTCTGTGCCCTGGACACACCCCCTCACTGTAAGGTCCTCTGGACACACACCCTCTTCCTCACTGTAGGGTCCTCTGTGCCCTGGACACACCCCCTCACTGTAAGGTCCTCTGGACACACCCTCTCCACTGTAGGGCTCTCTGGACACCCCCACTGTAGAGTCCCCTGGACACACACCCTCCCCCTCACTGTAGGGTGCTCTGCCCTCTGGACACCCCCCCCCCACACTAGGGTCCCCTAGACACGCACCCTCCCCCTCACTGTCCCCTGGACACACCCTCACTGCTGGGTCCTCTGTTCCCTGGACACACACCCTCACTGTAAGGTCCCTTGGACACACCACCCCCTCACTGTAGGGTCCTCTGCCCCCTGGACACACACCCTCACTGTAGGGTCCTCTGTCCCCTTCACCCCCCACTGTAGGGCCCCCTGGACACACACCCTCTTCCTCACTGTAGGGTCCCCTGGACACACCCCCTTTCTGTAGGGTCCTCTGGACACCCCTAGACATACACCCTCCCCCTGGACACACCACTGTAGGGCCCTCTGGACACCCCTAGACATACACCCTCCCCCTGGACACACCACTGTAGGGCCCTCTGGACACCCCTAGACATACACCCTCCCCCTCACTGTCCCCTCAATGTAAGGTCCCCTAGACACACACCCTCCCCCTCACTGTAGGGTCCTCTGTCCCCTTCACCCCCACTGTAGGGTCCCCTAGACACACACACCCTCCCCCTCACTGTCCCCTGGACACACCCCCCTTACTGTAGGGCGCTCTGTCCTCTAGACACCCCCGTTGTAGGGTCCCCTGGACACACCCCCTCACTGTACGGTGCTCTCGACACACCCCCTCACTGTAGGGTCCTCTCCCTTCACCCCCCACTGTAGCGTCCCCTAGACACACACCCTCTTCCTCACTGTAGAGTCCTCTGTCCCCTGGACACACCACCTCCCCATCCCCTGGACGCCCCCCCCCACTGAAGGGTCACACCGCCACCTGTATGTCGTCATAAGCCTAGGCCAGTGCTGGCGAACCTTTTTGAGCCTGAGTGCCCAAACCGTGACACAAGGGCCCTTTGGTTGGTGGCAGTAGGAGAAACTATGCCCCATTGTTGGTATCAGTGGATGAAATAGTGTCCAAAGGGCCACAGTTTGGAGACCACTGTGCTAAACCATAAGAACTGCAGTGGTTACCATCAGCAACTCTCATTAGCACATACACCTTGCTTGTTGTCCTTGTTAGCTGCTGCAGAGCCCCATAAGCCGATGCTTCCTGTACAGCGCCGGCTTTTGCCACAGGCGGAGTCTATGGCAAAGTTCAGCTAACCCGCAGGATAGACACAGGTGCACTACACTGCACCCGCGGTGTGGGTAAACCGCAGCACATCAGTGTGAAAGCAGTCTTAGGTCCTTTTTTACATAATCGGCCCAACCAAATGGGACCCTCCATTCACCTCTATAGAGCAACAGATGTCCGTTTATGCCCGCCTACCTCCAATCCGAAAAACAGAGGTGAATTCTTCCCCTTTCATCTGGGCAGATCGGAGGGCCTATAGCAGGGATGTGCAATTAGCGGACCTCCAGTTGTTGCAAAATTACAAGTCCCATCATGCCTGTGGCTGTCAGAGCCTTGCAATGCCTCATGGGACTTGTAGTTCTGCAACAGCTGGAGATCCGCTAATTGCATATCCCTGATCTATAGAGTAGCTGTGACCTGTCATCCACCCGCTCCGCTCATTGTGGCCCTCGCTCTTCAAAAGGTTGGGCACCCCTGCACTAAAGTAACCAGCCAGCGTGACTGAAGTTTAACCTATTTTTGCAAGCAGTATTGTGCTTTGCTTTTTTTATTTTTTATTATTCTTTAAGGCAGGGTTCACACTTGTGCAATGTTGACATTGCATGTGATTCACACTACGGTGCAGATCACATGCAGTGCAAATTCATGCCAGATTGTATGGCTGCATTTGGGCCCTGAATGGTACAAGGCCCTTTTTTGGTCAGCACTGGAATCAGATCATATGGGTGTTCAGACCTATGCGATCCGATTCCTGCTCCATTTGACAGTTCGCACTGTGATCTGCCAGTGTCATTAACTTTTTATGGACACTCGCAGCGGGGATGTGAGAAACGGTGCAATAGCGTGAACCCAAGATAAGGCCCCCATTCACATGGGCGCCTGTTTGGCAAACTCTGCTTGCTCCGCAGGGGATTGCGCCGCTGTGCAGGCAGATGACAAGTAAGGCACAGATTCACAAAGACTTACGCCAACGTATCTACCGATACGCTGTCGTAAGTCCAAATGTGCGCCGTCTTATCTATGCGCCGATTCTTTACATCCGATACGCCTGAATTTTGCCAAGATACGACCAACGCAAGTCTCCTACGCCGTCGTATCTTGGGTGCATATTTACGCTGGACGCATTTGGCGTTTCCATTATAAATATGCAAATGAGAAAGATACGCGGATTCACAAACGTACGTACACACTTTTCCGGCGTAAAGATAAACCACCAAAAAGGTGCCGCATCCTATGCAAATGTATGGACGTCGGAACAGCCATCGTTTACGCAAGTCGTACGTGAATGGGGCTGTGACGTTCACGTCGTAGGCAGTGTTCGATGTGTATCTTAGGCATTCTATTCAACGTGATTCTGAGCATGCGCACACGGGGATACATCCACGGACAGCGCATGCGCCCATCATTTGCATGGGGTCACTGTTCATTATAATACAACACGCCCAATGCCTTGCTACTTTGAATTACGCCGGCCCATTTATGCTACGCCACCATAACTTAGGGAGCAAGTGCTTTGTGAATACTGCACTTGCCTCTAAGTTGCGGCGGCGTAGCATAAAGAAGATACGCTACGCCCGCACAAAGATACGCCTCTCTACGTGAATCTGGGCCTTAGTCTCCACTCACTGTGCGCAGACAGACACAGTCCCCACTCTCCTCTATGGAGGAAACCGAGTGAAAACAGACCGTCCATCTGTTTTCATCCAATCTGCCAGACGGATGGATTTTAAAATAGGACCATCTGGATTTTGTAGACAGGATTGGATCAGATCGTGGCAGACATGTCACCGCTAATATCCACCACTCCACAGGGAAGACTGAAGAGTCCAAATCAGGATATAGATTTAAAAAAAAAAACACAAATAATAAAAACCCATCAAAGTCATGAGGTACACACTAACCCAGTGATGGCGAACCTTGGCACTAGGGGTGCAACGGATCAATCCTCGGATCAGGAGTCACGGATCGGATCGATCCTCGGATCAGCAAAACATATATATTAAATGTACACAGATTCCCCCATCAGAGCCCCCATACATCAGATTCCGCCATCTCCCCCACTGCTGTAATATCCACGTAGTAATCTTGCTTAATTTTTCGGTATTTTGACATAATTAATATCTCTCTGTAGTCTTCCTGTGTATCATTTTGATTGGTAGCGTGCTTTAAGTCTTGGTGGTTGGAAGCTATGCAGAACTACAAGTTACAAATACATATAGTTACAAGTCCCAGCAGCCAGAAAGCAGCAGCACATTATGGAATTGCCCAAGCTTTTCTTTGAAACTTCTAGTCTCCCAAGTAAGGCCTGCAGCCATGAAGTGGAGTACCTTTGTGTCCTCACTAAAGTAGCCGTTGCATAGTCTGACATTTTTATGGATGTTATGTTGTACCTTGTATTCAGCCCAAACAGTGCAGGTGTCTGGATTTTTTTTCTAGTACAGGCTACAAAAACATATGTGCTACCTGTATTGGCTTGGCGGCGGCACTGAGCACAAGCGTCTATGTTCTCAGAGCCACGAGCAGCCAGGGAGGGGGTGATGACGTCAGCACGCACCTAAGCAGCCGGCGCACCAAGATGGCCGATCGCTCCGGAGCTAGGCCGAAGCCACGGCCTTTCCTAAGGCCCCAGCGGCGGTGCGGCCCGCGGATCGCATAGTGTGCCGATCCAAACAGGTCGACCCGTTCGCATCGCGGATTGGTCACGATCCGTTGCACCCCTACTTGGCACCCTAGATGTTTTAAAACTACATTTTCCATGATGCTCAACTACACTGCAGAGTGCATGAACATCATGGTTCCAAAACATCTGGGGGGCCAAGGTTCTCCATCACTACGACTAGCCCTTACAACTTTGGCAACCGCACGTTAGAAAAAGATAAATCTTTAAAATACACATCAAGGCAAAAGTAAGAAATACTTTAATTACAAAAATTGTAAGAAACTTTCTAATATATGAAAGTTAGAAACTGCCCAGAGGAAAAGCGTTACAGATATAGAATCTGTTACCCCCAATATAAGCTATAAAGGTTTTCAGTCTGCACAACATACAGAAACCATCATTCTATAGATTCATTAATAAATAGGTTTATAAAGCCTATACATTATTGCTTGTTTGTAAAGTAGCTTTCTATCAAATTCCATGACTCCCATTTTAAATAAAAAAAGTTGTCCTGGTAATGGCATCGAGTCTTGCAATGGGACTCCTGAATTTTGGATAGGAAACTTTATTTTAAAAAGTTAGAAAATAATCAAAGTGTAATTAAGTGTCTGAAAAAAAAAAAAAGTACAAGATCAAAACCATAAACTCTATATACAAAACGCTTAACACAATAATTCCACAGGTTTATGGTGAAAACTGTGACTCGTCAACCCAGCAATATCTGTTATATACAAAATACAATTATATACACAACTGTCCTTTCTGACAATGGAAGACTTTATACAATGTACAAAGGTGCAGAGTGTGGAGGGGACTCTACTTGGCCAGTCTCCTGTAGAAGAGTAGATAGGGAGTAGATGTAGACTGGGTGGTGGGGGAAATTGTGGTGAGAAAGTCCCGCTCTTCTGTGACCTTCACTTCAGAGTCATCAAAAAGCAGCCATTTCCCTTCATACTCCTTCAGAATGTGTAAGAAATGGGCAGCGGATTTACTTGAGCAGAGTCCATCTGAAAGAGACTGAACTTTCTGATCGTTATCCGAATGGAGATCGCCGTTGGCGTCAGACAGTCCTTTGCTCTCCGATACAGCGCTGGACACTCTCTCGGTTTTCGGAGTTTTAGGTGTTGGCAGCTGATCAAAGTCGGATTTACTTTTTTGTCCCCCAAGAAGTCCAATGGCATCGTTCCCCTTTTTATTTACTTTACTAGTTGATGGCAAATTTGTATTGGCTCGACATGAAGTTTCACCGTCGTGGTTTTCATCGGATGTTTGGACATCCTGCGTTAGAGGTTCGGTTTTAACCATGTCATGGTGGTCCCCGGGGAATTTGATCTGGTTTAGTTCGAAGTTATGGACGTCATCGAGTTTTACATATGCGGTATAATGGCCACTGCTTATCGTCACTCCACTGTGCATTACCACCGCAAACAGGCCATAGAGGTCCGGGGACGGTTTGGTACTCCACTCCTCCAGGGATAATTGTAATGGTGTTAACAAAGGCGTGTTTACTTTAGAAAGGCCTCCATAGCAGTCAAATCTGTAAATAGAGAAACATAAAAGAATTGAGGTTAAACCACAGCGACTAAGGGGGGGGGGGGGGCGGGGGGTCAGTGCTTCTGCCTGGTAGCATCTGTTCAAATCCCCACCACAGCACTACCTGCCTGGAGTCTGCATGTTCTCCCTGTGCAGGTTTCCTTCCCACACTCCCAAGACATGCTGGTAGGTGAATAGGCTTTCATCTAAAATTCACCCTCTATGAATGTGAGATAGCAACCTTAGATTGTAAGCTCCTGGAGGGCAGGGACTGATGTGAATGTACAATAGAGACTCTATTGTCAAAAGTATTGGGACACTGCCTTTACACACAAATGAACTTTAATGACATCCCAGTCTTAGTCCATAGGGTTCAATATTGAGTTGGCAAATATAACAGCTTCAACTCTTCTGGGGAAAACTGTCCACAAGGTTTAGGAGTGTGCTCTGTTATGTGGACTACAGAACACTCCCCCCAGAATGGTGATGAGAATTGTTAGGCGTTTATAGGCATATAAAATATACATTACGCACAATTTTTTTTAAATTACACACACACACACACACACACACACACACACGTTTATAGTCTATACTAAAAACTGAACACCTACAAATACACCGTTTTACTCACAATGAAATAGAATGCACAATATAAAAAGATGGCTTATCTAAAAATATAATCTGTATTTCTTTTTTTCGCATGGACAAAAATTCCCTTGAAGGCCAAAACGCTTAGGCTCCATGCACACTGAAGCTGATAAACTGCAGTTTATTGGCATTTTGGCTTTTTTTTAAAGCCCTATGTTAGCCTCTGTGCCCATGAACACCCGGGCGTTTTTCAGTGTTATGAGCTTTGGAGTTTGGCTTTTTTCTGAACGCCCGAAATTTGCGTTCAAAGTGACCTTTTTGGCAGGGAAAAAAACGTTTTTTTGGCTAAAAACCGCAAAACGATGAAAAACGCCAGCGCCAGTGGCTTTTTTGTCCATTTAAAAAAAAAAAGCTGATAAAAGCTACACTGAAAAACGCTGATTAAAGCTATTGCAAAAACGCTAAAAACGTTGCAAGGCTCCCTGCAAAGCTACTGGAGTTTTTTTTATAGCTTTTATGAGCTTCAGTGTGCATGGAGCCTTAGAGATATCATGTGAAATACTACGCAAACACAATGGGTTTTATGTAACATGTGTTTTTTACTATTGATGGGTTGTATTTTCTATGTCAAAGTCAGGATTTCCTTTTACAACTCTTATGTATTTATAAAGTACTTTTTGATACAAGAAAACAATTACCAAAAATTGGATTGCTACACAAGTAATTTTTTTGCTGTTAAAAAAAAAATAAACCCTGAGGGAATTTCTATTCTACAAATAGGAGCTTTAGTTCATTCAAAAGATTTGCTTTCAAAAGATTTGCTTTCAAATGTACTGTAAACAAAATACTTGTACTGTTGAGATGATTACTACAACAATGCCAGTGCTTCATGAAAATGCTTCTTAAATCGTGACCAAGGAGCCAATCAGTGCTTTTAATTAGGGTTGTCCAGATACCAGTACCGATAGTGAGCATTTGCTGGAGTACTTGTGCAAATGCTCCCGATGCCAGATCCGATACACAACCCCCGCCACCACAACCGCATCATCCGCATAACGCAACGCCGCCTAGTTAATCAGCGCGGGGAACATTACAGCTTTCATTTGAATAGCTGTGTGTTCCCCCACAGCGTATAGACACTCCCCCTTGCTCGGGCACTTTGATAGACAGATCACCCGTCCAACCCGACAGATTCCCGTGCTGATTAACTAGGCGGCGGCTGCATATACTGTATGGGGGGGCCTATGGCTGAATCGGTGGTGGGGGGGGGGGGGGGGGACATGGCTGCATCGGGGGACACATTTAAAAAAAAAAAAAAAAAAAAAACGGTATTCGCGAGTACATGAAAAAAAAGTACTTGGTCCTAAAAAAGTGGTATCGGGACAACCCTACTTTTAATTGGCACAGAGGCCATTCTCTGTAGAAGCAGCATGTAGTCAGAGCCAAACGTCTAGCAAACAAGTATGCCATAGGCCCTTAATCAGATATTCAGCTCCAATGATTAATCAGACTTACTCTGAGCTGTTTGCAGCGAAGCATTTCAGATGGATGGTTACTATTTCCGGGATCTTGTCAAACAAAAGGCTTCTCTCCGCTTCTGTGTAATGATGGCAGTTTTCACAGAAATATTTATCCTCTCCGACAATTCTCTCCACTGATGCAAACTGGGATATGGCCCATTTCAAGGTCTTGATTTCCATTCTAGAATCTGGAGAGACTGTAAAACAGAACAAAAACTTTACATTTTCTATATTCTTCACCATCTCAAAGCTGAATCCTGACCAACACCTTTTAGAGCAGAGTCCCGCCTAATTTTTTTTAAGTCAGCAGCTACAAATACTGCAGCTGCTGACATTTAAAATAAGGAAACTTCCCTGTCCAGGGCACCCAAAGCCGATCTGTTCCTCGGCTGGAGAATTGGAGGCGCTGCCATTTTCGGTAAGGGAATCAGGAAGTGAAGTATTGCAGCTTCACATCTCATGCTGTGGAATCCCACTGTTCCCTGCTGTCTTCTGGGACCTGTGTCTCCCAGAAAACAGTGGCAGGGAAGCAGGTGCCGGAATTGGTGTAGATACCCGCGGGTGACTTGTGTATCTATGCCCAGAAGTGGGAGCAAAATACCTGTATTGACTGGTATCTGATTTGACCCCTAAATCCCCCCACCCTCTTTTTGTATAGTAGGGTAGGCTACAGTGTTAATTTTTTTTTATTTCTGTGTGTCACCGTCGCAAATTTTTCCTCACTTCCTGTTTCCTTTAACACTAGGTTCACAACAATGCATGTAGCTGCGAGTGCAGGAATTGCATTTGTTCCTGTTCCCACACATTGCTCTTAGGAGACGTGTGGGGCCGCCATTCAGAATAAATGGCACCCTCACATCCAAGCCCGCTTGCAGGTGCGGGAACGACAAGGAAATTGCATGGTCAAAAGATCAAATGGATTTCCCTGCTTTTTTTTTTTGAAGGTGTATGCATTTAAATGGGCTGCCGTGCCCACACAAAAAACATGGGATGCAAAAATGCTAAGGCGTGAACCTATCGCTACGGAGTCCTAGATGGCAGGAAAAAAAAAACACACCACACACAGATGACAGGCATTCTAATCCACCCCCACTTTGAAAAGATTTATATGTTCATTTTAAGGCTGGGTTCACACATATGCCAAGTGTCCAGGGCAGCTGTGGTCCGGGTTGAAAAAAAAGGGTCCGGTGCATGCTTGGGTCTATTTCAGGTGCAAATTCAGACCCGAATCGCACCTGAACTGGTGAACAGACATGCTTCCAGGCACGAACCCGCAGCCATACATGTGCGGACCCAGTCCAAAACAGGGATGTAAAGGCTTTTGACCCTTCTGGGCCACACATAAATCAGCACCAACGATATGAGTAATGAGTGTATTGGGCATCCTCTATCGCCACCTAGTGCCCGGTTTTGAGAATGCTTCCCCAGCAGTAACATCTTAATCATAGGTGTTACATATTCACAAAGGTAAAACCAAATTTTTAACTACTCGATAGCTGTGGTGCATCTGCTGTGTCATATATATAAAAAATTCCTTTTACCAATGCTACAATATTTATATCTTAGAGTGTGTCTAAGGATTGGTTCTGGAAATCTGTGGTCGACGCTCCTTGAGGATTGCCCCCTCTTGTTTCTTCGTTCTATATTTGGGAAGCTGGCTTGTAATTATATAAGGTAGCTCACTGGCTTGTTTTTTGTACTTTATTAATTTATACACATCTGTTGATTGGATATATTTCCAAATCAATTGCACTCTGGTGTGATCATATAGTTATACTGTTTATGGTTTGCTTTTGCCTGTTTACCAGAACCTCTTTTGATACCCCAACTGGTTTTTCCTTTGGCGCATGGTGACGAATTGAAATGTTATGCATCAGTCCCCACCCTTTACTGCGTTGGGTGTGCTCTGATGGTCAATAGGTACTTTCATTGGGACACATTACGCCAGCTATCTCTTCTCCAAACTAATTAAACACCGTTTATCGGAGAGTATGATTGATATATATATATATATAAAAAATATTTATCTATCCGTTTTGATATTTAGAAGCTCCCGAAGAAGCGACGCAAGAAAAGTCGTGAAACATGTAGAGCTGAATTTTATCGTTCAAGAATCAATTCAAGAATCAATTCAATATCTTCCTCTGAAATCACCCCTCCACCCAGCACCTATACTGTACAATCTACATATAGCCCTGTGGCTATTGAGCACGTTCTTTCAGAGTGATAACAATGGGGTTCTGCTATTAATGTTTTTTTTGTCTCAATGTATATTATAGTGCAATTGCTATGTTATAGGTCTTGTTTTTTCTATTAAAATACTAATTTTAATGAGTTGTGCCTACAAATTCTCTGTTAGAAACATGGTCACATGTCTCTTTCCACAAATCCATAATGAGTAATATTGTATTAAAAAAAAAAAAAAAAAAAAAAAAAAAAAAAAAAATTAGGGCAACAAAACTAGTGCGATATTTGTTTTTGATAAACATCAATATCGGGCCGAATGAATTGAGTAGCAATTCTCAATGAATTCTTAAGGGGTGCATCAGGTATTTTAGTTCCAATTTCAACCAAAGTAGCCATAGAGGCCCAATTCCACAGGACTAGCTTACCTCTCTAAAAAGGATTTGGCTATCCATGCTTATGTCCAGTTCTGACAGATGTTGGTGGTTTTATGCACTGTAAAAGCTGCCTACATTGTCCTAACAAATGCATTAAGAGAGCCATTTCTAAACATGTATGAAGACCTTAGACCAATCAGGAAACAATGTGGAAGGAAGTAGAGCTGCAACTAACGATTATTTTTTATAAGCCATTAGTTGGCCGATTATTGTTTCGATTAATCGCATAATAACCTTAAAAAAAAAAAGCGTTTAAAAAAATATACCCCAATTTGTTGGGCAGATTACAAAACACAAATTGCCGTAAAAACACATTACATGCTTTTCTGCAGCTTCTCCACTGAAGTATATTGAACCAAAAAAAAAAAAAAAAAAATAGCACCGTTTTGCGTTAAAAAGTCCTTTCCAAATACGCAGCAGCTGAAAAAAAAATCATGGATGTGAACATATCCCATAGGAAAACATGTAAATGAACTGTAGTGTGTTTCTGCAAAAAGCACCAAAATAACAGAGGTGTGACCCCCGGCCTGAGATGTTTAGTAACATATTGGGGTTAAAAAACAAAAATAAGTACAAAAAGAGCAAATAATCACTACTGTAAGGGGTTCGTTTTTTTTACTGCGGGACAGGGAAAGTAATATTTACAGTAGCTATTAGCTTTTTTGTACTATAAAGGGCAAATTTTTTTTTTTCAACCCCATTATGTTAGTGCCCGATTAATCGATTATGAAAATTGTAATCGATTAATTTCATAATCGATTAGTTGTTTCGGCCCTAGAAAGAAACGGAAACTTATACCAAGGCAGAGAAGACCTCCATTGCAAAGTTTGGAAAAAGATGTTGACGGTTCATGTACTCACTATCCGAGTTCTCCTCCACTTTGGGGGGATCATTTTCTTGCACAGGTACACTGATATCCTGGAAATCTTCCCTCCTCTCTGTGAAACACTCACACTCAAGACAGCGAGTCCGCAGCACCAGTTGGCCCTGGAACAATTTCTCCACCAGTTCCAACTCGGTTGACTCTGGAAATATGAATATATTTTTTCAGGTACAGAAGGATTCTTTACTTGGCATTTAAAAAAATAAGTAACAGCAAACATCCAAAGAGCAAGTATTTAGGCAACGCATGATTGCTGGCAAAATTAAACCGCCTTTATTCTACAGCAGGGGTCTCAAACCAGGGGTTGCAAAATTACAAGTCCCATTGTGCCTCTGCCTGTGGGAGTCATGCTTGTAATTGTCAGCCTTGCAATATCTCATGGGACTTGTTTTTTAACAGCTGGAGGGCAAGTTTGAGACCCCTGTTAAATCTACGGCAAGTAGAAGGCTGAATCAGTGTGAAGACATCTTTACAATACAGTACAAATGGTCTGGAGACAATTTAGGTTAGTTATACACTGCAGAGCGACAACCCACAGGCATCCTCCTATATTGTTGGTTTTGCACAATGTTGGGTCTTTACAGATATACATTTCATTGCTGACCTAAAACCATTCAAGTTCTGGAGATTGCACACATTACTCTCAGCCGTGCATTGTGCTCTATGACATAGAAACCTTCTGCCTTTGGAACCACTTACTGTATTTTCTGGCGTATAAGACTACCTTATACACACACAAAAAATAAATAAAAAAAGGGGCAAAAAGCGGGGGTCGTCTTATATGCCAGGTCAGCTGCTCGGATGCCTGCTGGATGTGCGGTAATACCGTATGTAGCTTCGGCTACATACAGTATATACCGCTTAACCAATCCCGGTGAGCGATGTATTTAAATGAATACAGAGCCTGCTCAGATTGGAGCAACAAACTCTGCCAAGCCCGAGCAGGCTACATTTTAGAGTCAGAGTGGTAGGCCGATGTTACAGCCTCTGCCAATCCAAGCAGGCTTTGTATTCATTAATAGACTACATGACTCGCCGTGATTGGCTCCAGTAAGGAGGAAGAAGAATATGGCTCCAGAAGGAAGAAATATGAAGCGCTGGAAGGGGGAATCGCCTTATACGGCGAGTACAATTTATTTATTTTAAATATTGCGTCTTTTTTCAAAATTGTGTTTTTTTTTGGTGTGCAAAAAATAAAAACGCAGACGTGATCAAATTCCACCAAAAGAAAGCCATTTGTGGGGAAATAGGACGTCAATTTTGTTTGGGTACAACATCGCACGACCGCGCAATTGTCAGTTAAAGTGACGCATTTCCATATTGCAAAAAAAATGGCCAGGTCATTAAGGGGACAAATCTTTTGGGGACTTTCCGCTTTCCGTATTTGCCGTTGTACAAGGCGGCCGGGCGTATAAGACGGCCCCCTAATTTTAATTGTTTTTATTCCTCAGGTTTAGGCCGATAAATATTCTTCTACATAATTTTGGTAAAACACAATAAACACAATAAGCGTTTATTGGTTTGCGCAAAAGTGACACACACACACACACACACACACACACACATTTCCTAGTAATGGCAGTGCTGCGATTTTTAAATCGGGACTGAAACACTGCGGCGGACAAATCGGACACTTGACACTATTTGACTATTGACATTTAGGCCTCATTTCCACTGGCGTTTTTACAGCCACTTTTATGAGCGTTTCTAAAAACGCCTGTCCATGTTAGTCTATGGCATCATGCCCACCATGACGTTTTTGAGCTGTAGATAGCTAAGCGGGGCCAGTGCGTTCTGAAGCTCCAGCAATAGAGCTGTAAAAACGCCAGACATAAAAAACGCGCACAAACGCTCAAAACCGCGGCCGCGGCGTTTTTAAAGCTCCAAAAAAAAAATTTTTTTTTTTTTTTTCTAAAATAAACATGGACAGGCGTTTTTAAGCTGTAAAAAACGTGGCTGTAAAAACGCCAGTGGAAATGAAGCCTAAGGCTCCATTCACATCTAGGCGTTTTGTCGCCTTACGCCCGACGCTGAAGCAGCCCTAGATACGCTGGAGGGGCGAATTAACATTGTCGGCTATGGAGATGGTTCACATCTCCACGCCGAACGCCCATACGCCTGAAGCTCAAACAAGTCCCGGACCCTTTTTTTCAGGCGTATCGGGCATACGGGCATAGCCGGCAATGTTAATTCACCTCTTCTGCAAAAAATCAATAGGCGTTTTGTCGCCGCAAATCGCGGGGACAAAACGCCTATTGATTTGTCGCCGCAATACGCCGCTACAGCGTACGCCTAGATGTGAATGGAGCCTTATACAGTGCTCAATGCTAAAAATAGCCACCGATTACTGTATAAATGGCAGGGAGGGAGTTAGTAGGGGGCGATCAAGGGGGTAAATGTGTCCCAGGGAGTGTTTCTAACTGTGGGGGGGGCAATTGTTCCCAAGCAGTAGGAACAGCTCAGTCCTGTTTGTTTACATTGACAGACCTTCGTTCTGTCTCTCAGGAGTGATCGTGGGTGCCCTTCGAACATTGCAACCGCCGGGTATGTGCATTGGCTCAGTCTTTGCACGCGCCCCCTAGTGCCGTTAAAAGCGGCCGATGTACAGCTTGACCTGCTCTGTGTGCTTGTTTGCACCCACCCCGCTCCTCCACTACAACATTTGCCACTTTTTTCAGGGTTTTGACCAGTACCCGCTCCTACGTCCGGCTCAGATCACAGCACCAAACAGCCAGATATTTATCCCCCCCTCCTTTCCGTTCACAAGGCACAGCGCAACTTGTGCATGCACGATATAAATTAGGCTATAAAGCCATAAGGCTTCCACCTCCCGTTTCCCTAACTAAAGACGCTGGAGCCTGAACCCAAAGCCGATTGTCCTCACCGAGCCGATTCTTCATCGCTGGACGCCACGACAGGTAAGTGTACTTATATTAAAAGTCAGCAGTTAGAGGATTTGTAGCTGTTGACTTATTTTTTTTCAGGAGCCTGAAGCTCCTTTAAAGTTACTGATCTCTGAAATGCTTTTCTGAATGTGCAGAATCTTGCAGTAGGAACAAGAATGTAAAAGACATGTAACTAACCATTCTGGGAAGGCTCTGCATCTTTGCTTTCCTCTTGTTTGCAGCCACCAATATCCTTCACTGGTTTCTCATTCTCTATCCTCTCAAGCTCTGGTTTTATACTTTGGGCCCGGTGCTCAGCTGGAGGACTTTTAGGTGATGTGTTGGGGTTTCTATTTAGGTTACAGAACTTGGATAGAATACTAGGCTGCTTGCCAGACTTGAGCCAGTGCAGCCCTAATCTGGATTTCTTTTGAGTAGGAAGATTAGCAGATTTAGAACTATCCACTTTGTCATCTTGTTTATCGGACTTCCTCTTAGATCTGGTCACCCTCTGCTCCTCCAGAGATGGCTCTTTGGAAAGCTTTGTCCTTTTCTTTGCATTACCAACTTCATGTTCGTTCTTTCGCTTCCCATTTATATTGGTTTCAGCCTCAGTTCCTGCACATGGAGAATCATCTTGAGGCTTCTCCAGGTTTTCACAAGGGATGGATCCTTTTTCAGGTTGGGGTTTGGCTGGGTCTTGCATTTGTAAGCTTTTCATCTCCTTTTTGAGAGCCTGACAAGCTTCCTGTATGTTCCCCAATATGCACTGCAAGACCTCCTGTGCATCATGTTGAAGATATCCCTCGTACATGGGATTAAGTTCCCTGTTAAAAAGCATATATGCATTAGAAATATAACACCGGAGGATAACACCACTAACTGATAACATTTAGGATCCATTACACACACACTCCAACTGTATTTGGTTGATACACTGGAACTATTTAACATGTTTCTAAAGCAAACAACCTTTATTAGCTTGAGATCAAGTATGGAAGGATTACAACTCCCATAAGTTTATTATATTTTCTGTCAGAGCCTGCTGGGGAGATTTCCCTTCACAACATGTCCCAGATGCTCAATAGGAAATCTCTCCAGAGAGAGAAATCCCCTATAATGGGGGGGGGGGGGGGGGACATTTGACGGGTCCATTGAGAACACAGCCCTGCCTGAAGTCTCTTCTTCACTGCAAAGCATCACAGTACTGGATAGAGGGCATGAGCTGCTGGAATTAACATTATCCAGCTGGCAATTGGTTGCTAGAACCGGCCGGTAACCAATCACCTGCTGGTAATGTAAAACGTTAACTCCGGCACCTCCTGCCTCCACCCTTCAGTAACGTCATACTTCCTGCTCTGCTATACACCAGTGCAAGGTAGGAGAGTACTACCTACACACTGATATGAAGGGGACACTACAGTGGGGGTGTGTGAAGGGGACAGAGGAGACTACAGTGGGGGAACAGGCAACACTACAGTAGGGAGGGGGGGGGGGGTTGTAATATGTAGGGAGCAGGGGATACTGCTATGTGGAGGCAGAGAACACTATGTGTGTGGGGACCCAGGATACAATGCTATGTTTATTGGGCAATTTTTTATTTTTTAATGCACCCCCCTCCTTTTTCTTAGGGATCTTTGATTTCCGCCATGTTGTCCCGGTAGATCTTAGCCTCTAAAGGGTTGCCTACACCTGCTCTATAAGAAAGCAGTCACTGAACCGTGTCAGATTGGAAACGTTTCCCTTGTTTCTAGGGACAGCTGTAAATTTGGGGTTTTTCTTGACATAGATACTAACTTCTCTACACCACCCAAAACTAGAATAAAAATACTTTAAATAAAATCCTCAAAAAAAAAAAAAAAAAAAAAACAGGTCAGAAGCCATAACCACAAAATACACAATTAGCACATACCTTAATGTGTTTAGGAGTCTTCTCGGTTGAGCAGCAAGTTCAGTCTCATAATTTTCTGGATTCAAAAGAAAACTAAGCTGAAGGTGTTCAGCAGAGTGAACCAGGGAGCTTAGACTGCAGATCACTTCATAGCTGGCTGGCAAGTCTTCCTTCACACCGTCCTGTAGAATAAAATAAAAAAACTTAGTAGTGCAAAGTGATGCAAGTTCATTCAAACCATAAAGTAAACACTGGAGGTGGAGTTACTTGAGACCGTTTCTTTAAAGTAAACATTAAGTTTATGGTCACACTAAATTTGCTGTAATACCCGATGTGCCCCTGTCAATAGTGCCTGGGTGGAAGTGCGCATGCGCCAAAGAGCTGAGTTTACGATCAGTTGTCTCGCGTGGCCGAGGCACATTCATGTAGATGAGGGGCGGATTTTTCAATGATGGGCAGTGGTGGGGGTTGATATTTTATCGATGGGCAAAGAAATCTTTATCCGCGATTCATTTTGAACGTTTGCGGGGCGTGTTTAGTCAATTGAAGGGCGACTTTTTCTATATTAAAGATTTCTTTAGTAGATTTGTTTGACCATCGATAAAAATTCCACCCCCAGCACTACCCATCATGTAAATATCCGCCCTTCTACATGAAACATGCCTCGGTCACGCAAAACAGCTGATGTAAACTCAGCTATTCTGAGGGTCCGTTCAGCACATGCGCAGTTCTGGTCGGGCATTTTTTCAATACGGGGAATTTCGACAGAACACTGGTTCACACGGCTGCAGCATCGCACAGGAACTGGCTGTGTGTTCCTGTGCAATTCACATGTGGTGCAATTTCAAGCCCATTAATTTTGAATGGGCAAAAATTGCACCGCACCAAGTAGTGCATGAGCTACCTTTTAAAACCCATTACAATAGTACCATGTGATTGGGTGCAGACAAACGCAATGCGTTTGGCGCGTCGTTAACTTTTTATAGACTCTCTGCAGATCGTAAATGTACTGCTTTTTGCATGTGGTTTGAATCGCACAGCATGTTCCTGTGCAATTCAGCTGCAGGCATGGTGTGAACCAGCCCTTGGGGTGGAACATGCTCCCACACAGTTTGCTCTCACTAAAAAAGGTGAGATTATACTTTATTACTGAGACTCAAAAGAAGATGCACTAAACACCATGTTTACCTTTTCAAGCACCTGTTCATTGTCATCCTTTGAAGTCACCCTCTTCTTGGAAATAACATCACACAAGTGCTTAATTCCGCTTCTGAACCCAGGGCAGTAACATAAAACCTGAAGTGTAAAGGGACATGTCAAGTTTCAGAAAAAAATTAAAAATGCTAAACTTGTAATAAATATCAGAACACACAGTCAGCTACATACCTGAAGAATGCTGTTAAGGTAACATGTGTTGCCAAGATTGTTGAAGCCTACAAATGGAACCAGGCTATCTTTCTTCACACAGCAGGCAGGAGGGGATAACTGTGCAGCAGGAACTACTTGATCAGAGCTAAAAAAAAAAATTGCAGTTATAAGAATTACACACCTAAAAATGTTATTTAACACAACCAATGTATACCTCAAAATATAGGACAAGTTGTAAACCAAATTGAACAAGGACCTCACTATTTTTTAATCTTCTAAACATTTATGACGTTTGATAATTTGATATTGCTCACACACACGGCATACTAAAGTATACCCCTTTGAGGGGTCGTTTACACCCCCGGGTTTAAGTGCATCCCTGTGCAGGTAGTTCCATTGACATCAGATTGGGAGAAGCATCTGTTCATGAAGCCAATGCTTCCCAATTGACATTAGTGTGGGTGCACAGCCCTGAACAACGTGTGATCGGAGCTGTGCACCTGCATAAGGCTTCATTTCCATGGACGTTTTTACAGCCACTTTTTTTTAGCCTAAAAAACACCTGTCCATGTTTATTTTATATTTTTTTTTGAGCTGGAGCTCAAAAACGCCACAGTAGCGTTTGAGCGTCTGGCGTTTTTACAGCTCTATTGCTGGAGCTTCAGAACGCACTGGTCCTGTTTTTTTTTTTTTGCAGCTTAAAGTGGTTGTAAACCCAAATTTTACTCTTTGTATTTCTACATGTATCTTAATATGCCCAATGCGTCGCTCTGTTTTTTTTCTTACCTGCTTCCTTCTCGGGATATCGCCGATATCCCGAGTGGTGACGTCACTCCGCGCATGCGCCGTCTGATAGCTAGACCATGCCGGCCAAAATCTCTGTTCATGTCGGGGCTGCGTCATTTCCTGCTGTTGACGTCAGCCCCGACATCGCGCGATGGTTTGCGGTGTGATTTCCTCCTCCCTCCTCCCCCGCAGAGGCTCATGGATGTTTGTTTACCTTGCGACTCCTACGTCACAAGGTATGAAGGAGGAAGACGGCGCAAAACAAATCTACCGAGCAGCTGTTACATGATTACTGACCCAGCATCTGCAGCACGCTCCGGAAGCTCTGATAACAGCTTCCTGGTGTACGCTGTGAAGAGCTTCTCTTCGTTTCCATAGTAACCGGAAACGAAGAAGAGGCTTGAATATTTGCAGTAGTGCGCACGCGCGGGATTACAGCCATCGTAATCAACTGTGGGCGGAAGTTTTCATTGTAGAAGACGCGGAAAACCACAAGACCAATGGCGCCGGCATAGTAGAAGAAAGACACTTCACAAAGGTAGGGATTTAAACCATAAAATGAATAGTGACATTTAGTAAATAACGATCGATGGATGCAGCGGGACACTGGCTTTAAAAAGATGTCACTAGTTAGGAGAGTAGATGGGGGTTTACAACCGCTTTAAAAACGGCTCAGCCATCTACAGCTCAAAAACTTCATGGAGAGACGTTTTTAAGCTGCAACAAATGCTCAGAAAAGTGGCTGTAAAAACGTCCATGGAAATGAAGCCTAAGGGCCCTTTCACATGGAGCGGTCTGTTTTTCGGTCCGCTCAGTGTGTCCGTCGGCTCAGCGGGGGGTCTCCGCTGAGCTGTCGGGCGGACAGGGCGGTCCCCGCACACTATGCAGGGACCGCCCTGTCTCTCATCCGCTATTCGTAAACGGACTTGTAATTAGCGGACCGGTCGTCCGCTCATGTGAAAGGGGCCTTAATGTCAGCTTGGGAGCAGAATCTGTGACTGTGCAGACGCTGCATTCCATCTAACAGTGATGGGATGCACGCCTGTAAATTCCTGTACAGGATAAAAACTGCCCTCTAAGGATGTATGCTTTAGCACACCCTGTGTGACCGAGGCCTTTAAAGTGACCATATTGCTCTACTAAAGCTCCCTTGGAAGGCCAATTGTATCCTGTAGTGATGTGAATAATGTAGGAGGAGATACCAGTGAGAGTGGCAGGGCACCCAGAAGATATGATGCTCCTAAATTACATTTTTGTAGCCAACGTCAGGGAACAATTTACAGATATAAATGGAAGGGTTTCTTTAGGCTGGGTTCACACCACAGTGCAGAGCGACTCACAGCAGGGGTCTGGTGCATACCTATTTCAGCTGAATTCGGACCTGAACAGAATGAAGACAAACACAGGACTCTTGTGCAATTCGCACCAGAGCCGCTCTGGAGATGTGTGAACCGGCTCCATAAAGAGCTGGTCACAATCTCCTGAGCTATGATTAAGCACTAATTTAACCACTTAAGACCCGGACCAAAATGCAGGTAAAGGACCTTGCCCCTTTTTGCGATTCGGCACTGCGTCGCTTTAACTGACAATTGCGCGGTCGTGCGACGTGGCTCCCAAACAAAATTGGCGTCCTTTTTTCCCCACAAATAGAGCTTTCTTTTGGTGGTATTTGATCACCCCTGCGGTTTTTATTTTTTGCGCTATAAACAAAAATAGAGCGACAATTTTAAAAAAAATGCAATATTTTTTACTTTTTGCTATAATAAAAATCCCCCAAAAATATATAAAAAAACATTTTTTTTCCTCAGTTTAGGCCGATACGTATTCTTCTACGTATTTTTGGTAAAAAAAAAATCTCAATAAGCGTTTATCGGTTGGTTTTCGCAAAATTTATAGCGTTCACAAAATAAGGAATAGTTTTATTGCATTTTTATTAATTTTTTTTTTTTTACTACTAATAGCGGCGATCAGCGATTTTTTTCGTGACTGCGACAATATGGCGGACACTTCGGACAATTTTGACACATTTTTGGGACAATTGTCATTTTCACAGTAAAAAATGCATTTAAATTTGCATTGTTTACTGTGGAAATGACAGTTGCAGTTTGGGAGTTAACCACAGGTGGCGCTGTAGGGGATGTGTGCCTATGTGGTTTGTTTACTACTGTAGGGGGGTGTGGCTGTAGGTGTGACGTCATCGATCGCGTCCCCCTATTACAGGGATGACGCGATCGATGCTACAGCCACAGAGAAGCACGGGGAAGCCGTGTGTACACATGGCTCTCCCCGTTCTTCCGCTCCAGGGACGGATCGCCGCACTGCAGCGGCGATCGGGTCCGCGAATCCCGCGGTCCCGGAGCTTCGGACCGGGTCGCGGGCGCGCGCCCGCGACCCACGGCTGGGTACTGAAATCAACGTATATATACGTTGATGTGCCCAGCCGTGCCATTCTGCCGACGTAAATGTGCAGTAGGCGGTCCTTAAGTGGTTAAAGTGCGAAACACGTCAGCTGTTTTACTCCTGTGTTGTGACTTGTAGTGCATTTTTCCTTTTTTTTTTAATAAAAGACAACCACCAAGGTTTTTTTGGAGTGCGGCTGTCCATATTTTCTGTCATCATTGGTCACAATCTCCTGCTATGTATTGAAAGCTGGGAAACCGGCGTCCAATTCCCAATAGCGTTAATTCACCCCACGCCTCAAACTCCGATGTTACACATAAGCACCAGACCTACGAGAATGGCCCAGCTTTCCGGTAGAAAGGAGGGAATGAAAGCTGCTGCAGGTACATGCAATCACTTCAAGATGCTGGAACTTTATGCATGCTGGTAGGTTTTAGTTGAGCTTCTTCACACACATATGGAAAGATTTGTCAGCCTATGAAAATATTCTAATATTCACAACAGCGCTAGCATGTGAACCAGTTTCCTTACACGTCGGGCTCCTTCTCCTCCACACTCTGGCTTTCGGTTTGCGGTGTTTCGGCAAAGTCTAAGGTCCTTTTGGTTTCTTTCTTCTGGAAGAAGCGTAGAGATAGGCGATTCTTTCTGGTGGGACTGGCTTTGGCCAGGACCGTTTGACTTTCACACTGGGTAACTCCCGGCATTTTCCTGGCCTTGGGTTCCAATGCCAGTCTACACTGGCAGATTGCTTACGGTATAAAAACAGGCGCCTGCAGGAAACACAAAAGCATTGTTCAGCCACTTTGCCAGCAAAACTTTCACATTTGTAGACAAGAAAAAACAACAACTCCCTAACCACACGTGCTGCCACAATAAAGCTTGATTTAAAGTGCATCTATGGGAAAAAATATTAAATCACATATTCATCTCCACATTGTATTTAAATTATTTCTTAAAACAAGTGGAGTTACTCTTTAACCACCTCAATACTGAGCACTTTTACCCCCTTTCTGCCCAGGCCATTTTTCAGCTGTCACCTTGAATTGCGGTCATCCAACACTGTACCCAAACAAATCTTACATAATAGAGCTTTTGTTTGGTGGTATTTATTCACCACTGGGGTGTTTATTTTTTTATAAAAAAAAACAAATTGATGGAAAAAAAATAAAATAAAAAAAAAAGTATAAAAAAAGTGGATCTTTCAATGGGGACACTAGATCGGGTGACACCTGAGATTTCCTCACTTCCCGATTCAACTAAGGGACAGGAAGTGGAGTGAACTTTCCAATGGGGGAACTAGTTCTGGAGTTCTGGTGACACCCCCAGAATCTCCTCCCTCCGTTGGCCATAGGACAGGAAAAGAAAAATCTTCCGCTGGGGACACCCCCACAATTTCCTCTCACTTCCTGTTTTGATGATGACACAGGAAGTAAAGGGAAACCTTGTAATGGGGACACTAGCTCTGGTGACAGCCTGAGATTTCCTCACTTCCTGATTCAAGTAAGGGACAGGAAGTGAATCTTCCAATGGGGACACTAGTTCTGGTGACACCCCCAGAATCTCCTTCCTCCTATGGCCATGGGACAGGAAAATAAAAATCTTTTGCTGGGGACACCCCCACAATTTCCTCTCACTTCCTGTTTTGATGATGACACAGGAAGTAAAGGGAAACCTTGTAATGGGGACACTAGTTCTGGTGACAGCCTGAGATTTCCTCACTTCCTGATTCAAGCAAGGGACAGGAAGTGAATCTTCCAATGGGGACACTAGTTCTGGTGACAGCTTGAGATTTCCTCACTTCCTGATTCAACTAAGAGACCGGAAGTGAAATCTCCCCAATGGGGAGACAGACGGCAGTTACATTGATAACTCTAAAAAAAAAAAACTGGGCCGAGTTCCCCTTTAATTTCCAGGCCATGTACATAGCCCCCCCTCCCCCGTTAGGTAAGTGGGGGGTGACAGGCCATGCTGGTGGTTGTAGTCCCTCCGCAGGTGACTTTCCTTCCTCCTCACGTGGTGATCTCTCCGGTGGGTCCTGTGCGGGGACTGAGGTGAGGAGGCCGGGGACACCTCCATTACACCCCCCGGTACTCCTCCGCCACCGGCAAGCGCTGATCAGGGCGGAGGAGGGGGGAGGGGACAGGCGGCCGCCATTACTAACCGCTTGTTGCGCGCACTTCAAAAAAAATGACGGGGGAGGGGAGATCTCCGCACACCAACCACAGACACCTACCTGGCGAGCGTCCGGCACCCCTCACCGCACTCCGTCCTCTCTCTGGCGGGAAACCATTCACTACAACATTCAAGGGGGCACAAATCTCCTCACGTTCTCCACACTGTTCCCAGGCCGTAGCCCGCCTTTCCGTGCGCGATGACGTCACCGACGTAGCGACGGCGCTTTCGCTTTTCGTTGAGGGTAACGCGGAGCCGGGCGGCGGTTGGCTGCGGCGGAGTCACGTGACGAGGAAACAAGTCGCGAGGAGCTAGGATTGGCTGGATCGTGTTTGAAGGAGGCGGGTTGGCGGCTGAGGAGGGAATTGGCGGGAAGAGGAGGTGGAGGGGCGTGGCGGGGGAAGTTGGGTCGCAATGTGTGGGAGGAGGAGGAGCGGAGCTCTGACGTCATCATCCTACTTCCACATAATCATGACAGGAGCGACATGTGTCCTCCGTTCCTTTGTATTATTATATCGTTATTATTGTTGTTATTATTATTATTATTATTATTATATCATTATTATTATTATTTGTATTATTATTATATCGTTATTATTTTTATTATTATTATTATATCGTTATTATTATTTTTATTAATATTATATCGTTATTACTGTTTTATTATTTAAACATTATTATTATTAAAAACAATAATATAATAATGATATTGTAATTATTTTAATGATATAACAATAGCATTATTTCATCCTTCTTTTTATATTATGAATTTATCAATATCAATAATATATCAATGATGTAATAATAAAGATATAAATAATATTGATGTCATATAATAATAACAATGATATAATATTAGTATATTATTATATCATTATCATTATTTTTAATATTAAATAATAATAATATATTGCTGATAAATGAATTATATAATAATAATATTAATATAATGATTTATTATTACTATATCAATTTTATTATTAATAATATATCATTATTATTTATAATGTTATATTAACAATATAATATTATTAAATAATACAATTAGAAACAATGGGCCAGATTCAGGTACATCTGCGCATTATTGGACCGGCGTAGCGCACCACCTTTACATTAGACTGGCGCAATGTAGCGGCGCAATCACCCTATTCTCGCCACTTTTACGCAGAAAATTGCGCATGCGTAACGTTATTTCAGAGGCGTAAGGCGGAGTAATACAAATTGGGAAGGACGTGGGCGTGTTACATGGAAATGAGCCGTGACCCCATGCAAATGAAGGGCCGGCCGGATCGCGCATGCGCACATGAAGCAGACCATGGTCAGCTCCGCTGTGCGCATGCTCACAACTCGGGAACGGCGCAATCAGTGAAATTGGAAGTGGACTAAGAACTACGCAGACAGCATAAATAGACAGACACAAACGCCCTTCCTTTGCAAAAGTACATCCCTTTGTACAGAGCTTTTTTTGTCAGAAAATAGGTGCAGGAACCCAACCAGAAGCCCATTCAGATTTCACAAACAGTAGGAGGGTCCTAAAGGGTGTAGAGTTCAGGGGGTTACACACGTAAACACAAAAACTGGACTTCTGTGTTTACAAGTGATTGTGGTGAGCAGGCACCAAAGGGTCTGAGCCAGAGGTGGTGGAACTGAGTTCCCCCAAGTTCCCCCTGAAAAAAGCCCTGCCTTTGTATCCCTCCCTATACAGCAAGGTGCTTTTGTTCTGTTGTTTATTAGCGTTTCTTTGTGACGTGTCTTTGAGAGTGATTTTTGTCTTTTATGTGTTTTCTTTGTTGTTATTTTGTTTAAATTATATTTTTGCTGGCCATTTTTAATTTTTGCTGGTCATTTTTTATTTATTTTTTGGTTCTGTTTGTGAATGATTTGGGAATGTGGGGGTGACATTCCTGCCGGAAAAAGGGTGTCACCCTCATTTGTGGTGGAGAAGTGATCCCCAGGTCCGTGTGAATGGTGTATGAATGTACAGTGACATAATTGGAGCCGTGGCGTGGCGTTGCTGCTCACAAGTCCTGCATGGTGGGCTTGTGCCAATCCAATGTGATGAGGATGTGGGGTGTGTGTGCTAGGGACCACAGTGGTGTGCATGCATGCATTCTCATTGTGCCATGATTCAGGTGTGTGTTTAACGTGCAAAGATGCATAATGTGAGCTGGCATGAGATGGGGACCCAGTGCATATGCAGAGTCACCTTGAAGGGAAAAGACAGGAGGATGTTAGTAGTGCATGTGCCCCTTGTGATGTGTGCATCATGGGGGGGGGACAGTCATGCCTGACTCCCATGTCACTCACCAACCAGCCAGCTGTCCCCATACATGTTCTGTTCGAAATCTGTGGGGATGGGGCTCTGATTGTATATGTAGCTGTCATGGGTGTCATGGGTAGTGTCATGTGTTGGGCTGGTGATGTCCTCCTGCAGGGTTGTGGTTAATTCCAGGATGGCATGAGGGGTGAATCTGAAGATGCGAGACACCTCAGAATCACTCATGCCATAGATGTCTAGGCGTGTGTGATATATCCTCTCCCGTGAAGAGTGAAGATTAAGGGGCTTGTATCAGATAAGAATATTGTATTAGATTAGATTAAATTGAAAAGTTTATATAAGCCAAAAAAAAAATTAGAAAAAAAAAAAAAATTCCTGTGCCCTCCTCAGTGCCCTCCTCCTTCTTTGCTCCTCTAAAGTCAGTAGTATAGCTATGAGCATGGATGACACTGGCATGTTGGCATACAGTTTGTTGGGCAACATGTGTGACTGCTCAGCTCCTCACTAACAGTGTTGCTTTATCTGACATGTAGACAAATTTTGTAATTTTAGAGCAGCTTTTCTATGGTCTAATTTTAGACAGAACATTTTTCTGTTGAGCACATTGCGTAGCCTGCGCTGCACCAACGTTCTTTTGTGGATCCCCGTAACTCCCTCATTAGCATATTTGAATAGCAAATCAATGGTGTGCCTAGCGCAGTTTTGCGCGGACGGATGCGCCTGTCTAACGAAATTACGCTGGACAAAAAAAAGTAGATTTCTTGCGTATCTCGTTTTGGGGATGCCGTGCATCAAAACGCACGCGCACAATTAGACTTACGCCGCGCATCTCCTGTTACGCCGGCGTAATCGCTCTCTAAATCTGGCCCAATGTATTGATGATATATTAATACTTATGTAATAATAACCATTTATAAATTATATAATAATATATAATTATTTTTGTTATTATTAATATTATATATTAATATAATATTATTATTATATCATCATTATTTGTATTATTAGTAATAATATATTGCTCATAAAAGATTATAAAATAATAATATTGATATAATGATATATTATTATTATTATTATTATTAGGGTTGTCTCGATACCACTTTTTTAGGACCGAGTACAAGTCAAGTACCGATACTTTTTTTCATGTACTCGTCGATACCGAATACCGATACTTTTTTTCATGTACTCGCCGATACCGAATACCGATACTTTTTTTTAAATGTCATGTGACAGTTTTCAAACCACAATACAGACTAAGGATATTTTCTTTAGAATTATAAAGAACTCTAACACAAGACACTTTAAAAGAATAAAAATGAGTAAAAATGAATAAAAAAAATGTTTTATTTACTTTTTCACGCAGTAGTAAAAAATTCAAAGAATTTTCACAGAACATGTTGATAAATACAAAAAAAGTATCGGCAGAAGCATCGGGAGCATTTGAGCGAGTACAAGTGCTCCCGCAAATACTCGGTATCGGGACAACCCTAATTATTATTATATCAATTTTATTTTTAATAAAATATCATTATTATTTATAATGATATCATATTAACAATATTATTATATCATCTTCAATACTATTAAATAATAATATTAGTAATAATGTATCGATGATATATTAATACTTATGTAATAATAATGATTTATCAATGATATAATAATATATAATTATTGGAAAAAGAAAATATGGACAGCCGCACCCCAAAAAACCTTGATGGTTGTCTTTATTTAAAAAAAGGAAAATGCACTACAAGTCACAGCACACAACACAGGAGTAAAACAGCTGACGCGTTTCGCACTATGAATTAGTGCCTAATCATACCTGGAGCGGTAACTTTCTTTCAATATATAATTATTGCTAGGGAGGGGGCGAGCACGACACTCCACACCAGGGAGAAAGCCTTGCATTACTGTGTGGAGTTACAGACAGAAGAACAGGAAGTGAGGATTTCTCAGAAGAAATAAGGACATTTAAAAGCAAAATGGAAGGATGAGGTAAGTGAAGGAGGACTGCACTAAGGTAATAATGGAAGATATTTAGGATTTTTTTTACCTTTTAAAACCCCTTTAAACCAGCAGCTCCCTCAGGGGTAGTGCTACAAGCGGTTGTGCTATAACGCCCATGCGCCGTTCGTCCCAGGCACTATTCGATGTGGGGGGGCACTTCTCGACAGAAACCAAAGAGGAGGGGGAGAGGAGCGGGGGGGGGGGGGGGCTTTGTTCCCACCAAATTGCTGGACTCCAGGACAGGTAAATGTCCGATTATTAAAAGTCAACAGCTGCAGTATTTGTAGCTGTTGACTTTTAATTTAATTTTTTATTTTTTTTTAGTCATAAATCCGCTTTAACCACTTAAGGACCGCCGCACGACGATATACTTCTGGCAGAATGGCACAGCTGGGCACAGGGACGTATATATACTGTATGTCCCCTTTAAGAGCCCAGCCGTGGGTCGCGAGCGCGCCGACACGCTCGTGACCCTGTCCGAAGCTCCGTAAACCTTGCCCATGGGACCCGCAGACCCGATCACTGCCTGTGTGCCGCGATCGGTTAACAGGAGCTAAAGAATGGGGAGAGGTGAGTGTAAACAGACCTTCCCCGTTCTTTTGTGTGGCAGAGTCAGTGATCGTCTGTTCCCTGTTATAGGTAACAACGATCAGTGAAATCACACATCCAGCCCCGCCCCCCTACAGTAAGAATCACTCCCTTAGAGCACACTTAACCCTATAGCGCCCCCTAGTGGTTAACCCCTTCACTGCCAGTGTCATTTTCACAGTAATCAGTGCATTTTTATAGCACTTTTCGCTGTAAAAATGACAATGGTGTCAAAAGTGTCCGCCATAATGTCGCAGTCACGAAAAAAGATCACTGATCGCCGCCATTAGTAGTAAAAAAAAAAAAATATTAATAAAAATGCCATAAAACTATCCCCTATTTTGTAAACGCTATGGGCCAGATCCACAAAACTTTTACGGCGGCGTATCTCCAGATACGCCACCGTAATTTCAAATCTCCGCCGTCGCATCTTTACGGCGATTCTGAAAGGCAGTTACGCCTAAATTTTACCAAGATACGACCGGCGTAAGTTTCTTACGCCGTCTTATCTTGGTTGTATATTTCCGCTGGCCGCTAGGGGCGCTTCTGTATATTTCCTGCGTCAAATATGCAAATAAACTAGATACGCCGATTCACGAACGTACTTGCGGCCGGCGCATTTTTTTTTTACGTTGTTTGCGTAAGGCTTTTTCTGGGGTAAAGTTACCCCTGCTCTATAGAGGCGCACGCAATGTTAAGTATGAACGTCGGGACAGTGTAGAATTTTCCGTCGTTTGCGGAAAACGTTCGCGAATAGGGCTTTGCGTAAGTTACGTTCACGTCAAAACCAATGAGTATTTGCGGCGTAATTTTGAGCATGCGCACTGGGATACGTCCACTGACAGTGCATGCGCTGTTGGTTAAAAACGTCTTTTACGTGGGGTCATGGTTGATTACCATGCAACGCGCCCACTCCAAGTCTACTTTGAATTAGGCGGGCTTACGCCGGGTAATTTACGCTACACCGCCGTAACTTAGGACGCAAGTGCTTTGTGAATACGGCACTTGCCTCTCTAAGTTGCGGCGGCGTATCGTAAAGAAGATACGATAAGCCCGCACAAAGATGCGCTGATGTCTCTGGATCTGGCCCTATAACTTTTGGGCAAACCAATCAATAAACGCTTATTGAGATTTTTTTTTTTACCAAAAATAGGTAGAGGAATACGTATCGGCCTAAACTGAGGGAAAACATTTTTTTTTACATATCTTTTTTGGGGGCTATTTATTAGAGCAAAAAGTAAAAAATAGTGTTGTCCTGATACCACTTTTTTAGGACCGAGTACAAGTACCGTTACTTTTTTTCAAGTACTCGCCGATACCGAATACCGATACTTTTTTAAAATGTGTCCCCAAATGCAGCCATGTCCCCCACATATGCAGCCATGTCCCCCCAGCCATGTCCCCCACATATGCAGCCATGTCCCCCACATATGCAGCCATGTCCCCCCAGCCATGTCCCCCACATATGCAGCCATGTCCCCCCAGCCATGTCCCCCACATATGCAGCCATGTCCCTCCAGCCATGTCCCCCACATATGCAGCCATTTCCCCCCATACCTAGCTGCTGCCGCAACGAAAGTCGCCGCCGCATGGTTAAACAGCGTGCGGGGAACATCACAGCTTTCATTTGAATAGCTGTTTTCCCCGCCGCGCATAGACACTCCCCCTTGCTCGGGATTGGACAGATCACGATCACCCATCCAATCCCAAGCAAGGGGGAGTGTCTATGTGCGGCGGGGAAAACAGCTATTCAAATGAAAGCTGTGATGTTCCCCGCACGCTGTTTAACCATGCGGCGGCGGCTTTCGTTGCGGAGGGGGGGGGGCAAGTATTCTATTGAGGCATTTGCGGGAGTACAAGTACTCCCGAAAATACTCGGTAACGGTCCCGATACCGATACTGGTATCGGGACAACTCTAGTAAAAAAAATTTTTGCTCTATTTTTGTTTATAGCGCAAAAAATAAAAACCGCAGAGGTGATCAAATACCACCAAAAGAAAGCTCTATTTGTGGGAAAAAAAAGGACGCCAATTTTGTTTGGGAGCCACGTCGCACGACCGCGCAATTGTCAGTTAAAGCGACGCAGTCACGAATTCGCAAAAAGGGGCCAGGTCCTTTACCTGCATAATGGTCCGGGTCTTATGTAGTTAAATAATGATTGAAAAATAATACATATTGATCATGATTTTTTTTTTTTTTCCTAGTATGTACGAAAACTGGCATGGCGTGCGGGAAACCAAAGCACCAGAGGTCTGTTCTGCAGCAAAATGCCATCTCTGCCGTGTCTATTTGCATAGAGGGATGAAGAACACACGAGCTACAGAGAAGAACTGACAATACGGCGTACTGTGCTCCGCTGCTCCGCACAACGTTCTGCAGACATCTGCGATCCAGACAAAAGTGCCGCTACAAAGCCGCCTTCTTCCATGGACTGTCTTCTGCGAGGCTTATGGAAATGTCAGAGCGGACCGTAAGATTAGCTCATGGTTTGCCGGGACGTAGATTAACCAGCTGCACACATCAACAGTTAATGAGCTGAAAAAACAAAACAAGTCCGTCAAAATGATGTCAAACGCGGAAAGATCGACTGCGCCACAAATTGTCCGCCTTGTACATCAAATTAATAAGATCACGGCTGTCAAAATCTCCTTCTCAGGGTAAGCAGCGCTCGGCATTTCTAGCCTGATCTGTTATTTTCTCTATTTATATTGCGCTGAATTAAAGGATTAAAGTGGTTCTAAGGCCCCTTTCACACGGGGCAGCGGTGGCGGTATAGTGGCGCAATTTTTAGCGCCGCTATACCGTGGTATTTACCGCGATATTCAGTTCAGTTAAAACCGCACCGCTAGCAGCCGAAAAAGGGGTTGTAAAGGAAATGTATTTTATTTATTTTTCATAATAAGCATCCTTTACCTGCAGACATTCCTCTTTTCACTTCCTCATTGTTCGTTTTTGCTCAGAAGTTGCTCTATTTCTTCTCTGTTCTGTTCACTTCCTGCTTGTCTGATCGTTACTCACCACCGTGAAGGGAGGCTTTACTGCGGTGGTCAGTGACGTGCTCGCCCCCTCCTGGGAACTACATCTGTGCGGCAGGACGCTCTCTACGTGTTAGGCCACGTACACACGATGAAACATGTCCGCTCAAACATGTCCGACGGACCGTTTGCAGCGGACATGTCTCATCGGATTTTGGTCCGATGGCGTGTACACACCATCGGACGAAAATCCCCTCGGGCTGAGGACGCGGTGACGTGGCGGTGACGTTGACGCCGCCACGTCACCAACCCAGTAAGTAAAATACTTCCACGCATGCGTCAAATACATTCGACGCATGCGCGGAGATTTCTGTCCGCTGGTTAGTGTACTAACCAGCGGACATATCCGACAGACATGAAAATTGTCTTTGAAATTTGTCCGCTGGGAAAACATGTCCGCTAGCCCGTACACACGATCGGAGATGTCTGCTGAAACAGTCCGTCGGACCAGTTTCAGCAGATAAATTCGATCGTGTGTACGCGGCCTAAGAGACTTTAAGGAGGTGTGAATTACTGGGCGTGCTTCAATGCATACTGGGAAATGTAGTTCTTACATGAATGAGTGCCGCAAACCAGGAAGTGAATGAGAGAACAGAAACTAGAACGCCGGAGGTGATAAAGATGAAGGAATTTAATAGGTATTTACTCGTTTGTTAACAGAATCATTACACTATTCTGTCTGTCTACCTTGCAGACATTAATTTTAGGCAAAAAAAAGTTTCCTTTACAACTCCTTTAATACCGCCGGCAATGTGCCTCTGTAGAGGCGCATTGCCGGCTGTATTACCGCGGTTTCCCATTGATTTCAATGGAAAGGAGCAGTAAACACCCCGCTCCTATACCGCTCCAAAGATGCGACTAGCAGGACTTTTTGAGCGGTCCTGCTAGAGCACCACTTCAGTGTGAAAGCCTTCGGGCTTTCACATTGAAGACAGCAGGGTGCAATGTTTTCAGGCGGTATAGCAGCACTATTTTTAGCGCTAAACCGCCTGAAAAACATGTCAGTGTGAAAGGGGCCTAAAGGTTGTTTTTTTTTTATCTCATTTGCATTCTACACAATAACCACTTGCCTACTGTAGGTGGTGACCAGACATCCCTGGTTTGCGGGAACAGTCCCCGGATTTAGGACACTGTCCCTGGATTGGATTTAAACAGGGGCTGGGGCAATTTCAAAAACAGAACATAAATGTAAAAAGAATATCTGAATTATCCCCCCCCCCCCCGCTCTGCCGCTCCCACTAGCTTAGGGGGTGTATTTTTACAAATACAACCTTTTTTACAGATATTTAGATACGTCTGTCGCATTGGCTCCTGATGAGTGGACAATACACGAAACGCGTCAAGCCTTTTTAATGCCACTGCATGTTTTTACCTCTAGGGCCAGATTCACGTAGGTGCGCATATCTTTGTGCGGGCGTAGCGTATCCTATTTATGTTACGCCTCCGCAAATTTTACAGGCAAGTGCTGTATTCACAAAGCACTTGCTCCGTAAGTTGCGGTGGCGTAGCCTAAATTGGCCGGCGTAAATGCGCGTAATTCAAATTAGGCATGTAGGGGGTGTGTTGTATTGAAATGAACGGTGACCTCGCGGAGCGATCTTCCTCCGCTCCCCACCCAGTAGTAGTCGGGGCCCGGAGAGCGAGACTTGATAGGCCGTGAGGCGGGTTGCAGCAGCCACTGGCAGAGAGTCGCTGATTGCTGTCATTACTAGTAAAAAAATAAAATATGTCCTTCATGCTGCTTGCCATTGTTACGAGTAAAGGCAAGATGGCCCCGCCCATCTCCATAGCATGGCAGTGCGGAAGCATCGTCAAAACCTCACTTCCACCCATGCGTCTTAAAGGCGCATGGGTGGAAAAAAACTGTGTAAAAATAAATAAAATTAATTAAAATAGATAAGAAAACACTTTTTTTTTTTTTTAAAGCGCCCCGTCCCGACGAGCTCGCGTGCAGAAGCCCGCATATGAAAACGGTGTTCAAACCGCACAAGTGAGGTATCGCCGCGATCGTTAGAGCGAGAGCAATAATTATAGCCCTAGACCTCCTCTGTAACTCAAAAGATGCAACCTATAGAATTTTTTCGCCTATGGAGAATTTTAAGGGTAACTCAAAAGATGCAACCTATAGAATTTTTTCGCCTATGGAGAATTTTAAGGGTAAAAGTTTGACGCCATTCCACGAGCGGGCGCAATTTTGAGGCGTGACATGTTGGGTATCATTTTACTCAGCGTAACATTATCTTAAACAATATAAAAAAAACAATTGGGCTAACTTTACTGTTGTGTTATTTTGTAATTAAAAAAAAGTAATTTTTTTCTAAAAAAAAAAAAAGTGCACTTGTAAGACCGCTGCGCAAATACGGTGTGGCAAAAAGTATTGCAATGACCGCCATTTTATTCTCTAGGGTTAGAAAAAAATATATAATGTTGGGGGGGTTCTAAGTAATTTTCTTGCAAAAAAAAAAAAAACCTGTTTTAAACTTGTAAACACAGGGGGCCACATTCTCAGAGGCGCTACGACGGAGTATCTCAGATACCCCGTCGCATTGCCGTTTTTTTCCCCGGGTATCTATGCGAGTGATTCCTAGAATCACGTTGGCATAGATACGGGTGAAGATCCAACAAGTGTAATACAATTACACTTGCGGATCGTAGATGTAATGACAACTCCGGCCACTAGGTGGCCTTTACGTTGTTTTCTCATTTGCCTATGCAAATGAGGCTACTACTCAGATTCCCGAACGCTTTTACGCCGCCCCGTCGTCGCTTACTTCGTTTTCGTACGCGTAAGGTTACCCCTGCTAATATGTGGAGTAACTTTACGCAGTACCGTCGGATGCCGTCGGATGCCATGTTAAGTATGGTGTCGGGTCAGCGTCGGCTTTTTTCGTCGGTTACGTCGTTTTACTAAGTCGTTCGCGAATAGGGCATTGTGTAAATGCCAATCACGTCGTTTTGACGTCGGTTTCAACGACGCTTTCCGACGTGGGCTGGAGCATGCGCACTGGGCTTTTTCCCCGGCCGGCGCATGCGCAGTTCGATCGACGCGGGGGCGCGCTTAATTTAAATACAAGCCGCCCCCTTTGAATTACGCGGCCTTACGCTGGGCCATTTACACTACGCCTCCGCAAACTACTGAGCAAGTGCTTGGAGAATACGGCACTTGCTCTGTTAAGTTGCGGCGGCGTAGTGTAAATGGCTTACGCTACGCCAGCGCAAATCTATGAGAATCTGGCCCACAGAGTCTGAAAAACAGGCAAGGCCCTTAACCACTTAAGAATGGCACGGCTGGGCACATCCACATACCTGTACGTGGCCCTTTAAGCCCAGCCATGGGGTATCGCACGCGACCTGGTCCGAAGCTCCGTGACCGCACCCGATCACCGCCGGTGTCCCACGATCAGTCCTCTGGAGCTGAAGAACGGGAAGAGGTGTGTGTAAACACACCTTCCCCATTCTTCACAGTGGCTTGTCACTGATCGTCTGTTCCCTGATATAGGGAAACACGATCAATGACATCACAAGTCCAGCCCCGCCACCCTACAGTTAGAAACACACATGAGGTCACACTTACCCCTTCAGCACCCCTTAGTGGTTAACTCCCAAACTGCAATTGTCATTTTCACAGTAATCAGTGAATTTTTATAGCATTTTTTTCTGTGAAAATTACAATGGTCCCAAAAATGTTTCAGAAGTGTCCGAAGTGTCCGCCATAATGTCGTAGTCACGAAAAAAAAACGCTGATTGCTGCCATTACTAGTAAAAAATTAAATTATCAATAAAAATGCAATAAAACTATCCCCTATTTTGTAAACGCTATAAATTTTGCGCAAACCAATCGATAAATGCTTATTGCGATTTTTACCAAAAATAGGTAGAGGAATACGTATCGGCCTAAACTGAGGGGAAAAAATTGTTTTTTTAGATCTTTTTTGGGGGATATTTATTATAGCAAAAAAGTAAAAAATATTGGGCCAGATTCATAGAGCAATTACGCCTGTGTAACTGGTGTTAGACAGGAGTAATTTCAAATTTCGCGCGCCGTATCACTAGTTTGAATCCTCAAACCATGATACGGCGGCTTCGGGCTTCGATCCGAGAGGCTTACGTCTTCGTAAGCCTTCGGATCTACGCTGCCATCTATTTGCGGCCGCTGGGAGGAGTTCGCGTCGTTTTGATGCGTCGGGATATGCAAATGTTTTTTTACGGCGATTCCCGAAGATACGAGTGGTCGTCGCAATCACTTTCGTCTATTTTTTTGTACGTAATGTTAGAGCAGCTTTTTGCTGCTCTAACGTTACGTAGCCCATGTTAAGTATGGCCGTCGTTCCCGCTTCGAATTTTTTTTTATTTTATTTTTGTTTACGTAACTCGTTCGGGACTAGGATCGCCCGTAAACGACGCTACATAAACAACGAATGACGTCACGACGTGATTTCGCGCAATGCACGGCGGGAAATTTGGGAACGGAGCATGCGCAGTTCGATCGCCGCGGGAACGCGCCTATTTTAAATGATTCACGCCCCCTACTCGCGCAGATGGATTGCGACGGGAGAAATACACTACGCCGCCGTCGTTTACTGGACAAAATCTACCTGAATTCCACGTAGAGCCAGGTAAAAAACGGCGGCGTAGTGTATTTCTGATACGCTACGATAATCTATTTCTATGTGAATCTGCCCCATTGTTTATTTTTTCAAAATTGTCGCTCTATTTTTTGTTTTATAGCGCAAAAAATAAAAACCGCAGAGGTGATCAAATACCACCAAAAGAAAGCTCTATTTGTGGGGAAAAAAGGACGGCAATTTTGTTTGGGAGCCACGTCGCACGACCGCGCAATTGTCAGTTAAAGCGACCCCAGTGCCGAATCGCAAAAACTAGCCAGGTCCTTTACCTGCATAATGGTCCGGGGCTTAAGTGGTTAAAACTTTTAAAGCAGAAAGTATAACATATCGTTTTTGTTGTTGTTTTTTTTTTTTTTTTTTTATATATATATACAATGGAAAGAAAAGGGAGAGAGGAGAAAATGGGATTTTCTAAACGGTGCTGTTAGCAAAAGATTATTATTGTTAGCATGAGAAAGAAAATATTGTACAAACCAGGAGGTACAAAAGTAAAAAATTATTATTTATTTAATATACTGTATATTTAATAAATAATAATTTTTTACTTTTGTACCTCCTGGTTTGTACAATATTTTCTTTCTCATGCTAACAATAATAATCTTTTGCTAACAGCACCGTTTAGAAAATCCCATTTTCTCCTCTCTCCCTTTTCTTTCCATTTTTTAAATGTCTGGGATGTGGTGCCTATTTAATATGGTGTGCTTTCAGTGATTGGACCAAAAATATACAATATATATATACAAATTGTCGTTTTTTTTTTTTGTTTAAAGCGCAAAAAATGTAAACGACAGATGTGATCAAATGCCACCAACAGAAATCTCTATTTGTGGGAAACGGACGTAAATTTTATTTGGGTGCAACGTCGCACAACCGCGCAATTGTCAGTTAAAGCGACGCAGTGCTGTATCGCAAAAAATAGCCTGGTCATGAAGGGGGGGGGGGGGGGGTAAAACCTTCTGGAGCTGAAGTGGTTAAACAGTAACAGCAATTTAAAAGGAATACCAAACTGAACTTGGTTGTTGAAATGCGTTTCCCAAAAAGTGCCACCAGGTGTCATTATTGAGCTCTTTCCTCCACCGCAGACATTCTTTCCACATAACTACACTGACAAAATCAGCACTTTGTATTGTAACTTCTATTTTTTTTTCCCCTCCCACCTCCTCTATTGTAGATGACCAATGCAATGCAACCGTGACTTTTCCCCTACACAGCCGCCTGTCTGTTTTACTTTATTTCCCCTCTCCCAGTTTGCATGCGCACTGTTTACCAAAGTGGTTTGTCCGTACCGCAGAGTTCTGTGAGACTAAACACTCTGCTTACCGGACATGTGAGCAAACAGCTCCCCGCACTTCCCTCCTGGACCCGACTTCATTTCATTTAGGCTGGGTTCACACCTATGCGAATTGGTTGTGGTTTCAGCCGCATCCAAAACGCAGAACATTTCTAAATACATTGTTTTCAATGAGGCTGGTTCACATATGTGCGATGCATTCGCACTGCGCATTGCCGGAAATCCGTATGCGTCGTGGAGGCCTTGCGGTGCGGCTCAGGTGCAAATTCATTCCCATTATCTTCTATGGGTACGCAGCTGATTCGCAGATGTGTTCAGTTCTCTTCAGGAATTTCTCTCATTCAGCTCAATACATTTCTCCCCCACTCTCCTCTCACTCGGAACTTCTCCCAGGTCTCCAAATTCGCAGCAAAAACTGAGCTAATCTGCTGAACACTTCCCTTATCTATCTGCAGAGATAAAAGAGCTGAAATATGCACCGCACAAGTGTGAACCCAGCCTAACTGTCATACATACCTGTTATCCAGGGGCAGTGGCGGCTGGTGCTCAAAGTTTTTGGGGGGCACAAACAAACTGAAATAATAAAACATCAATTGCTGCCACTGTGCCCATCAAAATGCCGCCACTGTGCCCGTCAAACATAGCCACTGTGCCCGTCAAATGCAGCCACTGTGCCCATCAAATGCAGCCACTGTGCCCATCAAACGTAGCTACCGTGCCCATCAAACGCAGCCACTGTGCCCATCAAACACAGCCACTGTGCCCATCAAACACAGCCACTGTACCCATAAAACGTAGCCACTGTGCCATCAAACGCAGCCACTGTGCCATCAAACGCAGCCACTGTGCCATCAAACGCAGCCACTGTGCCATCAAACGCGGCCACTGTGCCATCAAACGCGGCCACTGTGCCATCAAACGCGGCCACTGTGCCATTAAACGCAGCCACTGTACCCCATCAATTGCCACCACTGTACCCATCAAACGCAGCCACTGTGCCATCAAACGCAGCCACTGTGCCATCAAACACGGCCACTGTGCCATTAAACGCAGCCACTGTACCCCATCAATTGCCGCCACTGTACCCATCAAACGCAGCCACTGTGCCATCAAACACAGCCACTGTGCCATCAAACGCAGCCACTGTGCCATCAAACGCAGCCACTGTGCCATCAAACACGGCCACTGTGCCATTAAACGCAGCCACTGTACCCCATCAATTGCCGCCACTGTACCCATCAAACGCAGCCACTGTGCCATCAAACACAGCCACTGTGCCATCAAACTCAGCCACTGTGCCATCAAACTCAGCCACTGTGCCATCAAACTCAGCCACTGTGCTATCAAACTCAGCCACTGTGCCATTAAACGCAGCCACTGTACCCCATCAATTGCCACCACTGTACCCATCAAATGCAGCCACTGTGCCATCAAATGCAGCCACTGTGCCCATCAAACGCAGCCACTGTACCCATAAAACGCAGCCACTGTGCCCATCAAACGTAGCCACTGTGCAATCAAATGCAGCCACTGTGCCCATCAAACACAGCCACCATACCTATAAAACGCAGCCACTGTGCCATCAAACGCAGCCACTGTGCCCATAAATTTTAGCCACTGCGCTATCAAACGCAGCCACTGTACCCATAAATTGCCACCACTGTGCCCATCAAATGGTGCCACTGTGCCCATCAATTGCTGCCACTGTGTTAATCAATTGCTGCCACTGTGTCCATCAATTGCTGCCAGTGTGCCCATCAATTACCTCCACTGTGCCCATCAAATGCTGGCAATGTGCATCCCCCGTCTGCCCGGAACTTACCCTGTTTCAGTGGGGCAGCGGGTCATGGCGGCGGTGTCCTCCACGCTCCTCGATGTCTTCTCCCGTCCTCTGCTATGATTGAACGCCTAATTCGGCCTCCAATCGTAGCGCCTGTCATTTCAGCCAATCAGGTGACAGGTAACAGACCGAGCACCCAGCATGGCAGCGTGGCAATGCACACCATTGGGGCATGCAATAATCATTGAGTATTTGGGACTTTTTAGGCAGAGGTGTTCACACAAAAATATAAACATATATAAAATTTGAAGGCTCTGTTCACATATATGCAAATCGAATGCGTTTTGAACTGCATGCAATTTGCATAACAAGTGAACGGGACCTGCTTTCAATGGAGCCATTCACACACACACACACACACTATATTACTAAAAGTATTGGGATGCCTGCCTTTACACACACACATGAACTTCAATGGCATCCCAGACTTAAGCCTCGTACACACGCACGGTTTTCTCGTCCAGAAACAGCAAGAAAACTGCTGGCGGAGCTTTTTTGCCGAGTATACCGAGCGTGTGTACGAGGCTTTGGGGTTTCTCGGGGAGAAAACTGCCCAGAATCTAGAAGAGAAAAATAAAGAACCTGCTCTCCATTTTCTCGTTGGGATTCTTGGCAGTGTTTTCCTGCCGAGAAACCCAAGCATGTGTATACTTACCTGCCTCCATGAAAACCCGCGCATGCTCGAAATTACTTTGACGCATGCGCGGTAGCTTCCAAGGCATCGGTAGGGTGAAGCAAGATGGCGGCGACGACATCAAATGTGATGAGCGCATCCACCTCTTAGTCAGCTTCTCTTTATAAGACATGCTCAGAGTAGTCTATGGTGCCTCAGTCTCTATGGGGGTGCGGGAATTTTTTTTATTGGAAGGGGGGGGGGGTGACATCATGTTTTTTTTTGCACCAGGTGACGCCAACCCTAGTGAGGCCACTGTGCTGCCTGAGCAACTTCCTGTTTTCTCTGAGCTCCTGGTTTGCCGTGCGCTACTTGTATTCTGTGTCTGACTTCCCGCGTACGGCCCCCCGAAGCGTCTACTGTCTTTGCTTGCCTGCCACCCGCCCTGATCTTGGCTTGTTTGGCGGATCCTGTTCTGTCTCCTGTCATCTGTACTCTGCACACACAAGTGCATTGTGTCAGCTGGGCGTACCTGGGTGATTAGCCATGATTAAGCACTGATTTGTAGTGTGAAACGCGTAGGCTGTTATTCCCGTTTTCTGCTTGTAGTGCATTTTCCCATTTTTATATTAAAGACAAGCTTATGTTTTTTTTTTGGAGTGCCGCTGTCCATCCTTTTTTCCTCAACTAATGGGCGTACCTGGGTGCCGTCACTACCGTGACCTGGTTCTAGCTTTCTGCAAGTCCATTGTGGGGCCCTAGTGAAGAAGCAGGCTTGGGCATAGACTCTGCACCCTAAAGAACCACAAGTTGGCGATCTTCAAGGGCTCTCTACCACAGAAACTTGACACAGACGTCATGATAATCCGTAAAAAGGTTGCAGACTATACACACAAAAATTGAAAAATTCCCCCAGGGGGCTTTTTTTTTTCAAAAATTTTTTATTAAACATTTTTTCCACAACATACATATATAAAAAAAAACATAAACATTGGTTCAATAACATACAAACATCTACATATACATGGTCTCCTTGTAGTCCCCTTATCTATTAGTTCTATAATGGCACCGGCTATCTACCTAACGTACCCCTACCTTAAACCAATTCCCCTAGTTAACTTTGTTTGATCTCCAGAATAAGCTTCAGGTCTGGGGGAGTGTAAGCTGGAGGGAGAGAGAGAAAAAGAAAAAAAAAAAAAAGGACAAAAAAATTGGGTCTGGCTGGGACAAGAGAGGGGACCGAGACAGGGCGGGGCAGGGACGGAGAGAAAGGGTAAAAGCAGAGAAAAAATTAATAAAAAAATACATTTATATAAAAAAAAAAAATGTTGTGTGATCTAACCTTCCCTGTGATTTTAGGGGGACCCTACTGTCCCATATCCCTCCTCTAAACAAAATGATATAGATATAAAACGGAGAAAAAGAAAAAAAAAAGGAGAGAACTCCCCTTTTTGTTTGTGTAATGGAGTCAGTCTGACTCCCGCAATCCTATAAGAGTGTAAACATGTGTGATATATTTAAGGTGACTATTCTTGCCTACCCTATATAATGGGAATTCTAAAACATTGTGAGTTTAAGGGGACTATATTGTCCCTGTCCTCATCCTCTTGGTGCGAAGAGAGACAAGAAAAATAAATATATAAAAAAAATAAAAAAAAATTTGGTGAGCTATCTTAAACCCTCTTCCATATGATTCCCCTACTTATGTGTATGTACCTATCAATCAACAAGAAAAGAAAGAAAAAAAAAAAAAGAGGAAAGTGCGTGTAGCTATCCAAAAAATCCCCCAGGTGGACAAAAAAATAAAAATAAAGAGTAAAGGGGGCTTTTAACCGACATACTGTACAAAGTATATTAACCACTTAAGGACCCCCGCACGCACATATACGGCCACAGAATGGCACGTACAGGCACAAGGGCGTAAATTTACGTCCCCGCCTGAGTGCGGTTCGGGGGTCCCAACGGGACCCCCTCCGCGGCGTGCGGGGGTCCCCCTACCTCTGGGAGCGATCCGGGATCTGCGGGCGGATGTCCGTGATATCCGCCCCCCCGCGATCGCTCCCAGCCAATGGGAGCGCGCTCCCAGCCTGTCACTTCCTCCTCCTGTGTTTACACAGGAAGGAGGAAATGATGTATTCTCTCATCGCAGCGCTGTTTCCCAGCGCTGCTGATGAGAGAAGACATCACAAGTAAGTGTGCACCAACACAACACTGACACACACTCACATAGGCATATTAACCCCTTGTGATCGCCCCCCCCACCCCCCTGTCACAGTGTCACTGAATGCAGTGATTTAATCACTGCATTTAGTGTCAGTGTGACAGGCAGTGTAAAAAACAGTTAGTGTTAGGTTCAGGATAGCCCCCCCACCCCCCTAATAAAGTTTTAACCCCCTGATCACCGCCCTAGTTAACCCTTTCACTCCCTATTGCCAGCGTCACTAAGCGATCATTTTTCTGATCGCTGTATTAGTGCCGCTGTTCCCGCTAGGTAGCTATTTTTTTTTATTGCGATTTTTTTTTTACTAAAGACATGTGGCTAAATAAATTTTGGCCTAAATGTTTAACTAAAATTTAGTTTATTTGATTTTTTTTTTAACAAAAAGTAAAAAATAGTGTTTTTTTTTCAAAAATGTCGCTCTATTTTTGTATATAGCGCAAAAAATAAAAATCGCAGAGGTGATCAAATACCACCAAAAGAAAGCTCTATTTGTGGGAAGAAAAGGACGCAAATTTTGTTTGGGAGCCACGTCGCACGACCGCGCAATTGTCTGTTAAAGCGACGCAGTGCCGAATCGCAAAAACACCTTGGGTCATTTACCAGCGTATTGGTCCGGGTCTTAAGTGGTTAAATTCAAAAGACATGGAAATATATAAAAGAGATCTTTAGTAGGTTTCTGTATCACAAGTAAAAAAGATGAAGATGCAGATAGTTTTAATATTAAAAATAAATTCAGGTTACAGACAGTTTGAGACCTATCGCAACAATGATTAAATATTAAATGATACAATGGAATATATATATTGCCATTGATGAAGTAGCTTCCATAAGAATACACCGACGAGTTTCGACCACACATTGGTCTTCTTCAGGGGGATTTGTATTCTGAAAAGATGTCAAACATTCTATCAAAATGCTGGCACCCATAGTACAAGTAGTGGGGATATTTACCGCTCGAAGCATAAGAGAGATGACATGTAACCAGAGATGATGGCCGTGGTGCAGACAAAGGATCCCGATATCCCCATGAAAAACATCCCCCATCGCTCCAGGCGGGAGTCAACCAAGCATAGGCTTGCAGAGAGTCTCGGGTGTAGACCTGCGAGGGGGGGGGGGCTAGGAAAAACAGACGACACTCATAATGATTCAATATGTGTTTATAATAAGAATGTGGAGTAATTGTGTACTGATAAGATCTTGGCATAAATATGTATAAAGGAATATGGTGGAGTATGAAGGTATTGTTAACACTAAAATCAGAATATCATGTTACTATTGTTTTTAAATATACCAAAACCATAGACATGGTAGGTATAATATAGGGTTGTCGCGATACCGATACTAGTATCGGTATCGGGACCGATACCGAGTATTTGCGGGAGTACTTGTACTCGCACAAATGCTCCCGATACCTAAATAGAATACTTTTTTTGTATTTATCAACATGTTCTGTGAAAATTCTTCGAGTTTTTTACTACTGCGTGACAAGAAAATAAAACATTTTTATTCATTTTTAAGTTAGAGTTCTTCATAATTTTAAAGAAAATATCCTTAGTCTGTATTGTGGTTTGAAAACTGTCACATGACATTTAAAAAAAGTATCGGTATTCGGTATCGGCAAGTACATGAAAAAAGTATCGGTACTTGTACTCGGTCCTAAAAAAGTGGTATCGGGACAACCCTAGTGACAAGAAAATACATTTTTTTTATTAGTTTTTACTCTTTTATAATGTCTTGAGTTAGAATTCTTCATAATTCTAAAGAAAATATCTTTAGTCTGTATTGTGGTTTGAAAACTGTCACATGACATTTAAAAAAAGTATCGGTATTCGGTATCGGCGAGTACATGAAAAAAAGTATCGGTACTTGTACTCGGTCCTAAAAAAGTGGTATCGGGACAACCCTAGTATAATATATAAGTGAATGCAGAGTGAACATGCTGCTAGTGGATGAAGTGATTGAAAAGAATGACAGAAAAATGTGTGATGCAGAAAGTGATGAGTGTAAAAAAAAAAAAAAAGTGAAAAAAACGTTGAAAAGTTTTGGTAATTGCATTTCCACGGATTTGTATACACAAATATCCTTATTAAAGATTTCCGAGCATCCAAATGATAAAGAAATATTTAGTAGAGATGGTCAGGGAGCTGAAGTTGCAAAACCTCTGATAGTACTGAAACGTTGGCTAATTCCATTGGTGAGGACATGTGCTTTTGATTAGCCGTATTGAAGAGTGTGGAACTGTGGTACACGTAGGAGTCAGTGACACCCTGATTAGTCATAAGCCCTCGCAAACCACAGGTCGGTGTGGAACCAGCATAAATACAGGGGAGGCTTCCAGACTAATAATGTCCCTCGGCAGTATGTTATTACACACAAATCCTGGAGGACTCTGAAGTCTTCGTGATCGGGAGGGTTGTAGAACCTAACACTTCTCTCTTCAGAAGAACATTTTTTTCTTCATTTGATTTGGTAACAAGGCCTAACGTGCAGGGCCGATCCTAGGGTCACAGGCACCTGGATGCAGAAATATTTCTGGCGCCCCACATGGGCATGGTCATTTTACTAACTTCCCCCCATTACAAATGTTTCTATGGCAATGACTCAACCACGAAAACGCTCCCCCACAAAGTCTTCATTACCTTGGGATCCTTACATGATCTCTTAACAATAAACAAAATACAGAAAGAGAAGCAGAGTACTTTGTTGGGACCTGGAGGGGGGGGGGGGCCTTTCTGATGGACACAGAGGGGACTTCTCCCAGACATACTACAGACATAATACATGAGATGGTCAGAGACTGCAGACATAATACAGGAGACGGTCAGAGACTGCAGACATGGTACAAAAGATGATCAGAGACTGCTGAGACAGTACAGGAGATGACCAGAGTCTGCAGACATGATACAGGAGATAGTCAGAGACTGAAGACATGATATAGGAGATGATCAGAGACTGCAGACATGATATAGGAGATGATCAGAGACTGCAGACTTGATGTAGGAGATGATCAGAGACTGCAGACATGATGTAGGAGATGATTAGAGACTGCAGACATAGTACAGGAGATGATTAGAGACTGCAGACAAAGTACAGAAGATGGTCAGAGACTGCAGACATAGTACAGGAGACGGTTAGAGAGTGCAGACAATAGTACAGCAATAGTACAGCAAAGCACCCTGTGCACCCTGCCTAGGATCGGCCCTGCTAACGTGTCTTCTAGAGAAACGGCCCCAAAGCATCATGTTTCTACCTCCATGCTTGACTGTAGGGATGGTGTTTTTTAGGGTCATAGTCAGCATTTTACTTCCTCCAAACACGGCGAGTCAGCTTAATTTTGTTCTCATCTGACCACAGCATTTTCTCCCAATCCTGCTCTGAATCATTCAGATGTCCATTGGCAAACTTCAAACGTTCTGTACATGTGTCTTCTTGATGAGGGGGACCTTCCAGGCGCTGCAGGATTTCAATCCATGGCGGCGTATTGTGTTACTAATGGTGTGTTTGGTGACTGTGGTCCCAACCGCCTTGAGATCCTTCACAAGCTCCTCCCGTGTAGTTCTGGGCTGATCCCTCACTTTTCTCATGATCATCCTCACCTCATGAGGATTAATCTTGCATCGAGCTCCAGACCCGAGGGCATTTGATGGTTGTAACGAAATGAATCGTGAAAACCAGAGACGTTGGAAGGATGAGAGATACTCATGTGCCGGCGGCCCTAATAACTCCTGGGTCTAATTCCACCCTGTGCCCTTTTGGGTGTAGGGTGGCTAATAGTGAATCATACTTCATGTATTACATGAAATGGGACATTAATAATAAATTCATATTGCAGGACTGGAATATTACTAAGTGGTTCATGTTGACTTGAGACCAGGTTAACAAGACAGTGACTCATCCCTCTGTATAATAGGCTTTTAAAATGCTAAGTGGCCCGGCTTGTGAAAGACATTTCATTCTGTTGAAAGGTGTTAATTGCATCTACTCCTAGACAATACATTGTCTATGGTACAAAGGTGTCAAGCCCTTTAGAGACAGTACGTCTGTCTAAATAATGTGATTGAGGTCAAGGCATTATGTAATTGTATTTTGGAATGTGATACGATCTCGTCAGTATCGGTGCCGAAATGTCTAGCTACTGATTAGATAATTAGCCTCAGTGTGAATAGGGGGGTGGAGATTGCATTGTCCTGTGATTACCTGTAACATCTTGTACTGTATAAAAAGCTGAAAGGAACCAATAAAGTGTTCATTCATTTTGAAACCAGAGAGTACCAGAGCTTGTGTCTCAGTTATTATGGGAAATGGAATGGATCGTGTATGCAGCATTGTCGGAGTGTGTCAGATAAGCTTGTCGTGGTTGGATGGAAGGTCGTAAACGGTGGTGACTGTTACAATGGTTATTTTGCATTTCTTCCATTTGCGAATAGTTGTTCCAACACTTGTCTCCTTCTCACCAAGCTTCTTACTGATGGTCTTGTAGCCCATTCCAGCCTTGTGCAGGTCTACAATCTTGTCCCTGATGTCCTTTTACAGCTCTTTGATAGACAATTGGATGATGGAGAGTCACCTTAAACGTAGTGGATCCAAAACAGAACTTCTTCTGCTTCACACAAACCAAAAGACATATTCTAGGACGACATGGACGCCACCCTCCATTCTGGGACAAACCATCACCCCACGCACCAAAGTCAAAAGTCTAGGAGTCACCTTTGACTCAGACATGACTATGGATGCACAAATAGGATCAGTAGTCGGTGGATCTCACCATTTTCTTCGCCTGCTACGAAGACTCATCCCCTTCATCCCTGAAGAGGATACAGCAGTAGTGGTTGGAACAATTATCAACTCCAGGCTCGACTATACAAACTCCCTCTACCTCGGACTCCCCAAATACCAGATTTCTCATCTACAAGTCGTCCAGAACACAGTAGCAAGACTGGTTATGGGGAAAAAACCCTGGGAATCAATCACCCTGTCCCTGAGGACCCTTCACTGGCTAGCCGTAAAGGATCGGGTCACATTCAAGGCCCTCTGCCTCACTCACAAATGTACACAAGGAATCGCCCTCCACATTAATGTGAGAAAATAAAATACCACAACCCCAATCGCGTTCTTCGATCAAGCAACCAAAATCTACTTCAAATCCCCAAGTCCCGCTGCAAGTCTAAAGGAGAATGAAGATTTGCAGTCCAAGGACCTCGGCTGTGGAACGCGCAACCAACTAACATCCGAATGGAAGAAAGTCATCAGGCCTTTAGAAAAAAAATCAAGACCCACCTCTTTTGAAGGATAAGGAAGAAAATGGATACCAAGCGCCTTAAGGCGATTCAGTTCGCATTTGTAGCGCTATACAAATTATTCACTCACTCTTTGGTCTTGCCCGTGATGGTGAGGTTTGAATGTAAGAAAGAGATTCTGTGGACAGGTGTCTTTTATACACAGAATGTTAGGAGCTCCTTTTTAAATTGACAGGACTAAATGTACAACATGAAAAGAAGAATTGTTGGGAGGCTATGACTATCCAGTACACAGGTCTCCATCCCTGATTAATTGAAAAAGAGGATGACAGTGTGGGCAAGGGGGCAGTGGGACTTTGTATGAATCACAACACTAGGGTAGGATGAGTCAGTCAATAATAGATAAGCAAATATTTTAATAACAAAATTGAGCATAGTGCATAAACTGATAAACATTTTAGATCAATGGATATGATACAGAGTAAGGTAAAACTTTATTGGTAAATCACATCATAATAGTAGATAATATATACATCATAATAGTTGCATAATATATACAGTAGCACGTGATTAAAATTAAATTCAGCAGTATACCCAAGATATGTATAGATTTGATAACGTATAGTATTGAATTAATTGATGACTCAACCAATTAAAACCCATGGTAGCTACATGATTGCTGTGATGTGACATCAAATATGAAATCTCAACGCGTCAGGAGAAGTTAAATGGGGACACCTAAAATATATATTAAATTCTTAATTAATGGTAATTAAGGCAGGATGAGAGGAAACAAAAACTATGATCCTAACACTCTTACCTGTAGGTATATTGTAAAATTGTATGAACATGAGCTAATACTTTAGCCAGTCTGTGGGAACCAAAATTATTGTTGGGTTGGTTGGGGATCTAATACTTATTTTACTCACTGAACTGCTACTCACTTTATATTATTTGTATCATGTGTGTTTTTCTGGACTTTTGGTTGATATTCTGTCTCTATCATTTAAAATATACCTATGATAAAAATGATAGACCCTTAATTTCTTTGTAAGTGGGCAAACGTCCAAAATCTGCAGACGATCAAATCATTTTTTTTCCCCCCACTGTATATATAAAAGTTCAGAATTTTTTGAAGACCCCTCGTTTTTGGTCTGTTCGATGGATGAGCACAGGACATTGTAATGCTGCGTACACACGATCGGAAAGTCCGACAAGAAAAACGTGGAATTTTTCTGATAGAATCTTGGCTCAAACTTGTCTTGCACCAAATTGTCAAATTGTCAAGAACGCAGTGATGTACAACACTAAGACGAGCCGAAAAAAAGTTCAATGCTTCCGAGCATGCGTCGACTTGATTCCGAGCATGCATGGTTTTTGGTGCGTCGGAATTGCATACAGACAATTGGAATTTCCTCCAATAACTTTTCATGTTGGAAAATTTAAGAACAAGCTCCCAAATTTTTCTTACCGGAAATTCCGACAGAAAAATTCCGATGGGGCCTACACACGATCGGAATTTCCGAACAAAAGCTCACATCAAACTTTTCTTGTCGGAATTTCTGATCGTATGTACGCGGCATAAGTATTGTCAGGATTCTGAGTGAGTAAGTGAGTAACTTGTATAGCGCTACAAATGCGAACTAAATTGCCTCAAGGCTTTTCTTGCACCCAGTTTCGTCCTGATCCTTCAGAAGAGGTGGATCTTTATTTTTTTCCTAAAAGCCAGATGGTTTTCTTCCATGCGGATGGTCGTGAGTAGAGCGTTCCAGAGCCGAGGTCCTTAGACTGCAAATCTTTATTCTCCCTTAGATTTGTAGCGGGATTTGGAGGAGGTTTTGGTTGGTTGACCGGAGGACGCGATTGGTGACGCAGAGTTTTCTTTTCTCGCTTAAGTGTTGAGGAGTGTTTCCTTGTGAGCATTTGTGAATGAGGGAGAGGGTCTTGAAAGTGACCTGATCCTTTACGGCTAGCCAATGGAGGGTCCTCAGTGACGGGGCAATTGATTTCCAGGGTTTTTTCCCCGTTACCAGTCTGGCTGCCGTGTTCTGGACGACTTGTAGATGCAAAATCTGTTATTTAGGTAGTCCTAGGTAGAGGGAGTTTGCGTAGTTGAGTCGGGAATTGATGATTGTTCCAACCACTACTGCTGTATTCTTTTCTGAGATGAAGGGGATGAGTCTATGCGGCAGGCGGAGAAGATGGTGAGAACCGCTGACTACTGCTCCTATTTGTGCATCTATGGTCTTCTCTGAGTCAAAGATAACTCCAAGGCTTTTGACTTTGTTGCTTGGGGTGATGGTTTGTCCAAGGATGGTGGGTGGTGTCCATGTCATCCTAGAGTTAGATTTTCGATTTGCGTGAAGGATCAGAAGTTCTGTTTTGGATCCATTCAGTTTGAGGGAGCTCTCAGTCATCCAATTGACTATCAATGTGAGGCATTGTTCTAGTCGACGAGTGGTAGATGATTGCTGATGATTTTGAGAAGTGGGCGGAGGTAGATGGGCGGAGGTAGATGTTTAAGAGTACAGGCAATAGGAGTGATCCTTGAGGGACTCCACATGTAATGGTCCGTGTTTCTGACGTGACCTAAATAAGAAGAACCTGCAACAACATTCCAGCTGTACAGTATCATGCATGAGCAAAAACAGAGATATGTTACCGACGTCTTCAACTACTCCTGTGTATACTACTCACCCTCATCCTGTCTTCTAAGAATTCTCACAAAAATATGTTCTGGGCCTTTATTTATTGCTAGAATGCTTCGATTATTTTCCACAGTAACACATAATTACGGGTTTCACTCTTGAAAATGTGGCTTGTATTACAGTTTTCCACAATACTCTGTATTATGTTTGTGATATTACTGCTTTGCCTAAAAATGTTCTTCTTCCTAAATCTAAAAAAAATTTACTTTGGCCTTTGAGTTTATTTTTAAACAGTACATTTTACGTTTTTGTTGTAACATATACCTGAAACTATTTTTTTCATGAGGCTGACATTTTTGAAATTCTTGTTGTAACAAACAATAAAGCTGGACCACCGGCAAATATAAAACATAAACCATTATATAATGCAGTCAGGCCCGGACTGGCCATAGGGCATACCGAGCATATGCCCGTTGGGCCGCAGCGGCCCGCAGGTCACATCTCTGTAATGTAGAGGGGGTCTATATGGGCTGTATTGTAGTGGGTGGCTGTAATGTAGGGGGCGGTCTGTATTGTAGAGGGGGTCTGTAATGTAGGGGGGTCTGCACTGTAGGGAGGGGGTCTGCACTGTAGGGAGGTCTGTGTAACATGCAGGGGGCCCAGAACTGTTAGGGGGTGTCTGTGTAACAAACGGTGGGGGGCTGTGTAATGTAAAGGGGTGCAGAGGTGCGGTGCTATGTAATGTTGAGGGGTCCAGAGGTGCAGGGTGCTGTGTAATGTTAAAGGGTCCAGAGGTGCAAGGTGCTGTGTAATGTAAAGGGGTCCAGAGGTGCAGGGTGCTGTGTAATGTAAAGGGGTCCAGAGGTGCAGAGTGATGTGTAATGTAAAGGGGTCCAGAGGTGCAGGGTGATGTGTAATGTAAAGGGGTCCAGAGGTGCAAGGTGCTGTGTAATGTAAAAGGGTCCAGAGGTGCAGGGTGCTGTGTAAGGTAAAGGGGTCCAGAGGTGCAAGGTGCTGTGTAATGTAAAAGGGTCCAGAGGTGCAGGGTGCTGTAACCACCCCCCCCCCCCAAGCAGGATTCATACTCAAAGAGGGATGGATACCACCCTGAGCCAACCAGAGCACTAAGGCCTCCTTCACACAGCCATTTAGTGTATTCTTGTGGTTGGAATGACAGGTGCATGCAAATAGCAGCGGCCACTCAGAGTACTGATGCTCTCCAGGGATCAGACACCCATTTCTAACCACAGGGGTGCGGCTACATGCAAAGAACGATGGCTGCTGTCAACCTGCCAATACTTTGTACAGGCCGAGCCGCCATGGCTATTTGCATGCACTTGTCATTCCAGTGGCAAGAATGTACTGGAATTTGGTGTATGCAGCTAAAATGCCGTGTGCAGGAGGCCTAAAGGCCCATAAACACGACCAGACTTTCCGACAACAACAGTCCGATGGACGTGTTTTATCGGACGATCCGACCGTCTGTATGCTTCATCGGACCATTGTTGTCGGAATTTCCATGGACAAAATGTTGGCTGTGCATGCTCTCAAACTTTCCGACAACAAATGTGTTAGGTCGGATCATCTGACCGTGTGTACATAAGTCCTTCGGAAAAAAATCCAAAGTACAAAACACATGGTCAGAAGTAGGGTTGTCCCGATACCACTTTTTTAGGACCGAGTACAAGTACCGATACTTTTTTTTATGTACTCGCCGATACCGAATACCGATACTTTTTTTTAAATGTGTCCCCAAATGCAGCCATGTCCCCCCACAAATGTAGCCATGTCCCCCACAGATGCAGCCATGTCCCCCATATCTCTTTTGATGTCAAAAGAGACTGGAACATCAAGCGCCCAGAGGCGATTTAGTTTGCATGTGCCGCGCTATATACATTTATCATTCATTCATATGCAGCCATGTCCCCCACAGATGCAGCCATGTTCCCCATATATGCAGCCATGTCCCCCATATATGCCGCCATGTCCCCCATATATGCAGCCATGTCCCCCATATATGCAGCCATGTCCCCCATATATGCAGCCATGTCCCCCATATATGCAGCCATGTCCCCCACAGATGCAGCCATGTCCCCCACAGATGCAGCCATGTCCTCCACAGATGCAGCCATGTCCTCCACAGATGCAGCCATGTCCTCCACAGATGCAGCCATGTCCTCCACAGATGCAGCCATGTCCTCCACAGATGCAGCCATGTCCCCCACATATGCAGCCATGTCCCCCACATATGCAGCCATGTCCCCCATATATGCAGCCATGTCCCCCACAGATGCAGCCATGTCCCCCATATATGCAGCCATGTCTCCAAAGAGAAAGCCAAGCCAAGCACAAAGCCCCCCCCCCCCCCCGCCGCCGCCGCCGCTGCTGCTGTCTAGTTGATCAGCGTGGGGAACAATACAGCTTTAATTTGAATAGCTGTGTGTTCCCGTGCCGCGTTATATACAGCCCCTCCCCCTTGTCCGGCACTTTGATAGACAGATCGCCTGTCCCAGGATTGGATGGGTGATCTGTCTATCAAAGTGCCGGACAAGGGGGAGGGGCTGTATATGATGCGGCGCGGCGGGGGAACACACAGCTATTCAAATAAAAGCTGTATTGTTCCCCACGCTGATCAACTAGACAGCAGCGGCGGCGGGGGGGGGGACTTTGCTTTCTCTCTGAGGACTGCTCTTCTCCGCTCTCCTCCCCCTCGCCGCCTGCTCTCTCTCTAAAAAAAAAAAAAAAAGTATCAGGTCTGGCATCGGGAGCATTTGCGCGAGTACAAGTACTCGCGCAAATGCTCAGTATCGGTCCCAATACCGATACTAGTATCGGTATCGGGACAACCCTAGTCAGAAGTAATGCTTACCATAACACAACATTAGCAGAAGTTGCCCAAAAGGGTGGCGCTAAAGAGCTGAAAAAAACACATATGTTTGTTGGCCAACAATTATTTGCTGTTTTTTATGCAACATAAGTTCACGACCAACGCTATTCGGTCCAATGGAAATCCGATCTTGTATATGAGGCTTAACACAGAGAACATTCTTGCAGAAGGGGCACATGTGCTGTTTTTCCTTCACTTCCCAATCAGCAGACTAGGGCAGAGAGGTGTGGAAAATTTTTAAAACTGCGCTAAAAGTACTCGAAAAAAATGGAAAGCTGCAAAACCAAGTCGCAGCTGTTCAATTGGGAGCTGCGATTAACATGTAAACAATTGGTACAGGAAAAAGCATGGAAAGAAAAATCGCGCTTACCCACTACCCATGTGGTGTAAATAATAATTTAGATAATTCAGTCACCAAAGATTATTAAATATACCCCAACAACAGGCTAGTTATAAACTTAAGAGTAACTTGTGACAGTTAACATAAATACATCAATTACCATTAGGGATAAGCCGAACACCCCTGGGTTCAGTTCGCACCAGAACCTGCGAACAGACCAAAAGTTCGCGTGAACTTTAGAACCCTGTTAAAGTCTATGGGACTCGAATGTTTGAAATCTAAAGTGCTAATTTTAAAGGCTAATGTGCAAGTTATTGTCCTAAAAAGTGTTTGGGGACCAATGCAAAAAAAGTTTTAAAAAGTTTTTTTGGGAGCAATGATTTTAATAATGCTTAAAGTGAAACAATAAAGTTGAAATATTCCTTGTTTCCCGTGCTTAGAACTGTCCCTGCACAAAATGTAATTTCTAAAGAAAAAAAGTCATTTAAAATCACACGCGGCTATAATGAATTGTCAGCTCCCGGCAATACAGAGAAAAGTCATTCATAAAAAAAAAATGCGTGGGAGTCCCCCCAAATTCAATTACCAGGCCCTTCAGGTCTGGTATGGATATTAAGGGGAACTCCACCCCAAATTAAAAAAGAAATGCTGTGGAGTTCCCCCCCAAAAATCCACACCAGACCCTAATTGAATTTGGGGGGACCCCCATGCATTTTTTTTTTTTATGAATGGCTTTTCTCTGCATTGCAGTAGCCGACAATTCATTAAAGCCGCTAGTGATTTTAAATTACTTTTTTTCCTTCAGAAATGACATTTTGTGCAGAGACAGTTCTAACTAAGCACTGGAAACAAGCGCTACTTTACAGGCATACTATACACCCCCCCCCCCCCCAGGTACAAAATTTAAAGGAATATTTAAATTTTATTGTTTCACTTTAAGCATTATTAAAATCACTGCTCCTGAAAAAACTGCAGTTTTTAAAACTTGTTTTTTGCATTGATACATGTCCCCTGGGGCAGGACCCGGGTCCCCAAACACTTTTTATTACAATAACTTGCATATTAGCCTTTAAAATTAGCACTTTAGATTTCAAACATTCGAGTCCCATAGACTTTAACAGGGTTCTAAAGTTCACAAGAACTTGCCGCGAACACCCCAAAGAGTTCGCTGTTCGGCGAACAGGCAATGTTCGAGTCCAACATGAGTTCAACTGGAACTCGAAGCTCATCCCTAATTACCATTATAGCAATGGTCTTGTGACAATTAATTAAAACAATATTAATATGATTATAACCAATAAATATGATTCAAAGAAATCCTAAAAGAATGCAGTCCATAAATAATTGATGTTATTGAACGCAAAATAATGAACACCAGTGCTCAGTAGGGTTGTCCCGATACCACTTTTTTAGGACCGAGTACAAGTACCGATACTTTTTTTCATGTACTTGCCGATATCGAATACCGATACTTTTTTTAAATGTCATGTGACAGTTTTCAAACCACAATACAAACTAAGGATATTTTCTTTAGAATTATGAAGAACTCTAACTCAAGACATTATAAAAGAATAAAAATGAGTAAAAATTAATAAAAAAAAATTATTTTCTTGTCACGCAGTAGTAAAAAACTCAAAGAATTTTCACAGAACATGTTGATAAATACAAAAAAAGTATTCTATTTAGGTATCGGGAGCATTTGCGCGAGTACAAGTACTCCCGCAAATACTCGGTATCGGTCCCGATACCGATACTAGTATCGGTATCTGGACAACCCTAGTGCTCAGTGCAGAAAAAATCCATAAGCTGATAACTAAGGTGTCCGAAGACCGTGATGGATCCTCCACCAATCAGCAGAAATGACTTCTTACCAGCTTGCCATGATCCCCTATGACAGAGGATCACTATGTGCATGTAATCAAGATTCTCACTCCAGAACAGAGCCCAAACAGATCCGATCCTTAAGGCAGTAACTCTCATCCAATGGCGGACATAAATCATCAGTAGATAGATGTACCCGATATGTAAAAGATAATGGATGCTCCACACACAGTGCATTAAACGTAAAAAATATTTATTTAAAAAAGGTTGGTAATACACTTACAAATGTTGCAGGAAAAATTGGCCTTAACCACTTAATGACCGCCTAACGCCGATATACGCTTGCAGAATGGCACGGCTGGGCTCTTTAAGGCGACGTACCTATACGTGATTGTGCCCAGCCGTGCCATTCTGCCAACGTATATCAACGTTAGGCGGTCATTAAGTGGTTAAGGCCAATTTTTCCTGCCGTAGGCTCCGTGACCAGGCGCGCAGGACCCGCGGACCCGATTGCCGCCGGTGTCCCGCGATCAGTCACAGGAGCTGAAGAACGGGGAGAGGTGAGTGTAAACACACCTTCCCCGTTCTTCTCTGTGGCAGTGTCACTGATCGTCTGTTCCCTGATATAGGGAACAACGATCAGTGATGTCACACGTCCAGCCCCCCTACAATAAGAATCACTCCCTTAGGGCACACTTAGCGCCCCCTGGTGGTTAACCCCTTCACTGCTATTGTCATTTTCACAGTAATCAGTGCATTTTTATAGCACTTTTTGCTGTGAAAATGTCAATGGTTCCAAAAATGTTTCAAAAGTGTCCGATGTGTCCGCCATAATGTCGCAGTCATGAAAAAAATCGATGATCGCCGCCATTACTAGTAAAAAAAAAAAAATATTAATTAAAATGCCATAAAACTATCCCCTATTTTGTAAACGCTCTAACTTTTGCGCAAACCAATCAATAGACGCTTATTGCGATTTTTTTTTTGTTACCAAACATATGTAGAAGAATATGTATCGGCCTAAACTGAGGGGAAAAAAATAGTTTTTAATATATATTTTTTGGGGGTATTTATTATAAGAAAAAATAAAAAATATAGATTTTTTTTCAAAATTGTCGCTCTATTTTTGTTTATAGTGCAAAAAAATAAAAACCGCAGAGGTGATCAAATACCACCAAAAGAAAGCTCTATTTGTGGGAAAAAAAGGACGTCAGTTTTGTTTGGGAGCCACGTCGCACGACCGCGCAATTGTCAGTTAAAGCGACGCAGTGCCGAATCGCAAAAAAGGGGCCAGGTCCTTTATCTGCATAATGGTCCGGATCTTAAAGCAGAGCTCCACCCTAAAGTGGAACTTCCGCTGGTCGGAACCCTCCTCCCCCTCCGGGGTCACATTTGACACCTTTCAGGGGGGAGGGGGTGCAGATACCTGTCTAAAGACTTCCGGCCACACAGTCTCGGGCAGACTGCGGGCATGACGTCACCTCCGTTGTGTTCTAGGAACACTCGGCGGGAGCCAATCGGCAGGCGTAGCGCGACTCGCACATGCGCCGTAGGGAACCGGGCAGTGAACCCGAATCGCTTCACTTCCTGGTTCCCTCACCGAGGATGGCGGGGGGGCAGCAGAGTGACGAATGATCGCTCGTCACTCTGCTGCGGACGGCGCTGGACTCCAGGACAGGTAAGTGTCCCAATATTAAAATTTAGCAGCTGCAGTATTTGCTGCTGGCTTTTAATTTTTTTTTTCTGCGGACATCCGCTTTAGGTGGCGCAGTGCCGTATCGCAAAAAAGTGGCCTGGTCATGAAGGGGGTAAATCTTCTAGAGGGCAAGTGGTTAAATACAAGGGTCCTCCAATGTGGGGGAGGGCCTGGTACACCAGGTGTTGGGCTTTAAGATGGATATTCATGAAAACATAACATTTTTGTGTGCTGAGACATTTTCTTTTATTTTTTAGTTTGTTTAATTTGTTTTTTATTAATTTTTTTAATAATCTCTTTTTTATTATTTAAACTTTAACAATTTATCGGTATTTTATTTTCACTGGCATTTCGCAGTGAGTTTGCAATGGATCTTGTGAACTGAGGAAAAATGGAACTAATCCTGGAATTTATTTTGTTAGTGCTGCTTAGAAATGGAAATAAATTCTCTGGTTGCCAATGGCAATACCCTTTTTTTTATCCCAGGATGGAAAACATTGTGTGTGTGTGTGTGTGTGTGTGTGACTAATCACAATCTGGGCACATCAGCAATATGTAACCTGCGGCACGGCGGGAGCGCAGAGCCCAGTGACAGAAGCATTTATACCAATCAGTGATATAGATTATGGGAAACGGCAAAGGAAGCAGAGTCTGGCTCTCTCTCATTACCTATCAAGGTATGAAGCCTGAACAATCACCGCCTCCATTACATTTATTTCCTCTATTGTTATCTCTGAAATTCAAAATAAAATAAGTAAAAAAAAAAATGAAATACAAAAGCTCTGTAATTTTATTTTGTGGTGGCATAGGCGCGCGCAAAGTGGTGTGCCAAGTGTGCCTAGGCACACCCTAATCACCCTATGCAGCGCACATTCCCCCTGCTGATATTTCATCAAAGCCCCACAATGGGGCTCCTAAAAAGTTGTTTTTCAAAATAATATGAAAATAATTTAGTAAAAAAAAAAATACTGACACGTCTACTGCCCTACTAACACTGTCTATGTTTTAATACATTTTAACCACTTGCCAACCGCCGCAGGAACATTTACATCGGCAGAATGGCACAGACAGGCAAATGGGCGGACATGTACGTCCCTGTGAATTTGCCACCTTGCGGGCACGCGCGCCCTTCCGCAAGCTCCGTGACCGTGCCCGCGGGTTCCATGGACTCGATGTCCGCCGGTGTCCCGCGATCGTGTCACGGAGCGGCAGAACTGGGAGATGTCTGTGTAAACAAGGCATTTCCCTGTTCTGCCTAGTGACAGGACACAGATCTACTGCTCCTTGTGATCAGGAGCAGTGATCAATGTCATGTCACATGTAACCCCCCCCCACAATTAGAATCACTCCCTAGGACACACTTAACCCCTTCCTCGCCCCTTAGTGGTTAACCCCTTCCCTGCCAGTGTCATTTACACAGTAATCAGTGCATTTTTATAGAACTGATCGCTGTATAAATGACACTGGTCCCAAAATAGCATCAAAAGTGTCCGATGTGTCCGCCATAATGTCGCAGTCACGATAAAAATCGCTGATCGCCTCCATTACTAATTTTAAAAAAACTAACAATCAAAATGCCATAAAACCATCCGCTATTTTGTAGACACTTTAACTTTGCGCAAACCAATCAATAAATGCTTATTGCAATTTTTTTTTTTTTTTTTTTTTACCAAAAGTATGTAGAAGAATACGTATCGGCCTAAACTGAGGGAAAAAAAGTATTTTTATATATTTTTTGGGGACGTTTATTATAGCAAATAGTAAAAAACCTTGGCTGTCTTTTCCGACGGAGTTCCGCTCAAGCTTGGCTTGCATACACACGGTCACGCAAAAGTTCTCGGAACTTTCGTCAGGTCAAGAACACGGTGACGTACAACACAACAACGAGCCGAGAAAATTAAATTCAGTGCTTCCGAGCATGCGTTGAATGGTTTCCGAGCATGCCCCGGGAACTTTGCGCGCCGAAATTGCATACAGTCGATCGGATTTTACGATAGGATTTTTTTTCCGTCGGAAAAATTGAGAACCAGCTCTCAATATTTTATTTATGGAGCATACTACACACGGTTGAAATTTCCGTTCAAAAGCTCACATCGGACTTTTCTTGGGATGAAGGAAAAATCCTGGACCGCCGCACCCCTCAAAAAACGATGTCTTTATTCAGAACATAAAAAACAAAAATTCTATTGGAAAAACAACCAAAAGTTCAAGCAGTCAAAAAAGAGGAAATGGACAAGGGAAAAAGGCCTTTTTCTTTTTTGACTGCATGAACTTTGGTTGTTTTTCCAATTGAATTTTTGTTTTTTATGTTTTGAGGAGTGCGGCGGTCCAGGATTTTTCTTTCATCCCATGCAAATTGGTTTGTTGGGACGGAAGCAACGGGGATTTATAGTTTTTCAGAGCGGTATACTTTTCTTTATCGGACTTTTCTTGTCGGAAAATCCGATCGTGTGTACGGGGCATAAGAGTTTCAATTTGTATGCAACCAGGCATGGTTTTGGTAAATCTGAAGACAAAAATCTGCAGAAAATCTAATAGTGTGTATGGGCTCCCTGGGACAGGTACTGTATATACTCGAGTATAAGCCAAGGTTTTTTTAGGGCTGAAAATACCCCCCTCGGCTTATACTCGAGTCAGTGTACCTGCATTCATGACAGGCGTCCATTTTTTTTTTAAAAGTCGCGGCTTCCTCCTGGCGTTACGTTCCGTGATAGGCATTTGACACTTTGTTCCGCCTATCACGGAGGTCCTCTCATCCTCGGACTCTTGTCCGAGGATGAAAGACTGTCTGTGATTGGCAGAACACTGAACACAGTGTCTGCTGGGAAACTGAGTCCGAGGATGAAAGGACCTCCGTGATAGGCGGAACACAGTGTCAAATGCCTATCACAGAACAGAACGCCAGGAGGAAGCCGCAACTTTTTTTAAATGGACGCCTGTCGAGAATTCAGGTACTCAGGCACAGTGAGACTGCAATGGGCACAGTGAGGTAGGGCACAGTGAGACTGCAATAGACACAGTGAGGTATGGCCCAGTGAGACTGCAATGGACACAGTGAGATATGGCACAGTGAGACTGCAATGGGCACAGTGAGACTACAATGGGCACATTGAGGTATGGCACAGTGAGACTACAATGGGCACAGTGAGACTGCAATGGGCACAGTGAGTTATGGCACAGTGAGACTGAAATTGGCAAAGTGAGACTGTAATGGGCACAGTGAGGTATGGCACAGTCAAGAAGTCAGGTACTCAGGCACAGTGAGACTGCAATGGGCACAGTGAGGTATGGCACAGTGAGACTGCAATGGACACAGTGAGGTATGGCACAGTGAGACTGAAATTGACACAGTGAGACTGCAATGGGCACAGTGAGGTATGGCACAGTGAGACTGCAATGGACACAGTGAGGTATGGCACAGTGAGACTGAAATTGACACAGTGAGACTGCAATGGGCACAGTGAGGTATGGCACAGTGAGACTGAAATTGACACAGTGAGACTGCAATGGACACAGTGAGGTATGGCACAGTGAGACTGAAATTGGCACAGTCAGACTGCAATGGGCACAGTGGGGTATGGCACAGGGAGACTGCAATGGGCACAGTGAGGAATGGCACAGTGAGACTGCAATGGGCAGAGTGGGTAGGGTGCCCACGTGTCCCGGATTGCCCAGGACAATTAGCAATTAGCAGATCTGTCCCGGGTCCCAGGCACCTCAATTGCAGGGCAATTCTGTATCCCGGATTGAAATTGGCAGAGCGAGCAAACCCCGCCATAGCGCTGACGCTCGCTCTGCCTCCAGCTCCATCTGAGACGCTGGTCACTGGTTGCTAGTGCCGCTTGGCTAACAACCAGTGACATCACAGCCGTGACTCCTGCACAAAACATAAAGCGGAGGAGGAGTTAACTTTCTCCTCCTCCGTGCCACTGCTATTCACCATGCCGGGCAACCTGTCAGCACCAAAGACACTGATGCCGACATCACACTGCACTCTCCCTGCCTCTAGTGGGGTATGGCACAGTGCGACTGCAATGGGCACAGTGAGACTGCAATGGGCACAGTGAGGTATGGCACAGTGAGACTGCAAAAGGCACAGTGAGGTATGGCACAGTGAGACTGTAATGGGCACAGTGAGACTGTAATGGGCACAGTGAGACTGTAATGGGCACAGTGAGGTTGCAATGGGCACAGTGAGACTGCAATTGGCACAGTGAGACTGCAATGGGCACAGTGAGGTATGGCACAGTGAGACTGCAATGGGCACAGTGAGACTGCAATGGGCACAGTGAGGTTGCAATGGGCACAGTGAGGTTGCAATGGGCACAGTGAGACTGCAATTGGCACAGTGAGACTGCAATGGGCACAGTGAGGTATGGCACAGTGAGACTGCAATGGGCACAGTGATACTGCAATGGGCACAGTGAGACTGCAATGGGCACAGTGAGGTTGCAATGGGCACAGTGAGACTGCAATGGGCACAGTGAGGTTGCAATGGGCACAGTGAGGTTGCAATGGGCACAGTGAGGTGTGCAAATGGGCATTGTTGGTCCTCTTTTCCGCTTACAGTAGCTGCTGCATTTTCACCCTCGGCTTATACTCGAGTCAATACGTTTTCCTTTTTTTTGGTGGTAAAATTAGGTCCTCGGTTTATATTCGGGTCGGTAGGTCCTCGGTTTATACTCGAGTATACACGGTAAGTGTCCTAATATTACAAGTCAACAGCTACAGTATTTGTATCTGCTGACTTTTAATTTTTCCGGGAGGGACCTCCTTTTTATGCTGTAAAACCTTTTGTACTGATAAGCAAGTTAAACTTCATCACGTTGGAAAATATCTTCAGCTCTTTCTTGGCATGGGAAAAAAGTCCTGATAGCATTTTCTTAATCCACCCAAGATAATAATTACTTCTAGCATGCAAATATGAATGCCCATCGGACGGTTTAATTGAAGTCACCGGACAACGCGTGAAATAATTTTTTTTACATGATAATCATAAAGCCACGCATATTGTTTTATGTATGAGTTGGTGTATCCCAGGAGTCAGATGGGTAACACAGGTAAAACAGCTGACACGTAAAGTAGCTCTATAGTAACCACTTCCATACCGTAGGACGTCATATGACGTCCTGGACTTCAGTGGGGATATCTGAATGATGGGTGCAGCTACAGGCATCATTCAGGTATCCTTTTTTTTTCAGGCGGCGATTCTGTGCACCATAAGAACGATCATATCGGCGGTTTCACCGCTTGATCGTTCTTACAGGCGGCGGGAGGGGGGCTCTCACGTGCCATCAGAGGCCTGGAGAACGAATCGGCCGCCTCCTGAATGAAGAGCATAGAGATTTCCGGTGACCCTAAGGGGCCGGCTTGAAGGGATCCAGCAGGACTAAATTTTCCAACTAACGTTCCACTTTAAACCACTTTCAGACCGCCTACCGCATATATACTGCAGCAGGGTGGCCCGGCTGCCTGAAATCATGTACCTGTACGTGATTTTGTGCAGGAGGTCTGGGGCACATGGCAGCCCGCTCCCGCTGTGATTGGACATAGCGGGAGCCACCCGCGATCGTCTACAGGAGAGGCAGAATGGAGGAAAATAGAGATCTTGGGCCAGATTCAGGTAGGAGAGCGGATCTTTATTCTGGAGTAACGTTTATCATTTACGTTACTCCGCCGAAACTTTAGGAGCAAGTACTGTATTCACATAGCACTTGGTCCTAAAGTTGCGGCGGCGTAGCAAAAATGAGCTGGCGGAATTCAAATTAGGCGGGTAGGGGGCGTGTATTATTTAAACTAGGCGCGATCCCGCGGCGAACGTACTGCGCATGCGTCGACTGTCAGTGCGCATGCTCCAAATTCTGTCAGTGAACGTCAGTGACGTCAATCCCCATTCACGGACGTTTTACGCAAACGACGCTAAACTTTTTAAATTCGACGCGATGACGACGGCCATACTTAACATAGGATACTCCACCTAGGGGGCATGTTTTTCTTTACGCCAGGTATCGCTTACGGAAACGTCGGAAAGTCACTGCGTCGGGCCCGCGTACGATCGTGAATTTCCGTCTCTCGCTGATTTACATATTCTTGGCGTAAATCAGCGGGAACGCCCCGAGCGCCCATTTTAAAATTGCAGTTCCGATACGACGGCGAAATACAATTACGCCGTTCGTATCTGAACTCAATCCCGGCGTATCTTGTTTTCTGACTACAGAAAACAGATAAGCCGGCTCAAAGTGAGAGTTATGCTGGCGAATCACTGATACTCCAGAGTAACTCTACCTGAATCTGGCCCCTTGTGTTTCTGGTAAGCAGAAACATGGATCTCTGTTTTCCTCCAGTCAGAGCATCCGCCACACAGTTAGTAAGCACTCCCTAGGAGCACACCTAACCCTTTGATCACCCCTGATGTTAACCCCTTCCCTGCCACTGTCATTTATACAGTGACAGTGCATTTTTTTTTGCACTGATCACTGTATTGGTGTTACTGGTCCTCAAAAAGTGTCACTTATGTCATAAAAAATTATCGTGTGTGGGCAAAACGAGGTTTAAAACAACGTTTTTAAACCCGCGCATGCTCAGAAGCAAGTTATGAGACGGAGCTTCAATGGAACAGAGTGCCGTCGAACGTGGTGTACGTCACCGCGCTTTGCAAGAGCATTTTCAGAAAACGATGGTGTGTAGGCAACGTTGTTTTTTAAAATGAAGTTTGAAAAACGTTGTTTTGTTTCGTGAGATAAAACAACGTTTTTTTCATCACAAAAAACAACCGTGTGTACGCGGCATAAGGGGCCGGCCTGAAGGGATCCAGCAGGACTACATTTTCCGACTTATGTTCCACTTTAACCACTTCCAGACCGCCTACCGCATATATACTGCAGCAGGGCTGCCTGAAATCATGTACCTGTACGTGATTTCGTGCAGGAGGTCTGGAGCACGCGGCAGCCCGCTCCCGCTGTGATTGGACACAGCGGGAGCCACCCGCGCTGTTCACAGGAGAGGCAGAACGGTGGGCTACCTATGTGAAAAAGGCCGATCGTCGTTCTGCGAGGGAGGAAAATTGAGATCTTGGGCCAGATTCAGGTAGAAGTTACGCGGCTTATCTGTAGATAAGCCGCGTAACTCCTAACCTACGCCGTCGTATCTGTTTTCTGTATTCAGAAAACAAGATACGCCGGGATCGAGTTCAGATACGAGCGGCATAATTGTATTTCGCCGACGTATCGGAACTGCAATTTTAAAATGGCTGCTAGGGGCGTTCCCGGTGATTTACGCCGAGAATATGTAAATCAGCGAGATACGCCAATTCACGATCGTACGTGGGCCCGACGCAGTCACTTTATGATGTTTCCGTAAGAGATACGCGGCGTAAAGAAAAACATGCCCCCTAGGTGGCGTATCCTATGTTAAGTATGGCCGTCGTTCCCGCGTCGAATTGAAAAAGTTTCACATCGTTTGCGTAACTCGTCCGTGAATGGGGATTGACGTCATTGACGTTCACGTAGAAAACACCGTCCTAATGTGGAGCATGCGCACTGGGATACATTGACGGCCGGCGCATGCGCAGTGCGTTCGCCGCGGGATCGCGCCTAGTTTAAATACTACACGCCCCCTACCCGCCCAATTTGAATTCCGCCAGCCCATTTTCTCTACGCCGCCGCAACTTTAGGAGCAAGTGCTTTGTGAATACAGTACTTTCTCCTAAAGTTTCAGCGGAGTAACGTAAAGCAACGTTACGCCAGAATAAAGATTCGCCCATCTACCTGAATCTGGCCCCTTGTGTTTCTGGTAAGCAGAAACATGGATCTCTGTTTTCCTCCAGTCAAAGCATCCGCCACACAGTTAGTAAGCACTCCCTAGGAGCACACCTAACCTTTTGATCACCCCTGATGTTAACCCCTTCCCTGCCAGTGTCATTTATACAGTGACAGTGCATTTTTTTTTAGCACTGATCACTGTATTGGTGTCACTGGTCCTCACAAAGTGTCACTTAGTTTCAGATTTTTCCGCCGCAGTGTCGCAGTCCCGCTAAAAATTTTTCTGATCGCCTCCATCACTAGTAAAAACAATAAAAAAATGAAAAGCCCATAAATCTATCAGGAAGAGGGTAAAACCTTCCAGGGCTGAAGGGGTTCATTCAAATTTCATCAGAACACCAGAATTAGAGACAGTAGGAATCATTTGGGTGTATTCCTTTTGTGGTATTTTACACGCTATTAGTGTTATGTTTGTATTGGCAGCCGCTGGAGGAGATAATGACCTTCAACTGAATGATAACTATTTTAAGGGACATTTCTCTTTTTGTTGTAGAAATTCAAAGATGAGTTACGGTCATGTGTCTGTGACCACACTCTCACATCCTTTTATCTGGAAAATAAAACCAGAACTGTCTAAAAGATGACCTGACTATAGACTATAATAAACTCATAAAATTCATTTGAAAATTCACTAGTATTTATTTTTAGTTATTATTGGTTCTAAGAGAGCTTATAGCAAGCAAATTAGCAACTCCCGGGACACACTACCAGATAGAGGAAGGTTTACTAAAAGGGCCGCACACAGAATCTGGTGCAGCTCTGCATAGAAACCAATCAGCTTCCAGTTTTTATTGTCAAAGCTTAATTGAACAAGCTGAAGTTAGAAGCTGATTGGTTTCTATCAGGGCCGATCCGGCCTGTAGGCTCACTATGCAAGCCGCTTAGGGCCCTGAAAAGCTGCAGAGGGCCCCCCAAATTACAAGAGGCCCCGTCTGGTGAGAAGTCATTTTCGGCCCCTCACCCCGCTTCTCAACTCGCTGGCTGCATGGGAGAAGAGGTAAGAAGTCAGCACTCCACGCTTCTCACTTTAATGTAAGATGTCATTTCCGACAGCAGAACACCCCCTTCCCCCTGCTTCTCAACTTTAAGCTTTAATGTTACAAGTCATTTTCGGCAGCCCCCCGCTTCTAAATTTTTTAATGTGACATGTCATTTTGCTTAGGGCCCCAGGGAGGTCAGGATCTGCACTGGTTTCTATGCACAGCTGCACCAGATTCTGTGTGCTCCAGTTTTAGTATATTTACCCCCCCCCCACCCATAGTGTCTGTGCTGCTCTGTCAATATTTTAGCTCCCACACACTTGAGAGACCGTGATTTCAGGGAATGCCAGTCTATAGAGCTCAATTGGTGTGCGATGAGCGACCCCCCCCCCCCCCCCCTGAGCCGTACCAGGCCACATGCCCTCAACATGGGGGGTGGATTCTTTGGGGCACCCTCCACCCCAAAGCACCTTCCCCCCATGTTGATGAGAACAATGGCCCCTTCCCGACAACCCTGGCCGTTGGTTGTCGGGGGCTTATCGGAATCTGGAAGCCCCTTTTAATAAGGGGGCCCCCAGATCCCGGCCCCCCACCCTAGGTGAATGAGTATCGTACCCATACCCATTCACCAGGAGGAAAAGTGTCAAAAAAATAAACACACTACACAGGTTTTTAAAATCATTTATTAGTCTTCTTCCGACTTCTCCGCTCTCCGGGGGTCTTCTTCTGACTTTGGGGGTCTTCTTCTGTCTTCTGCTCTCCGCGCTCCCCGGTTCTTCTGGCCGCCGCTATCTTCTTTGCAGCGCCTTTACTAGTGACATAATTACCCCGCCCCCTTATGCCGTCACCACCCGGAGCATGCTGGGAATATGACATCATAAGAGGCCTATAGAGGTCACCCCAGCTGGGGAGAGGTTGTCAGGTGGAAGAGATGGAGTGAGAGAGGTGTGGAGGCTGTTGGGGCCCACGGGGAGCTCCCCAGTCTATGACCCTGGGCTGGGCTTTGGTACATCCGGGAGAAGTGTTAAGATACTGACAGAAGAGGCACATGAGAGAGCAAGTAGAGGACAGCGGGAGAGTGCACTTCTAAGAGGACTACTGGTTGCAGCCAGAAGGGGGGGTGGTGAGTGAGCACAGTCGGTGGGACTGGGGAGGCACACCTGAGAGCACTGGGAGATTGCAGTTTTAGAGATGGGTGCAGAACCAGAAGAGAGAGGACTGCGGAGAAAAGCAGTGGAAATGCGTCTTTGCAGCCAGACTGGCTGGTAGGACCTGTAGGCTCCATTCACATCTGAGCGACAAAACGCCGGACGCCCGACGCGCTTGTCGCTCGAGATGTGAAATAACATTGCGGTCTATGGAGACTGTTCACATCTCCACGCCTGTCGCCTGAAAAAAAGTCCCGGACCCTTTTTTTCAGGCGACATTGGCGTTCGCTCATAGACCGCAATGTTAAAGAAAAAAAAAAAAAAAAGTTTCATCTACAGGCGGCAAGATAAGCCGCGTATGCGGCGTATCTTGTCGCCTAGGTGTGAATGCAGCCTAAGAGAGCTATCTAAGAGTGGTAGCTGAGCAGAGGACAGCTAGCACCTTAACTATTCTTAAATTTCGTAGATCGCCGCACCTGGAAGGTGCCAAATGTGGCAGCGGAGGGTGGGAGGAAGCAAACATGCGGAGCTTCCACGTTTGGGTGAAGCTCTGCTTTAAACTTAATGTTTGAAAATGAGGAGAGACTTATGCCAGTAAAATGTCCGCAATAAACATGATCAGTACCCAAATCTATCTCTCTACCCCTCAGCTCACCCCATTCGTTTCCTCACACAACACTGATCTACTAACAGATATATCTGACTGGATGTCACACCACTTCCTCAAACTCAATCTATCGAGCTCATAATATTTCCTCCCCCATGTGCCCCTTCCCCTGATCTCTTTGTCAAGATCAGTGGCACAACTATCAGTTCGTCCCCGCATGCCAGGTTGGGTGCCCACTAGGGTAACCACATGTCCCGGATTGCCCCGCACAGTCCCGGATTTTGCAGGTGTATCCCGGGCACCTTAATTCCAGGACAATACAGTGTCCTGGAATGAAACTGGCACAGTCACCCCCCCAAGCCAAACGAATGCCCCCAAAAAAGGCCGCCACATCACCGCTTTACTCACCGACAGTACTTGTCCTGACCGGGAATGCCTAAAGGAGCACAATCCCGCCCCCCTGCTTGTGATTGGAGAAATCATAAATCCTGCCTCTTGTGTCCAATCACTTCGCTGTAATTCGTTATGCCACAAGCTGATTTTTGGGAAGGGGGGGGGGGGGTTGTCCCTGAATGGTAGTTTGGAAATGTGGTCACCCTAGTGCCCACGTGTCCCGGATTGCCCGGGGTTTTTGTCCCATAATTCTCATTTGTGTCCCGTGTCCCGGGCACCTTCATTCCGGGACAATACAGTGTCCAGGGAATGAAAAAGGAGGACACATAGCCACTCTAACAGACAATTGCCAAACTGGTTGCTAGGGCCGCCCCGCCTGGCTTCTGTTCACACAACGGATAAAATTCAAAGTACTAACAACAGCTTACAAAGACTCTCCACAACTCTGCCCCCAACTGCATCACTAACCTAGTCTCAAAAAATTAACCAAGCCGCTCTCTTTAATCCTCCCAAGGCCTTCCTGCTCTCTAACTCTGTTGTCACCTCTTTCCATGCCTGCCTCCAGGATTTCCCTAGAGCTTCTCTCATCCTTTGGAACTCCCTGCCCCAATCCTCTGACTATCTCCTAATTTATCCATCTTTAGATGATCCCTTGTGCTCAAAATTTCTGGGGGAGTGCAAACAAACTGAAAAAAAAAAAAAAACATCAAACGCACCCACTGTGCCATCAATTGCAGCCACTGTACCTATCAAATGCAACCACTGTGCCCATCAATTGCCGCCACTGTGCCCATCAATTGCCGCCACTGTGCCCATCAATTGCCACCACTGTGCCCATCAATTGCCGCTACTGTGCCCATCAATTGTTGCCAGTGTGCCCATCAATTGCCGCTACTGTGGCCATCAAATGCCACTGTGCATTCCCCGCCCGCCCGGCACTTACCTGTCTCGGTGGAGCAGCGGGTCACGGCGGCGGTGTGCTCCAAGCTCCTCGATGTCTTCTCCCATCCTCTTTCCGACCTCTGCTATGATTGGACGCCTGATAGGCGTCCAATCACAGCGCCTGTCATTTTAACATGGCGCTCGCTGTTCACCTTTTTTGATGCCTCCAAGAGCCTACGGCTCTAATCAGGTGCTTCAAAAAAATACCCCGGCGCTGTAATTGAAGATTCCTGATGCCCAAAAGGGGGCCGGGCGCCTGAATAGGGGGTGGCAGCAACAACCATAGACAGATTTATGCAATGCATGAATCTATCTATTGTGATAGAGCGGTGGGAGAAGAGAGGGGGCGGCGCCCGTGCGCCCCTTATGGATGCACCACCACTGTCCCTGAAAACCCTTCTCGTTAAAGAAGCCTATTCTGCTTCTATTGTAAAGATTTTTTTTTCTACTTTTTCCATCAGTTCATCCCGGATTGCCCGGGGTTTTTGTCCCATAATTCTCATTTGTGTCCCGTGTCCCGGGCACCTTCATTCCGGGACAATACAGTGTCCAGGGAATGAAAAAGGAGGACACATAGCCACCCTAACAGACAATTGCCAAACTGGTTGCTAGGGCCGCCCCGCCTGGCGTCTAGCAACCAGTGACGTCACATTCGCAGCGTCTCGGAGCGAGGCAGAGAGGAGCAAATCCTTTACCCAGTGCTGCCCTGCGCTCCGTGTCCACGCACCTACTCTCCTTCTCTGGCCCGATCCAGAGCGTCTCCTCCTGACTTCTCCAGTCTTCAGTGACCTCCCGGTGGGCGGCGGCATTCTGCAGTGCTAGCTGGCTTAGATACATGGCTCGGCTACCCGTCCAGACTCCTGCAGTGCATTTCCCGACTTCTCCTCCTCCCGCCCGGCTGACATGTCAGCTGCAATAAAAAATTAGGCTGACAAGTGAGGGGCAATAATAAATGAGGCTGACAAGGGGGGGGGGGGGGCAATAGATAAATGAGCCTGACGAGTGGGGGCAATAAAAAATGAAGCTGAGAAGTGGGGCCAATAAAAAATATGTATGTATAAAATGTATACTACCTGTCTAAACTGATCGCAAAAAAAAGTATCAAATATCATCTTTTTTTGGGCTGGTGCGTACGCGGGGGGGGGGGGGGGGGGAGGTGTGTGAGGGGGTGGTTGTGGTCCCTGAATGGCAGTTTGGAAATGTGGTCACCCTGGACTCTAAATTTTCATTTCAGGCCAACATCCAATCGCTGTCCAAATCTTGCCGCCTCAAGCTCCGCAACATCTCCAATATACGCCCCTTTTTAACCGTTGACACCCCAAAGCTTCTTATTCACTCCCTGGTCATCTCCCATCTTCACTACTGCAGAGCTCTCTCCTCATTGGTTTAACTTTACATACGCTATCCTCCTTTAGTCCATCATGAATGCCGCTGCAAGACTCATCCACCTCACCAACCGTTCAGGGTCCTCCACCCCTCTCTGCCAAATCCCTCCACTGGCTTCTGTTCACACAACGGAGAAAAATTCAAAGTACTAACAACAGCTTACAAAGACTCTCCACAACTCTGCCCCCAACTGCATCACTAACCTAGTCTCAAAAAATTAACCAAGCCGCTCTCTTTAATCCTCCCAAGGCCTTCCTGCTCTCTAACTCTGTTGTCACCTCTTTCCATGCTTGCCTCCAGGATTTCCCTAGAGCTTCTTTCATCCTTTGGAACTCCCTGCCCCAATCCTCTGACTATCTCCTAATTTATCCATCTTTAGATGATCCCTTGTGCTCAAAATTTCTGGGGGAGTGCAAACAAACTGAAAAAAAAAAAAAAAAAACATCAAACGCACCCACTGTGCCATCAATTGCAGCCACTGTACCTATCAAATGCAACCACTGTACCTATAAATTGCCGCCACTGTGCCCATCAATTGCCGCCACTGTGCCCATCAATTGCCACCACTGTGCCCATCAATTGCCGCTACTGTGCCCATCAATTGTTGCCAGTGTGCCCATCAATTGCCGCTACTGTGGCCATCAAATGCCACTGTGCATTCCCCGCCCGCCCGGCACTTACCTGTCTCGGTGGAGCAGCGGGTCACGGCGGCGGTGTGCTCCAAGCCCCTCGATGTCTTCTCCCATCCTCTTTCCGACCTCTGCTATGATTGGACGCCTGATAGGCGTCCAATCACAGCGCCTGTCATTTCAACATGGCGCTCGCTGTTCACCTTTTTTGATGCCTCCAAGAGCCTACGGCTCTAATCAGGTGCTTCAAAAAAATACCCCGGCGCTGTAATTGAAGATTCCTGATGCCCAAAAGGGGGCCGGGCGCCTGAATAGGGGGTGGCAGCAACAACCATAGACAGATTTATGCAATGCATGAATCTATCTATTGTGATAGAGCGGTGGGAGAAGAGAGGGGGCGGCACCCGTGTGCCCCTTATGGATGCACCACCACTGTCCCTGAAAACCCTTCTCGTTAAAGAAGCCTATTCTGCTTCTATTGTAAAGATTTTTTTTTCTACTTTTTCCATCAGTTCATCCCGCACAGTTACTACGCTTTGTATCACTTGACCCTTCCTCCTAGAGTGTAAGCTCTAACAAGCAAGGCCCTCTGATCCCTCCTGTATTGGATTGTATTGTAACTGTACTGTCTGCCCTGATGTTGTAAAGCACTGTGCAAACTGCTGCGCTATATAAATCCTGTATAATAATAATAATACTACCCTTTTTGCAGAGAACGCCGCTGCTGGGTTATAGAACATAATCAGCGGAGGTCTTTATGTGCGGATAGAAGGACAACCACAGGGTTACACACTCGTCTCTGCCCTTATGATGATTCCTTTGCAGTCAGTCTGACTTGCTAAGTTTTCATAGGAATTCCACAAAACATCTTACACTTGACCTTTTCCCAACACCGTTGCAACACATCACAGCATCCGTGACAGACGTTTATTACTGCCGACTGAATCAACCAGTTCCTATTTTCTTTTCTTGTATGCTGACAGACAGCTGTACTGACAAGAGGTGATGAAAGAACGAGGAAGATCACCCATTCATCAATTATTTGAATGACCTAGTCTGCGGGGAATCGTGCAATTTTTGGGTCCCGTATTGCATGTTACTCTGCAAAATTGTAATAATTGTGGGATTCTCCAATCGTCTATGAACCCATAATGTGCCACTTAGAAGAAGCCCGCAATGACATCGCTGTCCCCTCTCTCTAATAGCGTCCATCTTCAACCCCTGGCTCTGCTATCGCGTGACGTCATGCCCGAGGCAGGCCCGTTGCTACAGGACAGGCAAAACAAACAATTGCTTGGGGCCCTGAGCTGGCCTGGGGCCCCCAACTTCCCCTTCCCAGGCTGTAGCGTGGCGGAGCTCCTCTTCCTTTCTCCTGGAGTCCTGTCAGTCCGGCCGGGTACCGTGCGTGGTACAGGAGATTTATTTTCCTGTTCTCGGCCGGACTGACAGGAAGTGCACCCTGAGTGCTCACTTCCTTTCAGTCCTTCCGGGAACACAGGAAACTGAATCTCCTCTACCGCCCGGTACCCCAGTACGGCCTGGGCATCTGATAGGGGACTGGGGACCCATAGTGGTAGAACACTGGACTGACAGGAGGAAGAGGAGCTCGGCCATGCTACAGCGGCAGCCTACAGGGAAGAAGGGGAGGTGAGAATAGAAAAACATAGGGACTAGAGGGGGGGAGGAGTAAGAACACGAGTGTAAAACATTTGTGTAGCTCTAATGTAGGCTTTGCGTGCGGGGGGGGGGTTGCTTGGGGGCCCCCATTTTGCTTGGGGCCCCCAAATTTCTTAAAACGGCCCTGGCCCGAGGGAGCCAACAGTGACGGCACAAGCACTATCGGATCGTGCCCTTTCTTCAATGCGCATGCGCCGTGAATGTCGGCACCAACGTATATGCCGAATATCTCCTCAACTGTAGAGGTTTATGAGATATTTCCAAATATCAGCTTGTGGTGTAACGAATCACGGCACAGTGATTGGACACAAGAGGCAGGATTTATGATTTTTCCAATCACAAGCAGGGGGCGGGGATTGTGCTCCTCCAGGCATTTCCCGGGCCAGGACAAGTACTGTCAGTGAGTAAAGCGGTGATGTGGCATCCTTTTTTGGGGGCATCAGATTGGCCCAGGGGGTGGCTATGTCAGTTTCATTCCGGGACACTGTATTGTCCTGCAATGAATGTGCCCGAGACAGACCTGAAAAATGCGGGACTGTCCCGGGCAATCGGGACACGTGGTCACCGTACTGTACACACGATCCGAAAATCAGACGACAGATTGTCTGACTTTTTTCGCTTAACCGCCTGCCGCATCCAGATATACGTCTGCAACATGGCACGGGCAGGCAAAAAGATGTACCTGTACGTCCCCTTTAAGAAGCGGTTGTTGCCCGCTGCGAGTCCCGCAGACTCGATCATCGTGGGCATACCCGCGATCACGGAGAGATAGAACGGGGAGATTCTGCCTAGTGACACTGTCACTGATCGTGTTTCCTGTCATCGGGAACAACGATCAGTGACGTGTCACAGCAAGCCACGCCCCCCTCCTACAGTAAGAATCACGCCTTAGGGAACACTTAACCCCTACAGCGCCACCTAGTGGTTAACTATTTTTATAGCACTGATCGCTGTGAAAATGACAATGGTTCCAAAAATGTGTCATAAGGTGTCCCATGTGTCCGCCATAATGTCGCAGTCACAGTAAAAATCGCAGATCGCCGCCATTACTAGTTAAAAAAAATATATATTAATAAAAATGCTATAAAACCATCCACTGTTTTGTAGACGCTATAACTTTTGCGCAAACCGATCACCAAAATATAGAAAAATATGTAGACGAAAACGTATCGGCCTAAACTGAGGAGAAAAACAAACAAGTTTTTTTATATATTTTTGGGGGATATTTATTATAGGAAAAAGTAAAAAATATTGCATTTTTTTTCAAAATTATCGCTCAATTTTTGTTTATAGCGCAACAAAAAAAAAATATCACCAAAAGAAAGCTCTATTTGTGGAAAAAAAAGATGTAAATTTTGTTCAGGAGCCACGTTGCACGATCGCGCAATTATCAGTTAAAGCGATGCAGTGCCGAATCGCAAAACGTGGCCTGGTCCTTTAGCTACAAAATGGTCTGGGGCTTAAAGGGACACTACAGTCTGGACTTTAAAAAAATAAAAATAACAAACATGTTATACTTACCTCCACTGTGCAGTTCGTTTTGCACAGAGTGGCCCGGAAAGCTGTCTTCTGGGGTCCCTCGGTGGCTGTCTGGGCTCCTCCTCGCAAAAGCTTTCCCTCTTCATGCGAGGGCGCTCGCACGGTCGAAAGCTTTTGCGAGCGCGCTCCCGTGATACAGCGGCGGACATAGGCGCCGACTGTATCACTCGGCTCCACCCCCCGGCGCGCCTCGTCATCCGCTGTGATTGACAGCAGCACCAGCCAATGGCTGCGCTGCTATCAATCCGCCCAGCCTAGCCAATCAATGGCTAGGCTGGGAACCGAAGAGGGTGACGTGGACGCGCCCAGGAGTTTCGAACGGTAAGGTAAGTAAAACGGTGACTCGGGGGGGGGGGGGGGGGTCGGCGCTGTGAGATGTTTTTTTACCTTAATGCACAGGATGCATTAAGGTAAAAAAAACTTTTACCTTTACAACCCCTTTAAGTGATTAATAGTCGCAAGTAGAAATTGAAAAGGTTGCTAAAGTCATGAAAGTTCTCGTACGACACATGTGATGTGTTGTAATGTATTTGTATTGTATTTTCGGACGACAACTATACAACTATTATTTGCGCTTGTCCGATAAAATAATATCGGATGAATTGCCGTGATCGGCTCTCGAAAGCTCTGTACTAACGATCCTATTATCGTACGATAGCGTCGAAAGCAGTATTTTTCATCCGATTTTCGGATCGTGTGTATGGGCCATAACACAGAAAGTAATATAAGACACACAACACGAACAATTGCTCTGATTTCTTTGTAACTCTCTCTTCTATGGCTATGGGGGAAAAAAATATGCAAACCATTGTTACATAGTCAAGTTCCTCAAACATTGTGCCATATCTTATATAGTGAAGGTTCCTTATGGAAAAAGTAGGTTAACCCAGGAGTCTCCAAACTTTCTAAACAAAGGGCCAGTTTACTGTGCTTCAAACTTTAGGGGGGCCAGACCATGGCCATTGGGTGTAAACAATGTCCCATTTTTGGTATTGGGGGAAATATAAGTGCCCCATTGTTGGTGTCAGTGGGAGGAATAGTGCCCTATTGTTGGTGTCAGTGGGAGGAATAGTGTCCCATTGTTGGTGTCAGTGGGAGGAATAGTGTTCCATTGTTGGTGTCAGTGGGAGGAATAGTGTCCCATCGTTGGTATCAGTGGGAGGAATAGTGCCCTATTGTTGGTGTCAGTGGGAGGAATAGTGCCCTATTGTTGGTGTCAGTGGGAGGAATAGTGCCCTATTGTTGGTGTCAGTGGGAGGAATAGTGCCCTATTGTTGGTGTCAGTGGGAGGAATAGTGCCCTATTGTTGGTGTCAGTGGGAGGAATAGTGCCCTATTGTTGGTGTCAGTGGGAGGAATAGTGTCACATTGTTGGTGTCAGTGGGAGGAATAGTGCCCTATTGTTGGTGTCAGTGGGAGGAATAGTGTCACATTGTTGGTGTCAGTGGGAGGAATAGTGCCCCATTGTTGGTGTCAGTGGGAGGAATAGTGCCCTATTGTTGGTGTCAGTGGGAGGAATAGTGTCACATTGTTGGTGTCAGTGTGGCAAATAGTGCCCCATCGTTGGTGTAAGTGGAATGAATAGTGCCGTCTTTCTGTGTCTCTTTTTTTGCTTTGGTGGCATCTCTATTCTCATCTACATGATGGGTCTCCACATATCAATAATACCTAAAGGCGCAATTCTCAATGTTTTTTACATTCCTCAATCCATATCCATGAAATCTGGTCCGCCCCCTGTTTGCCTTGTGGTTTGCTTGGGTCACTCCGCCACAGTCCCTGGTATAGACGTTCCCTCTACATCCCTCACTCTATGGCTGTTGGGTTTATTTTTATATATTCTTTTGAGCTGACTCACATTCTCTTACATCTACTCCTGATGAGTGGACTAGATCCACGAAACGCGTCGAGTTTTAGGATGTCAAGACTTCTTTCGGTCATCATACACGATGCCTTCATGCATTTTCACCTATCTGAGAACATTATGAATATCAATATTGGGACAATTTTGAATTTATACTTTTATATCTTATTTATTATGTATCGGTTTACCATTTCTCTGTACGTTTGGAATTTTATTAAATCATTGTAATATTTAACCACTTTAGCCCCAGAAGAATTTACTCCCTTTCTGACCAAATCACTTTTTGCGATTCGGCACTGCGTCGCTTTAACTGACAATTGCGCGGTTGTGCGACATTGCCCCATCATTGGCGTCAGTGGGAGGAATAGTGCCCCATCATTGGTGTCAGTGGGAGAAATAGTGCTCCATCGTTGGTGTCAGTGGAAGGAATTGGTCCTCATCATTGGCATCAGTGGGAGGAAAAGTGCCCCATCATTGGGGTCAGTGGGAGGAATAGTGCCCCATCATTGGTGTCAGTGGGAGGAGTAGTGCTCCATCGTTGGTGTCAGTGGGAGGAGTAGTGCTCCATCGTTGGTGTCAGTGGGAGGAATAGTGCCCCATCATTGGTGTCAGTGGGAGGAGTAGTGCTCCATCGTTGGTGTCAGTGGAAGGAATTGTTCCTTATCATTGATGTCAGTGGGAGGAATAGTGCCCCACTGTCGGCGTCAGTGCTGGAATCATTGCCCCCATTGTTTGTGTCAGTGGAAGAAATAGAGCCTGGTGTAAGTGGGAGGAATAGTGCCCCAAGGGCCAGATAAAGGTATGTAGAGGGCCGCATTCTGCCCCTGGGCCGCACTTCGGAGGCCCCTGGGTAAACCCATACTTTTAGAAACAAGTTTTTTAGCTGAAACCTCGATCAGAAACTTTCTATAGCTAATAGTTAGATGTGCAAAATTTTGCAACATTTAGCAGATTTACCTGGATGTACCAATGTTTCAGTTCACTTTTTTATGGGTTGGGGGGGGGGTGTTGTTTGAATTATCGAATTCACTTAGTGGCACAGCATTTCAATGGGACTGAGGTCAGGAGAATTTCTTCCGTAGTACATTTCCCCCTGTACTTCAAATGCTTGTTATGTTGTACAATCCAACTTTTTCTTTTTTTGGCTATAGATCACACACAGATGTCATTTATTTATTTTTTTCTAAGTTGTTCATATAGTTACTCCTTTTTCCTTTTCCTATGTGGATACTGGCACAGATCTTTAATGGTCCAGTTTCCAGGGCATGTGAATGCGTGTCAGAACATGCTCGCTCTCCTAGCACCGCTCTTAATATTTTGCTGGTAGATAATCAATATTTAGGTAAAAACTAAAACGTGTTAACTGTCATCACACTCACTGCTGTGCGCCAGTTTTCATATTAAATCACAATCTGAAAAGCGGCGTGCTGCACTGTTGCTGTGTGTCTTCTCTGGAGTTTTGTGCTAAAAAGTAAACATTCAGTTTAAATCATCTAAACGCATTGCAGGTGCATCAAAACACAAGGGGCCAGATTCTCGTAGATCGGCGTATCTGGCAGCGGGGCGTAGTGTATCGTATTTACGCTACGCCTCCGCAACTTTGGACGCAAGTGCAGTATTTTCAAAGCACTTGCGTCCTAAGTTAGGGCGACATAGCGTAAATGTCCAGGCGTAAGCGCGCCTAATTCAAATGTAGCGGCGGTGGGCGTGTTTTATGTAAATTACTCGTGACCCCACGTATTTGGCCTCGTACACACGAGCGGACAGATTTGTTCAAATCTGTCCGTCCGACAGATTTGAACAAATCTGTCTGCTGGGATTTTGGTTTGCTCGCGTGTACACACGAGCAAACCAAAATCCCCGCCAGCAGACGGCGTGCTGACGTGTCGGTGACGTTGACGCCGCCACGTCACCGCACCAGGAAGTAAAACACTTCCGCGCATGCGCCGAATCCATTCGCCGGCGGTGCGGCGGCTGTGCGGGACGACATGTCTGCTGGTAAGTGTACTAACCAGCAGACATGTCGGGCGGACACATTCCCACCCGATAGATTTCAAAGCATGTTTTGAAATCTGTCGGGTGGACAAATCTGTCTGCTAGCCCATACACACGATCGGAGATGTCTGCTGAAACGGTCCATCGGACCGTTTTCAGCGGACAAATTCGATCATGTGTACGCGGCCTTTGACGTTTTTAACGAACCGCACATGCGCCGTCCGTGAACGTAATCCCAGTGCGCATGAGTCGGATAGTATGCCTAAGATACGTCGAAAACTGCCTACGACGTGAACGTAACTTACGCACAGCCCTATTCGCGAACGATTTACGCAAACAGCGGAAAATTCGACGCTGTCCCGACCTCCATACTTAACATTGCGTACACCTCACCTACGCAAAGTTACACCTCATATAGCAGGGGTAACTTTACGCTTGCGCAAATGACGTAAAATACGACGACTGGGCACAAGTACGTTCGTGAATCGGCGTATCTAGCTTATTTGCATATTCAACGCGTAAATCGACGGAAGCGCCACCTAGCGGCCAGCGTAAATATGCAACTAAGATACGACGGCGTAAGAGACTTACGCCGCTCGTATCTAAGCAAAATTCCGGTGTATCTTGTTTTCTGAATACAGAAAATAGATACGCAGCCGATTCTTAGAAGTTACGCAGCGTATCTCAAAATACGCTGACGTAACTCGTCTGAGAATCTGGCCCAAGGTGTGCTAAGGACCCTTCCACATGGGGCGGAATCTGCTTTGCTTTGCTTAGCAGGGGATCTGCTGAACTGAGCAGAGCAGGTGGATGACAGGTCTGTGTCTGCTCCCATTATGTAAAGCAGACACGGACACCGCCCGCTCTGCTCTATGGGTGGTCGGTAGGGTAACCACATGTCCCGGATTGCCCGGGACAGTCCCGGATTTTGCAGGGGTGTCCCGGGCACCTTAATTCCAGGACAATACAGTGTCCCGGAATGAAACTGGCACAGCCACCCCCCCAAGCCCAACGAATCCCCCCAAAAATGGCTGCCACATTACCGCTTTACTCACCGACAGTACTTGTCCTGGCCGGGAATGCCTAAAGGAGCACAATCCTGCCCCCTGCTTGTGATTGGAGAAATCATAAATCCTGCCTCTTGTGTCCAATCACTGTGCTGTAATTCGTTATGATACAAGCTGATTTTTAGGAGGGGGGGGGGGGGGTTTGTCCCTGAATTAGGGTTGCCACCTCATCCCTTTAAAATGGAACACATGCGAATTACACAGGTTCTGTGGCTGATTATGGTGCTAATTAAACTCACTCGGTGCCTAATCTGCATTAGCCTGAGCCTCAGAACCTGTGTAATTCATATGTGTTCTGTTTTAAAGGGATGAGGTGGCAACCCTACCCTGAATGGTAGTTTGGAAATGTGGTCACTCTAGTGGTCGGGTGTAAACAGACCAGCTATCCGTTTACACCAGGGGTCTCCAAACTTTCGGAACAGAGGGCCAGTTTATTGTCCTTCAGACTTTAGGGGGGCCGCACTGTGGCCAGCGGGAATAGAATATTTTTCTGGCATCAGTGGAAGTAAACCATGCCCCATCTTGGGTATTAGGGGGAGGAATAGTGCTTCATCATTGGTGTTTTTGGAGGTACAGTGACCCATTATCGGTGTCAATGGGAGAAATGGTGCCCCATTGTTATCAGTAGTAGAAATTATGCTCCATTGTTGGTGTCAGTGGGAGGAATAGTGTCTTGTTGATAAAGGCAAGCGAATGGCCAGATCCAGCCCCTGGAGACCCCTGGCCTAGACAAAGGGGAAAGGATCGGATTGGAGTTAGGGGGATGTAAACGGACACAAGTCTATTACCACCCGCCAGTCTGTAGAAAAACATGGACCATCCGATCAGGTCCCCCTAAAAAAAAAGACAGGCTGACCTGATTGGATCGCCGGTGTGAAAGGGGCCTGAGTCTTAAGCTGACCATACAGTAGATGGATCGAGGTTCAGCAGGAACCAGCCAATTTTTTTGATCCAAGTGTGTCTGACTCCCGCCCAACAAAAGTTTGTTGTTAGATTTATTTCGATCAAACAAGAATGTTGGAAAACTTCTCTCAATCAGTGGCTGCAGCTGCTGATCAGTGTATTCTGACAGCAAAGGGTCCCGCTGGAAGGGGGGATTCCTCCGTCCGTCTCGCTTGTGTGGATGGAGAAATCTGTAAAAAAAAAATCTTTATGACCACTGGCTGACATAGACATAGACATCCTTACAACTTCTTTTCTTTAGTAACCTGGCGCAGCCCAAAGAAATAAGCCATACCCCATGCCAGGATGCTGCTGAGAAGGACTCCTACTCTCTGTGTGGAAACAGTGGTCTCTCTGTAGAATATGACTTGCCTCCAGTGGCAACTGGTGCTCAAAATTTTTGGGGGGGCGCAAATAAACTGAAAAATTCAGAAAATAACCCCCTATCAATTGCAGCCTCACTGTGCCATCAAACGCAGCCACTGTGCCCATCAATTGCCGTCACTGTGCCCATCAATTGCAGCCACTGTGCCCATTAAACGCTCTCACTATGCCCCATCGAATGCTCCTACTGTGCCTCATCGAATGCTCCTACTGTGCCCCATCAAACACTCCCACTGTGCCCCATCGGATGCTCCTACTGTGCCCATCAATTGCAGCCACTGTGCCCATCAATTGCCGTCACTGTGCCCATCAATTGCAGCCACTGTGCCCATCAAACGCTCCCACTATGCCCCATCGAATGCTCCTACTGTGCCCCATCGAAATGCTCCTACTGTGCCCCATCAAACGCTCCCACTGTGCCCCATCGAATGCTCCTACTGTGCCCCATTAAACACTCCCACTCAATTGCAGCCACTGTGCCCATCAAATGCTCCTACTGTGCCCCATCGAATGCTCCTACTGTGCCCCATCGAATGCTCCTACTGTGCCCCATCAAACGCTCCCACTGTGCCCCATCGAATGCTCCTACTGTGCCCCATTAAACGCTCCCACTCAATTGCAGCCACTGTGCCCATCGAATGCTCCTACTGTGCCCCATCGAATGCTCCTACTGTGCCCCATCAAACGCTCCCACTGTGCCCCATCGGATGCTCCTACTGTGCCCATCAATTGCAGCCACTGTGCCCATCAAACACTCCCACTGTGCCCCATCGAATGCTCCTACTGTGCCATCAAACGCAGCCACTGTGCCCATCAATTGCCGTCACTGTGCCCATCAATTGCAGCCACTGTGCCGATCAAACGCTCCCACTATGCCCCATCGAATGCTCCTACTGTGCCCCATTGAATCCTCCCACTGTGCCCCATCAAACGCTCCCACTGTGCCCCATCGAATGCTCCTACTGTGCCCCATTAAACGCTCCCACTCAATTGCAGCCACTGTGCCCATCAAATGCTCCCACTATGCCCCATCGAATGCTCCTACTGTGCCCCATCGAATGCTCCTACTGTGCCCCATCAAACGCTCCCACTGTGCCCCATCGAATGCTCCTACTGTGCCCATCAATTGCAGCCACTGTGCCCATCAAACACTCCCACTGTGCCCAATCGAATGCTCCTACTGTGCCATCAAACGCAGCCACTGTGCCCATCAATTGCCGTTACTGTGCCCATCAATTGCAGCCACTGTGCCCATCAAACGCTCCCACTGTGCCCCATCAAATGCTCCTACTGTGCCCCATCAAACGCTCCCACTGTGCCCCATCGAATGCTCCTACTGTGCCCCATCGAATGCTCCTACTGTGCCCCATCAAATGCTGCCACTGTGCCATCAAATGTTCCCATTGTGCCATCAAATGCTGCCAGTGTGCCCCCCCTCACCCTCCTGCCATGCATAGCGCTCACTGTTTACCTTTTTTGATGCCTGTTAGAGCCTATGGCTCTAATCAGGTGCTTAAAAAAAAAAACGCCTCTGTAATTCTGGCGCCCGTAGCCCAAAAAGGGGCCAGGGGGTAGCAGCGGTGGCCATAGATAGATTCATGCAATGAATCTATCTATGGTGATATAGGGGGTGATAGGAGAGAGGGGGCAAGGCCCGTGTGCCCTTATGAAGGCACCCCCACTGCTTGCCCCACTACTGAGCTAGACCTATAGCTCTGTGTAGCCAGGTGCTGGCTAACTTTGCCTGTGTTATCATGGGACATTCTGTAATACCAGATGCAGTGACCTTGTTTCCCTCTAGTGCTCAGCCTGGACACTGTGTCATCATCTCCTGAATGCAGAGCAAGCAAAGACCACAGCTGAGAGCAATGGATTGTGGGAGATGTGGTCCGAGCAGCCAGGATTTTCATTGTGGCCAGACTGCTTCAGACTACAAGTTCCAGCGGCTGGGAGAGAGAGAAGAATGCTGGGTGAGGACATAAATAGCCTGGTCCAGGGAAGAGTCTTTCTCTTGGGACCGTGGGCTTCAGCTGAGAGCAGTGACTCGGCCACTCTGTGGGGATGTGAACAGCACCGCAGTCTAGTGAGTCCCCAGCGAGCAGATCCACCATTGCCAGCTTGCTGTTGGCCAAGTGACTGTCAGGGGTCACTCTCTTCGTCAGGCACCCTTCACTGGTTGCAGATTCCTCAAGAGCCTGTTCCGGAACATCCTTTTCCCTTGAGCCTTGGTATCATCAGGATTGGTGAGCGGGCAGAAGCCCACCCTGTATATACCCTACAAAGACACTTTATCCCATCTCTTTACATTAAAGCCTCAAAAAGGAAACACTTTGCATATGCATACACACTTTAAGGGTAACTCTACTCAGAGTTTAAGTGTGGCATTTAACCACTTTCCGCCCGGTCAATGTACAAGTGGGAAGTGGTTCTGAAATCCGTGGGAGCGCGTAGCGCGTTGATCGCTGATGCGGGGTGTCAGTCAAAGAGATCTCGGTAACGAGCCTCCGGCGGAGGCTCGTTACCGCGTGATCAGCCGTGTCCAATCACGGCTAATCACGATGTAAACAGGAAGAGCCGTTGACCGACGCGAGACGCGAGTAGAGGAGAGCCTATCGGCAGCTCTCCTGACAGTGGGGTTCGCGCTGATTGTTTATCAGCGCAGCCCCCCCTCGGATCCCCGCACTGGACCACCAGGGAATGCCCAATAAATAGAAAAAATAGGTTTAAAAAAATAAAATAAAATTGTAATACAATCGATGCCAATCAGTGCCCACAAATAGGCACTGACTGGCAACATGGGCACTGACTTAATGATGCCCAGCAATACTATCAGTGCCCCCTCAGTGTCACCCAGTTTTCATCAGTGCCACCCAGTGTCCATCTGTGCCACCTCTTAGTGCCCATCTATGCCCAGTGCCCACCTATCAGTGCTCATTAGTGCCGCCTATGAGTGCTCATCAGTGCCGCCTATGAGTGCTCATCAGTGCCGCCTATGAGTGCCCATCGGTGCCACCTATGAGTGCCCATCAGTGCCACTTATAAGTGCCCATCAGTGCAGCCTATGAGTGCCCATCAGTGCCGCCTATGAGTGCCCATCAGTGCAGCATACCAGCGCCGCCTACCAGTGCCGCCTATCGGTGCCCATCAGTGCCACCTTATCGGTGCCCATCAGTGCCACCTTATCGGTGCCCATCAGTGCCACCTCATCGGTGCCCATCAGTGCCACCTCATCCGTGCCCATAATTAAAGAAAAAAACATACTTATTTACAAAAAAAAATAAACGTAATTTTTTAAAAAAAAAATCTGTCTTTTTTTAGTTGTTGCGCAAAAAATAAAAATCGCAGAGGTCATCAAATACCACCAAAAGTAAGCTCTATTTGTGGGAACAAAATGATAAAAATTCCATTTGGGTGCAGCGTAGCACGACCGCGCAATTGTCATTCAAATTGCGACAGCGCTGAAAGCTGAAAATTGGCCTGGGCGGGAAGGAGTATAAGTGCCCCCCGGTATGGAAGTAGTTAAGTGTGCCACAAAGTTTGTTGGGCCCGTGGCATCGGGATTTGAAGGGCGCAATCTGACATAAAAGGTCATTCTCTTCCCTTTTATACCTGGGGGGGCCATAGGTTCTTTCAGCACCTACTGGTTACTACTGCTTGACCCACTGTGATTTTCTTTGCATTATTACCTGCCTAAGATATTCTTATTCTTATTTGCTTCAAGATCCTTATGTAAAATACAATTTACTTTTCTACAGTCTGGTGTCTGTGTAAATTGCATTATCACTTTGAAATACAGTGGTGGGGGAAATAATGATTTGATCCCCTGCAGATTTTGTATCTTTGCGATCTTAGCCGCCGTACACACGGCCGAGGTTCTCGCTGAAAACCAGCGAGAATCTCGCTGGAATGCACATTCCAGCGAGGACCTCGGCCGTGTGTACGGTCTCGGCGAGCTTCCCGTCGGGAAGCCCGTCGAGCAGAAATAGAGAGCACGCTCTCTATTTCCTCGACGGCCCGCCTGGATGAATGGCTGGTTGCCATTCCCGAAGGGTGGGTCGCCGATTTCGACGGCCGGGAGAGAACCTCGACGGGCGGAACGATGTGTTCTGCCCGTCGAGGTTCTCTGCCGTGTGTACGGCGCCTCACAAAGAAATGAAGGGTCTATCATTTTTTGTCATGGGTGTATTTTGATTATAGAGACAAAATATCAATCAAAAATCCAGAAAAAAAAACACACAATACAAATGTTATAAATTGAGGTTCAGTGAGTAAAATAAGTATTTGATCCCCAAGCAAAACATTACTTAATGGCACCCACTGCTGTGTGTTAGTCTAACACAGTGGTTCTCAACCTAGGGGTCAGGACCCCCTTGGGGGTCAAATGACAATTTGCAAGGGGTCACCAAATCCTGGGCTGTTCCTGAAGTCCGCAGCACTCACAGCCTTTTTGCAGATGCCCAGCAGTCCCTGGAGCCTGTGGCTGCCCATTCAGTTCACAACATGGCTGTGGGGCAGGCAAAGACTAGAGGTCAGCTGACTGGTGAGAAATGTGAAGTATGAGGGTCTGGAGGAGACCCCATCTTCTGATTTTAGCATAGTGGTCACTGCTACAAGACACTACAGAGCTCGAGACACAGCGGGTAACACTAGCTGTGATTAGAGTTGCCATTTAAAGTCCCTACTACAGTTCTTCTTCTTTACCAGAAGGGGTTTTAATATGGTACAAGTGGAAGGGACTCAGGGAGCCCTAAATATCCAAGGGTTAGGGGCACAAATTACTTGTCTTGCCATGGGTGCTGAGTCTGACAACCCACTCTATGAAGATTCTACCGTTAGGGGTCCCAACAGCTTGAGAAATTTTATTAAGGGGTCACAGCACTAGAAGGGTTGAGAACTACTGGTCTAACAGGAGGGAGAGTCCCAGACAGCTGAGTTTCTGGTGCAACATTGCTGGATCAAGATGGGGCTCAGGTAAGTATTGGGGGGCTGCTGCATGCCAGAGAGAAAACGGCCGAAACGGCCAGAGGACACTTTGGCTTGTTTCATGCGCCCCCATGCCTCAGGCCAAATAAGGTACTGCAGTCCAATGTTCGGCTTTTCTCGGCTCCTGCGCCCCCGTACCTCAGGCCAAATGAGGTACTGCAGACCTATTTAGCTTGAATTCTGCTCATCTTGGGGGTCAACACTCGCAAACAGAGTCATAATAATAAAAAAAAAAAAAGTTGCGTGCATATCAAAACACTTTCAAACCAAGTTACTCTTTAACCCGAGGTTCCACTGTAATTTGTTCCGCATTGACTTCTGTGGTATGCAATACAGCATGTGGCCAGAGGTGGGGGGGGGGCACAGGAGAGCCTCGAAAAACATCAGAAAGGCTTGGGAACTGAGTATTTTCTGAGTTTTTCTGAACGGCTCCAATCGGCTCTGCTTGGCTCATCGAGTAAGGATTTTTTTTTAAACAGTGCTCATATTGTGAAACGTTCGTTAACCTCGTTACTCACAATTCCGAGGTTGCACTGTCTTTTTATATAATGCTGAATGAATTTACAGTATAAGCCCAGGTGCGCACTGAGAGCGGGGATAAAATCGTGCGAGTTCAGCTGAACATGTCAGTCCTGATGTCAGTCCAGGGGTGATTTCAGAGACATCTGAGCGGGTTTCTGCACAGATGTCTATTATCCACTTCATATCCCGGCCATAGTCAAATGACGGCCACAAGGTGGCTCTTAATTACTGGGAGGACGTCTATAGACGTCCTCGGCTCCTCCGGCCACTGGGGGGGTGCGCAAGCGCCCGCGGCATCACTGCAGTGCCAATGCTTGTGCCTGGCGGCCACGATGTCCACCAGTTACCCGCAATCAGCCGTTACACAGACAAGGACGTGGATCTCTGTGTGTAAACACAAAGATCCACGCCCTGTTAGGGAGAAAGTAGACTGATGCTGTGTCCCTTGTACATAGGGACACAGATCGGTCACCTCCCCCCAGTCAGTCCCCTCCCCCTACAGTTAGAATCACTAGTAGGGAACACATTTAACCCCTTCCTCACCCCCTCGTGTTAACCCCTTCCCTACCAGTCACATTTATACAGTAATCAGTGCATATTTATAGCACTGATCGCTGTATAAATGACAATGGTCCCAAAAATGTGTCAAAATTGTCCGATGCGTCCGCCATAATGTCGCAGTCCCAATAAAAATCCCAGATCGCCGCCATTACTAGTAAAAAATAAATAAATAATTCTGTCCCCTATTTTGTAGGCGCTATAACTTTTGTGCAAACCAATCACTATATGTTCATTGCGATTTTTTTTTTTTTTACCAAAAATATGTAGAAGAATACGTATCGGCCTAAACTGAGAATTGTTTTAATTTTTTAAAAAAAAATTGGGATATTTATTATAGCAAAAAGTAAAAAGATATTTATTTATAGCCAGGGGCGGACTGACCATTGAGTCACTCGGGCACTGCCCGAGGGCCCCATGCCTCTAGGAGGCCTCATCAGGGTTGCCAGGCTCAGTAAAACCAGGGACAGTATATAAAAAAATTGTTTTTTTTACATCTGTCCCTGATATATCCGAAACTGACATGCTTTTGATGTGAAAATCCAGAGGGCCAGATTCACAGAGCCATTACTCCGGTCTATCTCCTGATACGCCGGCGTACTTTCAAATTTCCCGCGTCGTATTATTAGCTTGAATCCTCAAACCATGATTTGAAGGCTTCGATCCGACAAGCTTACGTCTTCGTACGCCGTCGGATCTACGCTGCAATCTTTTTCCGCCCGCTGGGTGGAGTTCGGGTCATTTTCCGCATCGGGATATGCAAATTTGCTTTTTCCGGCGATCCACGAAGTTATGATCGTCCTTCGCAATCTCTTACGGCATCTGTAGTCAGCTTTTTGCTGCGTAAAGTTAAACCAGCTATTAGCTGGTCTATAGTTAGACGGCCCATGTTAAGTATGGCCTTCGTTCCCGCGTCGAATTTCAATTTTTTATTTTTTTTTGCGTAAGCTGTCCGGGAATAGGAATGTACGTAAACGATGCTACTCAAAAAAAAAACTGACGTAACGACGTAATTTCGCGCAATGCACGCCGGGAAATTTCTGAACGGAGCATGCGCAGCTCGATCGTCGCGGGGACGCGCTTAATTTAAATGCTTCACGCCCCCTAATCGCGTATTTCGATTCCGCCGCGAGAAATACACTACGCCGCCGTACCTTACGGGCCGAAATCTACCTGAATTCGTCTTAGAGCCAGGTAAAATACGGCGGCGTAGTGAATCTCTGAGGCCCCGTACACACGTCCGAGCTTCTCGGCAGAATCCAGCGAGAAGCTCGCTGGGATCCATATTCTGCCGAGAAGCTTGATCGTGTGTACGTTTTTGCCGAGCAAACTGTCGAGCAAGGCTTCGAGCCAAAATAGAGAGCAGGTTCTCTATTTCCTCGATGGGCCATCGGGACTAATGGCTCGACGCCTTTTTCAACAGCCTGGTGGACGAACTCGACGGCCGGCCGAGAACCTCGTCGGGCGGAACGATGAGTTTAGCCCGACGAGGTTCTCGTACGTGTGTACGCGGCCTGATACTCCAGGGCAATTGTACCTGAATCTGGCCCAGAGATTTTAGCTGCACTGCACTGCCTCCTGGCGTGGTGGCCATTTGTAAGCCCGGGGGCCGCATAATCTTCTATTGCCCGGGGGCCGCATGAGTTGTCAGTCCGCCCCTGTTTATAACACAAACAATAAAAACCGCAGAGGTGATCAAATTCCACCAAAAGAAAGCTCTATTTGCGGGGAAAAAAGGACGTCAATTTTGTTTGGGAGCTACGTCGCACGACCGCGCAATTGTCAGGTAAAGCGACGCAGTGCCAGCAGCTGAAATTTCGCCTGGGCAGGAATAGGGTATATGTGCCCAGTAAGCAAGTGGTAAAAACCTCACCAAAAGTAGTACAGAAACTACATTTGGGAATCAGTGCGGCACCGAAAATGCAGCGTCGCACCGATTCAGACGCTGCAAAAGCCGCCGTTTTGGCATGGGTTTTGTCACGTCATATCGCATGCCAAATCGCTACAATGTGAACCAGGGGGCTTAAGGATCCAAGACATGGCTTGTAAAACAGAAAACGACTGACATTTAGGGACTGGAATGACGACAGAGACACTCTGTATAAAGGGATGCCGCCTTGTGTATAACAGTGTTTTTGTTTTTGTTTTTTGTTTTTTTTCTCTGATTTAAGGAAGGACCGGGCAGTCGGAACGCACTGAGCAAGTTTTGCAGAAGGGGAATTTTTCATACTCCTTAAGAAAGTCATTGTCAGCAGCATCTGGCTGTTGGACTGAGAATGCAGAGACATCCCACTTGCAAGGCACTTAACACACAGCTTCATGTACAGACTGCAAACCTGCAGCAGCAGCAAGCAAGCAAGCAGCAAGCCCCACAGTCTCCGACTCCCCCCGAGGTAAGGCAAATCAAATCCGCTCCTTCTTTCTGTATCCCCCCCCCGACCTGATCACTCACAGATTGGGGACTGCAAAAAAAAATATATATATACTGGTGCAATATGAAGCTGGGATTTTCCTTTGGCGGCTCTGAAATATCAGCTTAGACTTCCCAGCTGTTTCCTTGCAGATAAAGCGTCCTCCTCTCTATCAGCCTCATGCTAAATTCCTATGTTCTTTTCTTTCCCCCCCTATTTGTACGAAACAAAAGCCTCATATCTGCAAATAGGAAAGAATGACAAGCTATTTTATTTATTTTTTGTTCCTATTGGCAACATAACTTTAATTTATTATCCAGAGGCCAAAAAAAATACCCCCCCCCCCCCTCATAGAAAGCTTTGCTGTGTATCTGGAGAAAGTGAGGCTGTTTTTAGTTCAATATGACTGAATATAAAGACCCCTTATGGGCCCCTAATAGGAAACATCTGATTGTACGGGGGTCTTCAGCGTGGTGGTCATACCAAACCTGAGAGGAGAGAAGGAAAGTGCAATAAGTACCTTTATCCTGATACATTGGGAAGAAGACATTCCTGGCTTCATTCTCTGACCTTCTCTGGCTTGGAGATCAGATTCTTGTTTTATTTTTTATTTTTTTTGTAACATAAAGAAGGTTTATTGTGCCCTCCAGATTCTAACCCCCCAGGAATGGAATATTGCTCTGCAACAGAGGTGGGTGTGTGCGCTCGCAAACAAAGAGAGAACTTTGGGATATACAGTGTAACCAGTCACTATTGTTTCCCAGCTTTGCCGCGACCATTTGGGGAGTAACCCTCCAGGTTTTTGTGGGTCGATTACTTTTTTAATTTTTTCATTGTGTTGTAGCTTTGCTAGATTTCTATTTTATTATACCCTGGAGGATTATTTAGTAATAGAGAGTGTATGTATATATATATATATATAGATAGATATTTATTATATATATATATTATTTAGTAATAGTGTTTTTTTTAATTATATATATATATATATATATATATATATATATATAAAGATATATATATATATATATATATATATATATATAGAATATATATTTATATTACTTTGAAGAATTATTTAGTAATATTGTGTTACATATATATATATATATATATATATATATATATATATATATATATATATATATAAATAAATAAAAGTATGTGTTATTGTTGTTGCTTATGTTTTCCTCTCCTTTTTTTTTAATTTATTTATTTATTTTATTTTATTTTAGCTTTGTGCTAGAGACTCTATGGAGCTCTATGGAGCAATTACAGACCTAAAGCAGTATGCTAGATTACTATTTTTTATTTTATTATACTTTGAAGGGTTATTAAGTAATACAGTGCTATTTATATATTTATTTATTAATTTATATTCTTTTGAAGGATTATTTAGTAATAATGTGTTAGTTTTATATATATATATATATATTTATATTATATTTATTTATATTACTTTTATATTATATTTATTTATATTACTTTTATATTATATTTATTTATATTACTATTTTTTATTTAATTATACTTTGAAGGATTATTTAGTAATACAGTGCTATGTGTGTGTGTGTATATATATATATATATATACATATTATTTTGAAGGATTATTTAGTAATATTGTGTTAGTTTTATTCATATATACTGTATATTTATTTATTTATATTACTTTGAAGGATTATTTAGTAATATTGTGTTAGTTTATATATATATATAATATTTATTATTATTATACGATATTTATGCAGTGCTTTCCAATGTAAGGGGGGGGCAGCACAAATACAGTACAGTTCTATACAGAACATACAGGAGGGCCCGGCGCATAGAGCTTACATTTTAAAGCAGGAGTCTCCAAACTGCGGCCCGAGGGCCAGATGTGGACCTTTGCTAGCCTTTATCCGGGCCCTTGGGGTACTATTCCTCCCACTGACACCAACAATGGGGCACTATTTCTTCCAAGATAACAATGATATGATGCTATTCCTCTTACCAATAGGGACACTACTCCTATTCACCATCAACCCTAAGGCCATATTTATTCTCACTCATGCCAGGCCCGTGACATTTTCTGCCCCCAGCTGGCCACAATCTGGCCCTCCTCAAGTATGAAGGACTATAAACTGGCCCTTTGTTTGAAACGTTTGGAGACCCCTGTTCTAAAGGGAAGGGGGTGGTGGTACAAAAGGTAATGGCTGCAGAGAATGATTTGATGGGGGGTGGCTCGGGGACATATATATATAGTTGTTGCTTATGTTTTCCCCTCCTCTTTTTTAGCTTTTTTGCAAGAGACTCTATAGACATTTCTTTAAAGGGCCAGCAATTACAGACCTAAAGCAGTATTAACCACCTACTGGGCACTTTTACCCTCTTCCTGCCCAGGCCAATTTTCAGCTTTCAGCGCTGTCCCACTTTGAATGACAATTGCGCGGTCATGCAACGCTGTATCCAAACAAACTCCCGATAAGTATTTGGAATGGGTACAGTATGATCAGGGATCATAGCCGACCAATGTCTGCTCTTCAGTAGTGGTGGATCTCCAGTGCTAGCACAGCGATCCTAACCCCTGTCCCCGCCAGCTTTGGTGGACTGGGGTAGTGTACACTTTAAACCTCTCTCTCATCCCCTTCTCTTTCTCACCCCTTTCTCTAACGCCCTCTCACCTCTCCCTCTCGCTCTCTCACCGCCAACTCTTTCTCACCCCTCTCTCTCACCCTCTCTCTCTCACCCCCTCTCGTTCTTACCCCCCTCTCTCACCCCCTCTCACCTCTCTCTCACTCCTCTTGCTCTCTCACGCCCTCTCTCTCACCTCTCTCTCTCTCACCCGTCTCTCTCTCACCCCTCTCTTTTTCACTCCTCTCTCTCACTCCCTCTCACCTCTCTCTCTCTCTCTCTCTCACCCCCATCTCTTTTTCACCCCTCTCTCTCACCACCTCTCACCTCTCTCTCTCACCCCTCCCTCTCTCACCTCTCTCATCTCTCTCTCTCTCTCTCATCTCTCTCTCTCTCTCTCTCTCTTCCTCCTCTTTCTCTCCCCCTCTTTTTCTCTCTTTCTCTTTCACCCCTCTCTCTCACCCCTTTGTCATCTCTCTCTATCCCCCCTCTATCACCCCTCTTTCTCTCTCTCTCTCTTTTTCTTTCACCCCCTCTCTCTTTCCCACCTCTCTCTCTCTCTCTCTCTCTCTCTCACCTTTGAAGAGGTGGAGCTCTAATAGGAAGAGGGGGAGCCTAAAGAGGACTAGCAGATAAAGGAAAGAGGGGAGGCTTCAGCTGCTAGAGCGTACAATATATTTTTTCATTTAAAGTGGAGGGATGGATATCAGTTGGAGGGTCATTGGTTACCAATGGTAATTCATTGGTAAACCATTGGGTATATTGAAAACATTATACTATCGATTTGTTGGGTATGCATAGGCAAGGTTTGAGTGAAAAATTCCTAGATATCAAAGAATTTTTGGACCCGTGATTGCTTCTGTAAGAGGCCTCCACCTATTCCATAGGAGAGTTTGTCTTTAAACAAAAATGCTGAGGGGCTCTGGGTAGATCCAAAAAGAGACAAGGATGCGCCCAATCTAAGTGCAATAATGTGTTTAATCCATAAAATAAGATACAAAAGGAAACGGCCAAATGGCTACTCACACTTTAAAAGTGGATAATAGGCATGTAAGAGACCGTAGATGTAATCATCATCCGTTGTGTGAGGGGTGTCCGCTCATGGTGGTGAGGTGCTGTAGATGGAAAAACACCGAGTGGAACAGCCTGGAGGAACTTGTTGGGAGCGCCGTGTGCGACGGCGTGCGTCTCACGATGGAGCGCAAACACAAGCCAGTCTCACCGGAAGTGACGTAACGTGACGTGGCGGGCTCAAATGAGGGAACCAATAGGATGACGCGTTTCACAGCCCAGCTGCTTATGGACTTATGAACTTATCATATATTTTTATGAACGTTTATTTTGATATTTATATTACTTGCCAAGGTAGTTCTATTATCCATCTCCCCTTGCGCCATCAGACAATATATCTCTGGGTAGATCCGCATATGTTTTGTGCTACAAGGGATATGTGAGAAGAGTTTTAAGTTAGAATTGAATACCACTTTAATGGCAGGTCCACTTTAAAGCATAACTTCACCCAAAAGGGGAAGTTCCGCGTCTTTGCCTCCCCCCCTTTAATTGTTGGCACTTTTTATGGGGGGGAGGGGGAGAACTGTGTACCTGGTTTTGACAGGCACCTGCTCCCGCTTCCAGTCAGATTGCTGCAGTGATCTGAGCAAAGTTTGCCCCCTCCTTCGCCCGCAGCCTTCTGAGACACATCAGGTCACAGAGGACTGCGGGACCCTTCACAAAGCTCAGCGCAGCTCGCACGTGCACTGTGGCAAATCGGCTGTGAAGTTTCCAGGGTTCAATGGCAGTTTCCCTTACTTAAAGTGGTTGTAGAATCAACATTTTTTTTTTTTTTTTATCTTAATCAGGGGTCAAGTCCTGGGGGGAAAAAGTGTGGGAACTCCAACCCAAGATCCACTCCCCCACCAACAAAAATAAATAAAAATGATACTCGTATGCATATATATTTCACAGAAAATACTGGTGGTGGCCTGGCTGGTCTCAGGGTGCTGGCTGGCCTCAGGGTACTCGGTGCTGGCCTGGCTGGTCTCAGGGTGCTGGCTGGCCTCAGGGTACTCGGTGCTGGCCTGGCTGGTCTCAGGGTGCTGGCTGGCCTCAGGGTACTCGGTGCTGGCCTGGCTGGTCTCAGGGTGCTGGCTGGCCTCAGGGTACTCGGTGCTGGCCTGGCTGGTTTCAGGGTGCTGGCTGGCCTCAGGGTACTCGGTGCTGGCCTGGCTGGTCTCAGGGTGATGGCTGGCCTCAGGGTAACGGCTGCTGGCCTGGCTGGTTTCAGGGTGCTGGCTGGTCAACCTAATATATATATATATTATAACAGGGTACAAAAAGGGCTTTTTTTTACAGCTCGCTGCACACACAGTGTCAGTGTCAGGGCAGAGTGCCTGTGACGGTGTGAGAAGAGGAGACACAGGCTCACCCTAGTGTTGCTGTGTGACTCCACCTCCGCGTGATGTCACACGCAACCGGCCACGTACTGAATGACATGTGGCTGGCGAGGTCAGAGCCTGGAGGAGGAGCTCCGAGTCTGCTTGGCTCAGTTCGCCTGCCCCTGACAGTGACTCAAGTCGAGTCCTTCACTATGCGGCGATGCTGGGCATCGGCGCTTAGTGAAGGATCGGATCGGCTCGGCTGCTTGAGGCTGCTCTAGTCCTGCAAAGGGAACGGCTTTCCTGCAGTGAAAAAAGTGCAGGGACGCCGTTCCCACGTGTTCCCGCAGGACTTGTGTCCTGATATTAATATATTAACATAAAAAGCCTTCTGTGTGCAGCAGCCCCCCTAATACTTACCCGAGCCCCATCTCGATCCAGCGATGTTGCATGAGAGACACGGCGGTCCAGGATTCTCCCTCCTCATCGGCCGAGACAGCAGCGAAGCACTATTAGCAACATTAGAAACACGGACCATGGCTCGGGTGCCCCCATAGCAAGCTGCTTGCTGTGAGGGCACTCAACAGGAGGGAGGGGCCATAAGCGCAGAAGAGGGACCCGAGAAGAGGAGGATTTGGGCTGCTCTGTGCAAATTCACTGCAACAGAGCAGGTAAAAAAAATAAGACTAGTATCACTTTAGGATGCCGGCGCCTCAACCTGAAGCCAATTGAAGAATCGGCTCAGGTGAGGACAGCACTGAATCTCTGGACAGGTAAATGTATAATAAAAGTCAGCAGTTACAGTATTTGTAGCTGTTGACTTTTAATTTTTCTGGGGGGGAGACTAGAGCTCCTCTTTAATTCAAGCACATGTTTCATTTAAGACCATCTCGGAATAGCTGGTATATGTATAGTTAATAGGAAATGTAGCATGAAGGAACGAAATGTTGTCACATGAATGCAGATTATCTATTTTAGACAAGAATGATGTGATATCTATATTCCTCATCACTTTAGAGAAAATCTATGCTTAGTGCTACTTAAAAAAAATGACCTCCCTCTGTGGGGTGGTCCTTGCTCCTGGACAGAGTAGTGCTCACTTAACCACTTGCCCACAGGGCACTTATACCTCCTTCCTGCCCAGGCCAATGTTTAGCTTTCAGCGCTGTCACACTTTGAATGACAATTGTGCGGTCATACAACACTGTACCCATATGAATTTTTTTTTCATTTTTTTTTCCACATAAATACAGCTTTCTTTTGGGGTATTTGATCATCACTGGGGTTTTTATTTTTTGCTAAACAAATGAAAAAAGACTAAAAAGTTTTCATATTTTGTTAGGTGGCACTGATCAGGAGGCTGCATTGATGGGCACTGATAGGCGGCACTAAAAGGTGGCACTAACGGGCACTGGTAGGCAGCACTGATGAGCACTGATACACCAGGGGTGGCCCGTCCATTTTGAGAGCATGGGCACCAATACCCCCTAACACCACCCTCCCTATCCATGCGCCCCCCATCCCTTTCAGGATGCCGGGACGTATGAATTTCTATGTCGGGAATAGGCGGGGGGTGTATTTTTTGAAGCACCTAATTAGAGCCAGAGGCTCAAAATAGGGTGGGCTTGTGGCTCAGAGTAGACCCTGATCCCACACAATTGTGTGACCATAGCAAAAAAATGTTCACTATTTTCACACTAAAGTTCCTCCCTGCCAATCAAGAGGCAGGTTGTGAGTCCTGTTTTCTGATTGGCCAAAGCGCCAGGCAATCCTATTGGATGCCTAGTGCGTTGGAAGAGGAGACACGCTGGAGCCGGACCCACCACTGCCCGGAGGACACAGGAGGAGAGAAGGACACGGCAGAAGAGCATAGTAAGTGCTAGCTTATAGAAAATAATTCAATCCAGATGGCCGCACTCCAACAACGATTTCTTTATTGGTTAAAAACCATACAGCTAAAGATGCAATCAACAGCTGACATGTTTCAAGCCGTAACTACTGGTGCTTACTCATAGCTGAGTTGAAGTGCGGCCATCCGGATTGAATTATTTTCTATATGCTATTTTGCATACTGAGCCAGCACCATCATTTTGAGGAGGAGAATATTTTTTGTGACCCAGACACCTGGAGCCGTTCTTTTCCCTGTTTGTTCATTTATCCGGATTGGGGGGTGCTAGCTGACAGTGCCCGTGAGCCCCGTGGCTGCCCCTGGTGTGGGGGGGTGCATCAGTGTCGCAAGCCCCGTGGTCAACCCTGGCCCTATCTGTAATGCTGGGCTATATACCTTATCTGTAAAGCTGGGCTATATACCCTATCTGTAAGCTGTATACTCTGTCCTGTGATGCTGAGCTGTATACTCTGTCCTGTGATGCTGAGCTGTATACTCTGTCCTGTGATGCTGAGCTGTATACTCTGTCCTGTGATGCTCAGCTGTATACTCTGTCCTGTGATGCTGAGCTGTATACTCTGTCCTGTGATGCTGAGCTGTATACTCTGTCCTGTGATGCTGAGCTGTATACTCTGTCCTGTGATGCTGAGCTGTATACTCTGTCCTGTGATGCTGAGCTGTATACTCTGTCCTGTGATGCTGAGCTGTATACTCTGTCCTGTGATGCTGAGCTTTATACTCTGTCCTGTGATGCTGAGCTGTATACTCCTGTCTTGTGATGCTGAGCTGTATACTCTGTCCTGTGATGCTGAGCTGTATACTCTGTCCTGTGATGCTGAGCTTTATACTCTGTCCTGTGATGCTGAGCTGTATACTCCTGTCTTGTGATGCTGAGCTGTATCCTCCTGACACTATGGGTGAAAGCAAGTGGAAAACAGGGGATGAAATGGGTGGATTCTCTAAGGGACGGGGCTTATGAGAAGTGGGAGGGATCAAAAAGCAAGGGCGGGGTCTGGCACCCCCCCCCCATCACAAAACTTCCCAAGCTCCACTGGATAGCACTGGTTTGCACTGATTAGCAGCACTGGTGGGCACTGAGGGAACTGATGTCCCTCTTTTTTTCCTTATGCTGTCAACGTGAGAAAAAAAACCAACAGATAACCAGCTTCTGTTTACTTCTGTGATCAGCTGTCATTGGCATTTTAAGCCCACGTTAAAGCCGTCTTTTGGCTAAAATGTGGACGCCAAGTGGTTAATTAGTGGGAATGCTAAATCGCATTCCCAGTATTGATATTCGTTTTTTATTATTATTAGTCCGTACGTTTTTTGGCTCTGCGTAACTTCTGCATACGTTCAGCTATTAAGACCATTCAACTTTTAAAATGTGCATCTTTTCCAGCTAATGATGGGACTTCTTCAACTTTTTTTTTCTACTATTTATACTAAAATTTAAGCTTTTAGACACTTTTTTTAAGCTTTTAGACACAAGAGCATCGTTTTTACCCCTTAAAATCTGCTCTGCTACCAAAAGTTTCAGCTCCTTCATACTTTCACCTACAGACGCCAAACAAACTTTAAAACGTTCACAAAATATTCAGCTATCCGGTTATATCTTTTCAGTTTGATATCTTATACAGTTTTTGTGAAAAAGCGGTTTAAGTTTAGCGATTTTTTTTCAGAAAATTATATCGATTACACAGTGTTTCTATGGAGCTGGGGTAGAGTGGATGATGACATCATTAGAGCACAGAGCCTTAAAAAAAAATTCTCTTTATAAAGGGGGAACAAATTGCTCTCACGCCCACAAGATCTACTTGTCATACACAATTTATATATCAAAATGTAGGTATTTTTGTCTGGTTTCAGGCAATGTGCTCAGTTTTGTGATACACCTTTTATTTTTGGTTGCTGGAGCTTCTAAATGACACGAGTTCCACATTTTCTCCCATTGACTGTCATGTAAAAAAAATTCTATACATTTCTCAACAAAACGCACAAAGAACCTTTTTTTAAATCGCTGAGATGCCCACATTTTTAAGTTTATCAACATAAATTTTATACCGATATGTTCACAAAGGCCGTGTGTTTCTAATGGTGAAGTCGCTGTTTCGATAGCATGTACGGTTATGGATTTATTAAGGTTTGTTTGAAGTGTTCTCTCACTCATTAGGTGTGTGGATTAAAGGGGTTTGTAAAGGTAATTCTTTCCCTAAATAGCTTCCTTTACCTCAGTGCAGTATTCCTTCACTTACCTGGTGTGGAGAAAACCTCTTGAAGGGGAGGGGAGACCAGGAAAGTCAGGACACTCTCTATATTGCAGATAGAGAAAGGAGCTGTGTGTTAGTGATCGTCCTGCTTACTCCCTCCCCCCTCACCTACAGACACCAAACAAACTTTAAAATGTTCACAAAATATTCAGCTATCCGGCTATATCTTTTCAGTTTGATATCTTTTACAGTTTTTGTGAAAAAGCTGTTTACGTTTAGTGATCATTTCAGGAAACTTTAGCGATTAAACAGAATGTCTATGGGACTGGTTAGAGTGGATGATGTCATCGCTACAGCACAGAGCTTTACAAAAATGATCTTTTGTTCCTTTTCTATAAATTGCTCTCACAATTTATACATCGTAGGTATTTTTGTCTAGTTTCAGGTAGAGCTGCACGATTCTGGGGGAAAATGAGGACTCTTTTGCATATAATCAAGATCACGATTCTCAAAAATTTATTTTTTCAAAGGTATATTTTTGAGGGGAAGGGAGGTTTTATTGACCCTTTCCCCCCCTATAAAGAGGACCTGTCACACACATTTCCTATTACAAGGGATGTTTACATTCCTTGTAATAGGAATAAAAGTGATAAAAAAAATTTAATAAAAAAAGTGTGTAAAAATAAATATTCATAATAATAAAAAAATTAAAACGCCCCTGTCCCCTGTAGCTCGCGCGCAGAGGCAAGCGCACATGTAAGTCCCGCCCACATATGTAAACGCCGTTTAAACCACATATGTGAGGTATCGCCACGTGCGTTAGAGTGGCAGCAATAATTCTAGCCCTAGGTCTCCTCTGTAAATCTAAACTGGTAACCTGTAAAAAATTTCAAAGCGTTGCCTATGGAGATTAAGTACCTAAGCTTGGCGCCATTCCATGAGACATTTTAGGTATCGATTTACTCGGTGTAACATCATCTTTCATATTTCTCAAAAAAATTGGACTAATTTTACTGTTTTGTTATTATTTTAATTCGTGAAACCATTTTTTTCCCAAAAAAGGCGTTTGAAAAATTATTGCGCAAATACCGTGCAAGATAAAACGTTGCAATGACCATCGTTTTATTCCCTAGGGTGTCTGCTAAAAAAACGTATATAATGTTTGGGGGTTCTGCATAATTTTCTATAAAAAGAATGATGATTTGTACATGTAGGAGAGAAGTGCCAGAATAGGCCCAGTATTGAGGTGGGTATAAAAGCCCGGTATTGAAGGGGTTAAAATAACTGTGAATGCTACGTTGGGTGTAACAAGATGTCCGCTTGCCCCCTTCTGCACAGTAATGTTAGTGAGGAGTGTGGGGTGGAGCAAGATGGCAGCAATGAAACGTCACTTCCTGACGAGACAGCCGCCGGGTGTACCTAGATGGCCGCCGGTCCAGAGCCAGGCCGAAGCCGGGGACTTTCCTATGGCCGCACCCAAAAAAAATCGCGGGTCATCCAGCCTGGAGATCGCGGGGGGGGGGGGGGGGGGTGGAGATTGCGATCTTTTCGCGATTAATCGTGCAGCTCTAGTTTCAGGCAATGTGCTCAGTCATACGCCTTTTACTTTTGGCTGGTTGAGCCTCCAAATGACAAGTCCTGCACTTTCTTCCATTGACTGTCCTGTATAACATTCTTCAGATTTAGACATTAATGGCTGTGTGTTGAGTTATTTGTTATACAAGCTGTACACTCGCTACACAACATTGGAGATACAAAGTGTAATTTCTTCAGTGTTGTCGCATGAAAAGATACAAGAAAAGATTTACACAAATGCGAGGGTTGTACTTGATTTTGTGACATACTGTATGTGATCTCCCGCACACAGAGGGGTGTACTTACTTTTGTAAGATCCTGTTTATATTTGTTGTGGTCTATAAGTGGTTACATCACACATGGCGTGTGCTGAGGTCTGCAGCAATGAAGGATTTTTGTATTTGAAATTTTAATGTAAATCTAGACAGTTGAGGGGGTGTAATATTCCCGCTGGGTGGAGAATGCGATCCCCTTACTTTCAATATCGAGGCACGATTTTTGCCGCGATTGTCGCCTAATAAATCGCAGGACTGCTTTTGGGAAACAGGCGTCCCGTCATTTTGTTTGTGTGATTTGTCACGTGACAATATTGTCCCGTGATTGGGGTGCCATTGAAAGTAACGCAATCACAAACGTGTCGCACATTTTGCGGCAAATTGTGAAATTGCGGTAATTCCGCCCGCGGTTCGGAATGCCTAAGTGTGATCGCAGCCAAAGCTAAGCGTCTTCTATCAGTTGCTGGGTTCTCCTCCTATAGATTCTGGGGGAACATTTTCTTCCTCAAACGTTCCACACATTCTCTTCATTCTTTATTCCACCGCTAATCTATACTTCGCACTGACCTTGTATAGCGCTTTTCTCTCTGAGGACTCCAAGTATTGGAGATAGCGTTGGCCGGGAATTGAACCCGGGTCAGCTGCTTGGAAGGCAGCTATGCTCACCACTGCACCACCAACGCAAAAGTAGCATGTCTTTGTAGTGTGGGAGGAAACCGGAGTACCCGGAGGAAACCCACGCAAGCACAGGGAGAACATGCAAACTCCATGCAGATAGCGTCCTGGTCAGAATCTGAAACAAGGACCCCAGTGCTGCAAGGCTCATCACTAAGCCTCTGTGCTGCCCATATGCGGCCTCTGTTCGCTAAGGCCCGCCCCCCGCTGAGCAGCGTAAATCACTTATGTTCACTCAAAGTGCCTTCAGAAGAAATCCAAACTTCTCCTAAACTACAATTGCTTTATGCCAATCGAAAGTACATGGATCAAATATATCGCTTGTAGTAATCGTGCTTGAGATGTTGATGGTAAACAGCCTGCTAGGCCCAGGGGGAACGAAACCAAGTCCTCCAAAAGCTGCCTCATATCCAAAAGTTGCCAAGAGTGTAAATGTAGACATTATGCTTTAAGGTTAATCAAAAATATCACATTCTAAAGGGAACAAGGGGAGGGGGAGTATGGAAGAGGCAGAGAGGGAGGAAAGTAGGGGGGGATGGAAGGTTGCGGGTAGGGAAGGGGTGTGGGGGTCCCCCCAAACCCTCACCCCCTTCTTCCTTCAACCTTCCCTTCTCCCCCTTTCCTCCCTTTCTCCCTCTTCCATACTCTCCCTTTGTTCTACATTTCCCTTTAGAGTGTTATATTTTTGATTAACCTTAATGTCTACATTTACACTCTTGGCAGCTTTTGGAGGGCTTGGTTCGGTTCCCCTCGGGCAGGCTGTTTACCACCAACATCTCAGACACTTTTTACAGGTGATTATGTTTGGGTAATGTATTGTCGAACCTTAAAGCTTTTGCAGAAGCTATAGAAAGGTAAATAGAGGGCTGATGGGAAGACCCTCCGGTTACTGGAGTGGCAGCCGCCACCAGTGTAGGGACCTGTGTTGGTACAGCCGTACCTGGCCCCTGGGAGGGTCCCTCCAAACTTTTTGTTGAGTCTTCTTCTAGGAACAGCCAATTGTCTTGTTTGTCCAGCTACGTTGATAGGTAGTGATTCAGAAGCTGCAGAAAGGGAAGTAGAGGGCCGATGGGACGATCCTCCTGTTACTGGAGTGGCAGCCGCCACCAGTGTAGGGACCTGTGATGGTACAGCCGTACCTGGCCCCTAGGAGGGTCCCTCAAACTTTTTGTTTTAGTCTTCTTATAGGAACAGCCAATTGTCTTGTTTGTCCAGCTACATTGATAGTTGGTGATTCAAAAGCTACAGAAAGGGAAATGGAGGGCTGATGGGAAGACCCTCTTGTTACTGAAGTGGCAGCCGCCACCAGTGTAGGGACCTGTGTTGGTACAGCCGTACCTGGCCCCTGGGAGGGTCCCTCAAACTCTATGTGTAGGCTTCTTGTAGGAATAGCCAATTGTCTTGTTTATCCATCTACGTTGATAGTTGGTGATTCAGAAGCTGCTTATGAGAATATTTTAAGAGATTGATGTCATGATGGCTTGAAATGAAGATCCTGGGTTTTCACAGGTTTACACCAGTTCTGTGCTGATGGCTCAGCTGGACATCTTCTGAAACTGTATTCCACAACCTCACCTTAGCAGCAGAGTTTGGCTGTTCCTCACCCAATTTGAAGCCTCATAATGACTCCTAATGCTAATGACTGTGTTTAAGGCTGGGTTCACACTATACTACAAGACAGCAGTACAACTTTCATCCTACTTTACTCTGCGACATCTGTCCTACATTGGTCCTACATTGGTCCTACATCCATCCGACTTTCATGAACAGGATACTACTTTGAACCGACTTTGTGACAGTCTGACTTGTTATTTGACCAATCAAAACAATCCCAGAGTGAGATAAATTCCTTTTACTGCTGCTGTAATCACATGTGGGATGTCTGATAAGGACAAGGCTCCTACTTTGGTCCGACTTCAATGATATTCAATGGGCTGAAGTAGGATGAATGTCGGAGCAAAGTAGTACAGGGAGCGTTTTCAAAGTCGGACAGACTTGTGTCGGATCAGTTAAGACGGCTCTCATAGGGAAACATTGATTTTCACACGTCATGCGACATGAGCTCCCAATGTCGGAGCGTTTGTAGGACAAGTGTGAACCCAGCCTGAACCTACATGTAAAATTGATAATCATTATCACCTGCCCGGTATAGTTGGTTGATCATACACCTGACTCTAATCCTACACAATTCCTGATTTTGTGCAAGTGTATAAAGTGTGCAAGTGTCATGCCGCGTACACGCGATCGTTTTTCGGGATGAAAAAAAACGTTGGGCTAGATTCAGAAAGAAGATATGTCGGCGTATCTCGAGATACGCCGCATAACTTCTAAGGCCGCGTACACACGACTAAACAAATCCGATCAAATCGGTCTGACAGACCGTTTTGATCGGATTTGTCTCCTGGAATATGTTGGTTTGATCGTGTACACAAATCCCCGCCGGCAGACAGCGCAATGACGTTGACGCCGCCACGTCACCGAACCAGGAAGTAAAATACTTCCACGCATGCATCAAATCCATTCGACGCATGTGCGGACAGATATGTCCGCTGGTTAGTGTAATAACCATCGGACATGTCGGACGGGTTTCCAGCAGACAGATTTTAACCACTTCCCGACGGCCGTACGAATATATGCGGCCGTCGGGTGGTTCTGAATCTCTGACAGGGCGCATATATGTGCTATTCCTGGCCACTAGAGGGCGCGCGCGTGCTCGCTGCATCCCTGCGATACCGATGCGCGTGCCTGGCGGCCGCGATGTCTGCCAGGCACCCGCAATCGGCGGCTACAGGGACAAGACGTGGATCTCTGTGTGTAAACACAGAGATCCACGTCCTGTCAGGAGAGAGAGGAGACCGATCTGTGTCTCTTGTACATAGGGACAACCATCGGTCACCTCCCCCAGTCACCCCCCTCCCCCCACACAGTTAGAACACACCCAGGATACACATTTAACCCCTTCCACGCCCCCCTAGTGTTAACCCCTTCACTGCCAGTCACATTTATACAGTAATCGGTGCATTTTTATAGCACTGATCGCAGTATAAATGTGAATGGCGCCAAAAATGTGTCAAAAGTGTCCGATGTGTCCACCATAACGTCGCAGTCCCAATAAAAATCGCAGATCCCCGCCATTACTAGTAAAAAAAATTAATAATAAAAATTAATAATAATTCTGTCCCCTATTTTGTAAGCAGTAACCAGTCGCCTTTTGCGATTTTTTTTTTTTTTTTTTTTTTTTTTTTTACCAATAATATGTAGAATAATACGTATCGACCTAAACTGAGAAAAAAAATGTTTGTTTTTTTTTTAAAAAAAATGGCTATTTATTATAGTAACAAGTAAAAAATATTGGGCCAGATTCTCCAATATTTTCGGCGGCGTAGCGTAAGCCAGTTACACTACGCCGCCGCTGCTTGCTGGAGCAAGTGCTGTATTCTCTATGCACTTGCTCCGTAGGTTTCGCCTCTATGCGTCGCGTAAATTTCGCCTGCGTCGCGTAAATCGCGCAGCGTAAACCCGCGCAATTCAAATGGGGCGGCTTGTATTTAAATTAAGCGCGCCCCCGCGTCGAACGAACTGCGCATGCGCCGGCCGGGGAAAAAGCCCAGTGCGCATGCTCCAGCTCACGTCGGAAAGCGTCGTTGAAACCGACGTCAAAACGACGTGAGCGTCATTTACGCAAGTCCCTATTCGCGAACGAGTTAGTAAAACGACGTAAGCGACGGAAAAAGCCGACGCTGACCCGACGCCATACTTAACATGGCGTCCGACGGGACACGACGGCATCCGACGGGATCTCGTAAGGTTACTCCACATAGAAGCTGGGGTAACCTTACGAGTTCGTAAACGACGTACGCGACGACGGGGCGGCGTAAAAGCGATCGAGAATCGGCGTACTACTTAATTTGCATATGCAAATGAAAAAACAACGTAAAGGCCACCTAGTGGCCGGAGTTGTCATTACATCTACGATCCGAAAGTGTAATTGTATTACACTTGTCGGATGTAGAAGCGTATCTATGCAAAAGTGATGCTCAGCATCACTCGCATAGATACGAGTCAAAAAAAAAGGCGATACGACGGGGTATCTGAGATACTCCGTCGTAACGCCTCTGAGAATCTGGCCCATTGACTTTTTTTCAAAATTGTCGCTCGTTTTTTGTTTATAGCGCAAAAAATAAAAACCGCAGAGATGATCAAATACCACCAAAAGAAAGCTCTTTTTGTGGGGAAAAAAGGACGCCAATTTTGTTTGGGAGCCACGTCGCACGACCGCGCAATTGTCAGTTAAAGCGACGCAGTGCCAGAAGCTGAAATTTCACCTGGTCAGGAAGGGGTATAAGTGCCCAGTAAGGAAGTGGTTAAAGCATGCTTTAAAATTTGTCTGCTGGAAAAACCTGTCTGTCCGCCCGTACACACGATCAAATTTGTCTGCTGAAACGGTCCATCGGACCGGTTTCAGCAGATAAATTTGATCGTGTGTACGTGGCTTAAGATGTGCCGGCGCATCTTTTTTCTGTATTCAGAAAACAAGATACGCCGGAATTCTGCTAAGATAGGAGCGGTGTAAGTCTTACGCCGTCGTGTCTTAGTTGCCTATTTACGCTGGCCGCTAGGTGGCGCTTCCGTAGATTTACGCGTCAAATATGTGAATTAGGGAGATACACTGATTCACGAACGTACTTGCGGCCCGGGCGTCGTATTTTACGTTGTTTGCGTAAGCGTTAGTCCGCCGTAAACTTACCCCTGCTACATGAGGCGCAGCCAATGTTAGGTATGGACTTTGGTCGTTTACGTCGTTTGCGTAAATCCTTCGGGAATGGGGCTGGGCGTAAATTACGTTTACGTAGTTTACATTGACTACTTGCGACGTGATTTCACGCATGCGCACTGGGATACGTCCACGGACGGCGCATGCGCCGTTCAGAAAAAAGGTAAATTACGTGGGGGCATGATTCATTTACATGAATCACGCCCCCTACATGCCTATTTTGAATTAGGCGCCCTTACGCCAGGCAATTTCCGCTACGCCGCCGCAACTTACGAAGCAGGTGCTTTCTGAATAAGGCACTTGCCTGTAAAAGTTGCGGAGGCGTAGCGTAAATAGCATACGCTACGCCGCCGGAAAGATACACGGATGTATCTGAATCCGGCCCTTTGTTTTAAAAAAATGTCATTTTAAATGATGGTGTGTGTGGGCTTCACATCATTTTTCGGGTTCTGAAAAACAACATTTTTTTTTGTCGTTTTTCGGGTTGTAAAAAATGGTCGTGTGTGGGATAAAACGACGTTAAAAACCCGCGCATGCTCAGAAGCAATTTATGAGACGGGAGCGCTCGTTCTGGTAAAACTACCGTTCATAATGGAGTAAGCACATTCATCACGCTGTAACAGACAGAAAAGCGCGAATCGTCTTTTACTAACACGGAATCAGCTAAAGCAGCCCAAAGGCGAATGGAACTTCCCCTTTATATTGCCGTCGTACGTGTTGTACATCACCGCGCTTTGCTAGAGCATTTTTTAAAAATGATGGTGTGTGGGCAACGTCATTTTAATGATGAAGTTGGAAAAACGTTGGCTGCTACGTTCATTGACACAGACAGCAGGACTTGGCCCTGTCTCTATGTCATTGGATTTGATTGACAACAAGTGTGCAAAGTTTGTTGTCCGGGGGACCTACAGCTGGGGAGCACCGATTTTTCAAAGCCGGCCACCCCTTCCATAGACTCCCATGTTAAATGTAAGTCGAGGCATGGGCACAGTGAGGCATGGGCACAGTGAGGCATGGGAACAATGAGGCACATGGACACAGTGAGGCATGGACACAGTGAGGCATGGACACAGTGAGGCATGGACACAGTGAGGCATGGACATAGGGAGGCATGGGAACAGTGAGGCACATGGACACAGTGAGGCATGGACATAGGGAGGCATGGGCATTTTCCCATTTTTTTGTGGTAAAATTAGGTGCCTCGGCTTATATTCCGGGCGGCTTATACTCGAGTATATACGGTATATGTTATGTTTTCAGACATTGTGACCCACCTTCATGTTTATAGCACCATTTGCTTATTTGAATATTGCTTACTCAACTTTTTAGCCCTACATTTTCCATTTACCATAAATCATATGCAGGGGCGAACTGACAACTCATGGGGCCCCTGGGCAATAGGAGATTATGGGGCCCTCAGGCAATAGGAGATTATGGGGTGTTTCGGGCAATAGGAGATTATGGGGTGTCCCTGGTAATAGGAGATTATGGGGTCCCCTGGGCAATAGGAGATTATGGGGTCGGCTGGGCAATAAGAGATTATGGGGTATCCCTGGTAATAGGAGATTATGGGGACCCAGGCAATAGGGGATTATGGGGCCCCCAGGCAATAGGGGATTATGGGGCCCCCAGGCAATAGGAGATTATGGGGCCCCCAGGCAATAGGAGATTATGGGGCCCCCGGGCAATAGGAGATTATGGGGTCCCCCGGGCAATAGGAGATTATGGGGTCCCCAGGCAATAGGAGATTATGGGGTCCCCCGGGCAATAGGAGATTATGGGGTCCCCCGGGCAATAGGAGATCATGGGGCCTCCGGGAAATAGGAGATTATGGGGCCCCCAGGCAATAGGAGATTATGGGGACAACAGGCAATATGAGATTATGGGGTATCCCTGGTAATAGGAGAATATGGGGACCCAGGCAATAGGAGATTATGGGGCCCCCAGGCAATAGGGGATTATGGGGCCCCCAGGCAATAGGAGATTATGGGGCCCCCAGGCAATAGGAGATTATGGGGCCCCCAGGCAATAGGAGATTATGGGGCCCCTGGGCAATAGGAGATTATGGGGTCCCCCGGGCAATAGGAGATTATGGGGTCCCCCGGGCAATAGGAGATTATGGGGTCCCCCGGGCAATAGGAGATTATGGGGCCACCGGGCAATAGGAGACTATGGGGTCCCCTGGGCAATAGGAGACTATGGGGTCCCCTGGGCAATAGGAGATTATGGGGCCCCCAGGCAATAGGAGATTATGGGGCCCCCGGGCAATAGGAGATTATGGGGTCCCCCTGGGCAATAGGAGATTATGGGTTCCCCTGGGCAATAGGAGATTATGGGGTCCCCTGGGCAATAAGAGATTATGGGGTCCCCCGGGCAATAGGAGATTATGGGGCCTCCGGGAAATAGGAGATTATGGGGCCCCCAGGCAATAGGAGATTATGGGGCCCCTGGGCAATAGGAGATTATGGGGTCCCCCAGGCAATAGGAGATTATGGGGCCCCCGGACAATAGGAGATTATGGGGTCCCCTGGGCAATAGGAGATTATGGGGTCTCCTGGGTAATAGGAGATTATGGGGCCTCCAGGCAATAGATTATGGGGCCACACATTATACATACATAGTATACACACACAGACACACAATATACATACACAGTATACACACAGTACACTGAAAAGGTACTGGAGAGGCGGGGCAGCCAGGGGCGGAATGACAACTCATGGGGCCCCCGGGCAATAGAAGATTATGGGGCCCCCCGGGCTTACAGATGGCCACCATACCAGGAGGCAGTGCAGAGGTGGGGCAGCTAAAATCTCTGGATTTTCACATCAAAAGCATGTCAGTTTCGGACATATCCCGGGACAGATGTTAAAAAAAAAAGATTTTTACATACTGTCCCTGGTTTTATTGAGCCTGGCAACCCTGATGGGGCCCCCTAGTGGCATGGGGCCCTCGGGCAGTGCCCAAGAGCCTCAATGGTAAGTCCGCCCCTGGGGGCAGCTATAATCTTGGATAAAAAAAAAAAAAAAAAAAGATTTTGACATACTGTCCGTGGTTTTACTGTGGCTGGCAACCCTGATGGGGCCCCCTAGTGGCATGGGGCCCTCGGGCAGTTACCGACTGCCCGAATGGTCAGTCCGCCCCTGATCATAAGCAATGTACCCATCCCCCATATATGAAAATCTGCAGAATGAATACTTTCCACATCGGACGCTCCTTCCCCTCTCTGGTCCATGTTTATATTATCGGTCGTTTCAAGAAAAATGAATAGCCGGCCTGTTATTATTCCAAGGCCGGTGGAGGGGCCAAGACTGTTTTTTACGGATAAGGAAAGAAGATTGTTCGTTTTGGCTCCTCGCTCATCCTACTTCCTCTTAACTGGTTAACATGGATATAAAAATAGAACCTTTTTATTATTCTTATGTCCTCTTTTATCTGATTGGATTAGAAATCAACATTCAGGCCAAATGATAAGGTTTGGTTGAAGCGCAGGTCAAGTGTATTTAAGGGATTGCATAAATACTGTCTGTGCTCATGTTTTATAAGAACTTTTTTTTTTATGAGGCCCTTTATTCTGCTGCTCCAATACAAATACAAACCTTTTCATGTTGGCCCAGAGAAAGCGGTCACAATTCTCAGATTCTGCGTTAAACAAAAACTTTGCTGTAGTTTCTACTGGCAAACTTCTGCAGATTAAATATATCCTACTACCTATAACCTCAAATATTTTATATTTTGTTGTGGATAAAGTGGCGAAGGGTCAGCAGCAGATCTAAAATGATATTAGCTGGTACTAAAGGCGAAATCAAAAATTAAATACACTATGGGCCAGATTCAGGATGGCGAGCGGTTCTTTGCGGCGGGGCGTAACTTTTCCTATTTAAGTTACGCCGCCGCAACTTTACCCGCAAGTGCTGTATTCACAAAGCACTTGCGTCTAAAGTTGCGGCGGCGTAGCGTAAATTGGGCGGCCTAATTCAAATTCAGCGGGTAGGGGGCGTATGCTATTTAAATTTCGAGCGTCCCCGCGCCGAACGTACTGCGCATGCGGCGACCTATGAAAAATCCCAGTGCGCATGCTCCGAATTATGACAGTGTTTTCGACGTGAACGTAATCCAAGTAAATCCCCATTCACGGACGAGTTACGCAAACGACGTAAAAAAAATCGAATTTCCCGCGGTCACGACGTCCATACTTAACATAGGATGCGCCTGATTTTTGGTGCTTTATCTTTACACCGGGAAAACCCTTACGTAAAGGGCGTAAAGTCACTGCGTCGGGCGGGCGTATGTTCGTGAATTGGCGTATCTCGCTGATTTACATATTCTCGGCGTAAATCAGCGGGAACGCCCCTAGCGGCCATTTTAAAATTGCAGTTAAGATCCGACGGCGTAACACAATTACGCCTGTCGGATCTTTGCTGCACACCGGCGTATCTTGTTTTCTGAATACAGAAAACAGATACGCCGGCGCAAAGTGTGAGTTATGCCGGCGTATCACTGATACGCCGGCATAACTCTACCTGAATCTGGCCCTATATTGTCCAAAGTATTGGGACGCCTGCCTTTACAAGAACATTAACTTTTTTGGCTTCCCAGTCTTAGTCCGTAGGGTTCAATATTTAGTTGGCCCACTTTGCAGCTATAGGGCCCCTTTCACAAAGTGACTGTGCATAAGTTCTTACAAAAAATAAACCAAATTTTTGTTTTTGTTTTCTTTTTTAGAAATACTGTATGAACATATAAAGAAAAGCAGTAGATACTAGCCCAGGAAGACGTGGTTTGATGACAAAACGTGTTGGGAGGAGCCTTTTGCTGACGTCATCGCGTTCTTGGAAGTGGAGGCTATATGCTGGCTACGTGTTTTTCCTACATGCGCATCGCTTTAAACTAAATGTAAGTGAATTTTCTCATTCAATAAATGTTTTATTCACTTTTTTACCCTATGAAGAGGTCTCTGTTTGTTTGCTTTACATGAGCAGTTTTGTGCAGAATTTTGCTGTTACTGCTTAAAGAGGTTGTAAAGGAAAATGTTTTATTTTTTAAAAATAATAAACATGTTATACTTACTGTAAGGGTCAGGGGTTAATGCCGTTTATGATATTCCATTCCGCCAACCCACGACAGCTAATCGACACTCCACAATCCGGCGACATGACCCATAAAGATTTCCCCCAGAGAAACGAGACACAGCTCTGTTCTCTGGTTCAAACGAATAGATACTTTAATGGTAAACTTAGGCTTTTATACAGTAGAAACCCCAAGGAACAATGACTTAACTCCACCCACAACATGACACAAGGAACCTAATACACATCGTTAGTCAGACTTTCTGGCACCGAAATAATCTACACAAGCTAATTAGCTACAGCTGACAAGTCAGACATCAAGACTCCGGCTTCTCTCACCTTCTATACAATACACATTCCTTTAGTAAACATAAGTCAGACATCTGAACTTTAGACTGTGCTAACTCACAACACACATTATCATCAATAGAACTTCACACAATACAGTGTCAATTAGCATCACACAATACAAAGGTCTTTAGAAGCCAGACTAAGGTTAGTTTACATGACAGTAGCAGACTTAATTACCACCTTAACAGTTTGTGTTCCCACATGAATGAATCACTCTATTGACCGGTTGGGTTTAGAATCAACAACCTGTAATATTTCAAGATATCCTGCAATACATTGTGAATTATCATTACTGTCCCATCTCATGTAATCTGAGATATAATTTCTCAGTCATTCTATCGGTGACACCACCCCTTGTGACGTCAATGACCCAGCATGCCCTCAGTCAATGTCATCACAGGGGGGCGGATTCACAAGGTGGCCCACCCCTTTGTTATTAAAGATCAGGATCTGGAGACCACCTTGTTAAAAGGGGCTTTGAGATTCTGATAAACCCCCTGCCCGCAGACCCCCCGCAAACCAACGGCCAGGGTTGTGGGGGACAGGCTCTTGTGCTTGAATTATTTTTCCCATCATGGGCAAGTTTTGCCTGAGGCCTTGCAAAACCTAAAGCCGCCTCTGAGCATGCGTGTTTGTACTTTGAAATTTAGTCTGATGGACTTGCATACAAACGCTCGGAATTGTCACAAACTACGGTGAACGTGAGTGAACCACAACTGCAGGTTAGAAAAGATTTCAATGCAGCTCTCTATGCAATGTGAATATCAGTACTGGGCCCCAGGTGTCACTCCAAGCAGAGAACAGGAGTTTGGGGGATCACTACATCATCTCTTTCACATATAAGAATGCATTGAGCTACTAAGGGTGGAGGTATTACAACATGCCTTCAACCCCTAGCGTTGAAAAGGTACAGTGAACATGTTCAGTATTTTAGGGCGTAAGCCCTTATGCAATTAACAACAAATGTCAAGCACGTAGCATATGAAAATACTGAATGCAATTAGCAATTACTTGAGAGAAGTAACTTTAACTTAAATGATCTGAGAGTGTATGCGCCTTTAAGATATTCCACAACTGTTACTTGAATGCACAACAAGTAATGCCAAGCAGCAGTGCTGGACTGGGACAAAAATTTGGCCCTGGACTTCATCCAGACTGGCCCACTTTGACAGGTCTCTCTCATGGCGGCCGGACAACTCCCGCACCCCCTCTCCCCCTTCACTAGCCACTAGCCATTCTACTTTATTAGAATAGAACGGCTGGTACTGGTACTCTTATAGGCAGTACCAGTGGGGAAGCTAGACATTATTTCACCCGGGGCAAAGAATCAGTTTGGTGCCCCCCCTTATGGGACAAGATTAGGCAGAAGCAAGAAACTACCAGGCCATAGCTGTTGAGCCAGCTGTCTGTATACTCCCCCATGCTCCTCTGTCGACCCCCCCCTGCTTCTCTGGTCCTCCCCCTGCTTCTTTGTTCCCTCCAGGTGAGCGCTGCAGGAAGGGAGAGACAAAGGAGCGGAGGGGACGGCGGTCCGCTGTCACTGAAGCCGGCCCACTGAGCCATTGGCCCACCGGGAAACTCCCTGTAGTCCCAATGGCCAGTCCATCCCTGCCAAGCAGCATAGTAGTAATGGTACTTATCTGTTTGCAGAGGATGAGAGTACGCAGAGTATTGTAGCAGTAATAGGATTCTGTCATGGAGGGTCTATTGGTGCAGGATATCTTAGGGTGTCCCCAGCCACAGCGGGAAGATCGGCAGCGTGGAAGGAGGCAGTGGGTAACTAAGAGGTATCATGGATCCAGGTTGCGCTGCTATTCAGTTGGGGGGATATGCCAGTAGCTTGTATATAGCGTGGTCCGGCTACGGCTGACAATAATAGGACAGCGTGTACTTATCCACGCTGTCCTGTTTATAGAGGGAATACATGTGCAACAAATGAGCGTTGATTTTCGCTCTCGGCACTTCCACGGTCCCAGATTTCGCGGGACTGACCCGCGATTCGTGGTAAATCCCACGGTCCCGCGATCAGGGTTAGATTCCACGGCACTCCCCTGCGTTAACCGCAAATGGCGGTAAATCTGCGGAATCCCCCCCCCCGCTCAACAACTCTGAACCGCGCAGAACCCCCCCCCCCTGCACTCAACAACTCGGATCAGCGGCACCCCCCCCCCCCCCCGCTCAACAACTTCGTTGGGAGGTATGCTCATTTGTCCCTCATTCTGAAGTTGAAAAGTTGGGAGGTATGCCTAGGCCAGGATACAGCGTTGACTGCAGGTGGTTTTCCTGTAGTTGATCTCCGAATCTTTCGTTTTAACAATCAAGAGACAAACTCGGTTTTGTAAAAAAATATATAAAATGACAGAACTGCATGCGGTTGAATTTCTATTTGGCGGTTGTAATAGAGCCGGAGTCTTTTAGCCTTAGCCGTATGTTCCGCTGACTGATTATTTGGTTCAGTCACATAGATGTGGTGTCAGCAGTCTTCTTAATGACACGGAGTCGGAAGATTTAGTGAGGTGTCGATCGCTATTCTTCTGGGTGTGCGGCGTGCGAAGCCAACATTTATTATGCAGATTATTACAGCGGAGAAATGGAAAGTTACCAGGGAAGTGCGCTAAATCTCCAAAAAGTCATAAAAGCCGTCGGCGCATCTCACCTTAATATTTATCCCCAGACACATTCAGAAATACTTTTTAAATATTTTATTCACTCTAAATAAAACATTGTCCTTGTAACAGAGTATGAAATGCCAACAGGAAAACATTGGCCCGGATTCACAAAGCACGTACGCCGACGTGACTCAACTTTTCCCGGCGTAGAGTAGATATGCGCCCGGGTTATGTGTGCGCCAGAGTCACAAACCAAGATACGCCTAAAAATAGGCCATTCTACCCACGACGTATCTTACTTACGGCGGCGTGGCGTGGGCGCAAATATGGTCTGGACGAATGTTGCTTCTCCCATTGATTAGGCATTCACATATGCAAATGAGGGAAATACGGCGAATTACGAACGTACTTGCGCCCGGAGCATGATATACACGGTTTGCGTACGTTTTACGTCCGGCGTAAAGTTATTCCCCATAGATGAGGCGCAACCCCAGCAAAGGTATGGACCAGGGAACACATGCCTACGTATTGTACGTTGGACGTCTGTGAATATGGGCCGAGGTGGGTCTGGCTGGGCGTTCACGGCGTACACAGTGATCCGGCGTATCTAAGGCAGTTGTTCCGACATGGTTGTACGCATGCGCGCGGGGATACGTCCACGTCTCGACGCATGCGCAGTTCACTTTAAGTACTGGCGCATGGCCCATCATTTGCATAGGGTCACGCTTCATTAGCATGGATCACGCCCACTTCCAGCCCACTTCCACTTACGCCGGCTTAAGTCTACAAAATATACGCCACGCTGGTGCAACGTTGGGAGCATTAGCTTTGTGAATTCCACGCTTACCTCTCTGCGCTGCGTCGGCGTAGCGTAAAAGAGATACGCTACGGCGGCATAAATATGCGCCGGTGTCTGTGAATCCGGGCCATTGTTTCTCTAAGGGCCCAATCCACACTTCAGTGCTTAAAGCGGAACTTCAGTCATCTTTTTCAGCATTGCAAGTGGTTAAAAGAATTCCTGATGATTCTGCCATATAATCAGGGCCAAAGGTTCGGTCCTCAGGCCAGATATTGGGCCAGATTCAGGAAAGCGAGCGGTTCTTTGCGGCGGCGTAACTTTTCCTTTTTACGTTACGCCGCCGCAACTTTACCCGCAAGTGCTGTATTCACAAAGCACTTGCGTGTAAAGTTGCGGCGGCATAGCGTAAATTGGGCGGCCTAATTCAAATTCGGCGGGTAGGGGGCGTATGCTATTTAAATTAGGCGCGTCCCCGCACCAAACGTACTACGCATGCGTCGACCAATGAAAAATCCCAGTGCGCATGCTCCGAATTAGGACGGTGTTTTCGACGTGAACGTAATCGACGTAAACCCCCATTCACGGACGAGTTGCGCAAACGACGTAAACATTTTCAAAATTTCCCGTGGTCACGACGTCCATACTTAACATAGGATGCGCCTGCTTTTTGGTGCTTTATTTTTACGCCGGGAAAACCCCTTGCGGAAACGGCGTAAAGTGACTGCGTCGGGCGGGGCGTACGTTCGTGAATTGGCGTATCGCACGTATTTACATACTCTCGGAGTAAATCAGCGGGAACGCCCCTAGCGGCCATTTTAAAATTGCAGTTGAGATCCGACGGCGTAATACAGTTACACCTGTCGGATCTTTGCTGCAAACCGGCGTATCTGTTTTCTGAATACAGAAAACAGATAAGCCGGCGCAAAGTCAGAGTTATGGCGGCGTACGCCGCCATAACTCTACCTGAATCTGGCCCATTGAATTTAAAATCTGCCCCCCCCCCCCCCCCCGTTCCTACATTCTATTCTTTTCTCCTTTTTCACATATCAAAGTTCAATACACAGATAGCCGAGTTTTAAATAGATGATGACAGCCAATCATTATACAAGCTGTTTTGGGATTAGAATGTACAGTGTGGTGGAAGTTATCAAGTGGAAGTTATATATAGTGCATTCAAATGTCTAAATCTCAAGAGGGCACTTGAAGAAGCGAGCGGCATGCCATGTTCTGTGTCGGTTACATGAAAGCCACTCACTGTACAATATTCTCAGAGGTGCGGCTGCTCATCGTGTCAAGTTTTTGGGGATCCTATAAAATTACAATTGGTGGGAAAACTTTAAATGGAGGTTGCGGTCACTTTTTTTCTTTTTTTCAATTTGTAACTTAAGCCATTAGAAAACTTTGTTTGAATGCAAAGAATAGAAAGGAAGTCTCCTGCACATCAACACCTTACCATGTTCCTGCACTGTTTTTATTCCTATTATTCTGCAACGCTGATGACATTTTAAAGGGTCCAGATTAGGGGTCTCCAAACTGCGGCCCAGGGGCCAGATGTGGCCTTTTGTTTGCTTTTATACAGCCCTTGGGGCATTATTCCCTCCACTGTCAGCAACAGTAGGGCATAGTTCCTGCCACTGACAAAAACAATGGGGCACTATTCCGTCCACTGATATTCATGATGGTGCACTATTCCTCCCATTGATACGATGGGTGGGGTACTATTCCGTCCACTGATATTCATGATGGGGCACTATTCCTCCCATTGATACGACGGGTTGGGCACTATTCCTCCCGTTGATACCAACAATAGGGGAATATTCCTCCCATTGATACACAAGATGGTTCACCATTCCTCTCATTGATACCAACAATGGGGGACTATTCCTCCCACTGATATACATGATGGTGCACTATTCCTCCCATTGATACCAACAATGGTGCACTATTCCTCCCACTGATATACATGATGGTGCACTATTCCTCCCATTGATACCAACAATGGGGGACTATTACTCCCCCCCATACACCAGTCATGGGAAGGGTGACCACATTTCCAAACTGTCATTCAGGGACACGTCCCCTCTCTCCTTCCCCCCAAAAAGATGAGGGGGGGGGGCTGGGGAAATGTAGTCTTGGGGTTGATGGGGAATTTGGAGGCGGGTTGTCTAGTGAATGTGCCGCTTGCCACCCATAGCCTGCCACCAGATGCAGTGCTGCTGTCACTCCCTCTGCATGAGCCATGTGTGTAGAAGGAAAGGAGTGGAGTCACTATCTGGAGAGTGAAGATCACACCAGTCCCTGCTGCTTGCCGCTGGGTGCCAGAGAAGGAGGAGGTGCCAAGGTGGGTGGGGACAGCAGTGCTGCACTAGGTGCAGGCCTCGCTCCCAGTCTCACTCTCTAAGGCCGCGTACACACGAGGGGATATGTCCACTGAAAACGGTCCGATGGACCGTTTCAGCAGACATCTCCGCTCGTGTGTATGGGCTAGCGGACAGATTTCTCCACCCGACAGATTTCAAAGCATGCTTTGAAATCCATCCGGTGGAATCTGTCCGCCCGACATGTCTGCTGGTTAGTACACTTACCAGCAGACATGTCGTCCCCCACTGCCGCCGCGCCGCCGCGCGCAATGGATTCGGCGCATGCGCGGAAGGAGTGTTTTACTTCCTGGTGCGGTGACGTGGCGGTGACGACGCGCGGCGCGTCAACGTCACCGCCGCGTCACCGCGCCGTCCGGCGGCGGGGAATTTGATCCGATGGTGTGTACACGCCATCGGTTCAAACTCCCGATCGGACATATCCGATGGAAATGGTCCGCGGACCGTTTTCATCGGATATGTCCGATCGTGTGTATGGGGCCTTAGAGTAAATTGTCACTGGTTGCAAGACGCCAGGCAGTGTCGACCCTAGCAACCAGTTCGGGAAATGTAGTTTTTAGTTAGTAGTGGGTGGCTGTGTCCTCTATTTCATTCCGAGACATTGTATTGTGCCGGAATGAAGGTGCCCGGGACCAGTGGCGGCTGGTGCTCAAAATTTTTGGGGGGGCGCAAACGAAAAAAAAAATATTGCAGCCTCACTGTGCCCATCACATGCAGCCACTGTGCCATGCCACCAAATGTAGCCACTGTGCCATGCCACCAAATGCAGCCACTGTGCCATCAATTGTCACCACTGTGCCATGCCATCAAATGCAGCCACTGTGCCATCAATTGTCACCACTGTGCCATGCCATCAAATGCAGCTACTGTGCCCATCAATTGTCACCAATGTGCCATGCCATCATATGCAGTCACTGTGCCATCAATTGTCACCAATGTGCTATGCCATCATTTGCAGTCACTGTGCCATCAATTGTCACCACTTGTGTCACTAATTGTGCCATGCCATCAAACGCCACCACTGTGCCATCAATTGTCACCAATGTGCCATGCCATCAAAAGCAGCTACTGTGCCATCAATTGTCACCACTGTGCCATGCCATCAAATGCAGTCACTGTGCAATCAATTGTCACCACTGTGCCATGCCATCAAACGCCACCACTGTGCCATCAATTGTCACCACTGTGCCATGCCATCAAACGCAGTCACTGTGCCATCAATTGTCACCTCTCTGCCATGCCATCAAATGCAGTCACTGTGCCATCAATTGTCACCTCTCTGCCATGCCATCATATTCAGTGACTGTGCCATCAATTGTCACCACTGTGCCCGGCCTGTGCTCATTGTTGCCTCTGTGCCCCATGATGCCACTGTGCCCCATGCTTCTACTGTGCCCCATGCTGCCACTGTGCCCCATGCTGCCACTGTGCCCCATGCTGCCACTGTGCCCCATGCTGCCACTGTGCCCCATGCTGCCCCTTTCCCTGTAAAAAAAATCACTTACCTGACGCTTCCATGTCCTCCCTCGATGTCTTCTGCCGCCCTGGAGAAGCTTCAGCCAATCAGGTTCCTGAAAACCAGAATCCGGGAACCTGATTGGCTGAAACGGCTGTCAGTCTAATGCAAGGACCGCAGATTGTCTGCGCTCCGAGCATAGACTTCCGAGAGCCGGAGGGCGGGACTGGAAAAGCCTATCAGAGCCACTGGCTTTGATAGGCAGTTCCCCTCAGCCAACCAGCTGTCGCTATTCGGGTAACCGGCGTCCCATGTCCGGTTATACGAATAGACCAGGCAGCTGGCAACAGTAACACACGTCCAATGCATAGCATTGAACGTGTGTTACTTGCGAGAGGGGGTGGCGCTGCAGCGCCCTCTATAGACGGCCGCCAGAACTTTGGCTAAAATGTCAAAATGACATTTTAGCCGAATAAAAGTTCTTAAAGGGCCCGTTTTTTTTTTTTTTTTTAATTCTTTTTTTTTTTTTGTGACTGCGGGAGGGGGGGCGGCGCCCGTGCGCCCATATGGGCGGGCCGCCACTGCCCGGGACCCAGCACTTACATGTTAATTGCGTGACAGTCCCGGGCAATCCGGAACATGTGGGCACCCTAGTCATGGGGAATTGTTTACTACCTCTTATGCCAGAACATTTTCTACTCCCACTGGCCAAAAGCTAAAGTTCGAAGCACCGTAAACTGGCCTTTTCTATAGAAAGTTTGGAGACCCCTGGTCTAGATCCTCTCAGTTTCAAGAGGAACTGAATTCCGCAAGTTGTGCCCAAAACATAGTCAGGCAGAAAACAAAGGTCTCCATTCCTATTTACTGGCTTACCATGTCTTGTTCTGGATGTCCTGACCTCAACAGAACACATTTGGGATGAATTAGAGCAGAGACTGTGAGCCAGACCTTCTCATCTAACATCAGTGCCTGACCTCACAAATGCCCTTCTGGAAGAATGGTCAAACATTCCAATAGACATCCTCCTAAAACTTGTGGAGGGCCTTCCCAGAAGAGTTGAAGCTGTTATAGCTGCAAAGGGCGGGGCCAACTCAATATTGAACCCTACGGGCTAAGACTGGGATACAATTAACGATAATGTGCATGTAAAGGCAGGCGTCCCAATACTTTTGACAGTACAGTGTATATTTGAACACAGTTTATTTTAAAATCGATATGCTCTTGACTCTTTGCCGTTTGTGAGTACATATCATAAATGCCCACCCTCTCACCAAAAAGACGTGATGACGTCATCACTAGGCTCTGCCTTACGCATTTTGTCCAAAGAAACATTTTCCAAGGGGCAGTTCCCTCTCCCCTGGATTACATTGCCTATGTTTTGAGACAGGTTAATTTTTTTATAATTTTTTTTAAATACACTCTCCGTACACCTTCCTAAGGGCGCTAATAAACAAAATACCAATAAATGACTGTAATTAGGGAGTATAACAATATTATTACTTGATGAGGGAGAAGGACACATCCAGCGCAAAATTCCTGGGAAAGACATTTGTTTAAAAAAGATGGACTTTATCTGTTTCCTGTTAACGTGGGATAGAAAATAATTCAGATGAGGAAGAAAAATAAAAAAATGAGCCCACGCTTTCCGTACAGCTAATCTTTACTTTACCGACAACACGTTTCACAATAATGCCGCGTACACATGACCGTTTTTCGGGTCCTAGAAAATAAAGTTTTTAAGGGTCTAGAAAAAACAAAGGGCCAGAATCAGCAAAACTTACGCTGGGCGTATGTCGATGGGCCAGATTCAGGTAGAGTTAGGCTGGAGTATCTGTGATACTCCAGCCTAACTGTCACTTTAAGCCGGCGTTTCTGTTTTCTGTAACCAGAAAACAAGAAACGCTGGGTTGGTGTTCCGATGCGATCGGCGCAATTGAATTTCGCCATCGCATCGCAACTTTAATTTAAAAATGGCGCCGGGGGCGTTCCCGCTGATTTACGCTGAAAAAATATGTTAATCAGCGGGAATCGGCAATTCACGATCGTATTCGGGCGCGACGCAGTGACTTTCCGACGTTTCCGTAAGCGATACGCGGCGTAAAGATAAAGCAGCCCCCTAGTGGAGTATCCTATGTTAAGTATAGGCGTCGTCATCGCGTCGAAAAAAAAAAAATTGCGTTGCTTGCGTAAAACTTTCATGAATGGGGATGTGACGTCATTGACGTTCACTGACAGAATTTGGAGCATGCGCACTGGGATGCATTGACACTCGACGCATGCGCAGTACGTTCGCCGCGGGATCGCGCTTAGTTTAAATAATACACGCCCCGTACCCGCCCAATTTGAATTCCGCCGGCTCATTTGCGATGCGCTGCCGCAACTTTAGGAGCAAGTGCTTCATGAATAACAGCACTTGCTCCTAAAATTTCGGCAGCGTAACGTAAATGAGAAGCGTTACTCCAGAGCAAAGATGCTCCCATCTACCTGAATTTGGCCCGATATGTGTAAATATGCGCCGTCTTATCTATGCGCCATACCGACAAAACTAGATACGCCTGAAAATAGGCTTCCTCCGACCGACCTAACTTTCCTACGCCGGTGTATCGTAGGCGCATATTTACGCTGGGCGCATCTGGCGCGCCCATTGATTTCCTATTCAAATATGCAAATGAGGGAGATATGCCGATTCGCATACTGTACGTTTTAGTGCCAGACACTGGCTACGTGCGCCGCGCGTAAGTTGTCCGTCAGGTGTAAAGTTATTCCTACGAATAGCTGCTTTATCTTTACACCTGACGGGCACAGGTCAGCTGGAGAGCAGCTACAGCAGCACCATTACGGACGAGCTGAGCAACCCCACTTGTAGGACAACACATCTGTCTGCCAACATGCCAGGGGCAGCCGTGGTCTAAGCACTACTAATGGGTCCGCCGGTACGGAGGAGGAGGAGGCATCCCTGCCATAATGATAGCCTTCTCCTCGGGGCTAAAGTTTTTTTTTCCTCCTCTCCTTGACTGTATTTACAGTAGCCGGCATCATTAGACAAAAGTACCTTCCCTAAGCATGTCTGGGCATATTTTTAGGCTTGGCGTAACGCGGTTGGTCGACCGGCGTAGTTGTGAGAATGCGCACAGGGGAGCGCACATACTGCGCATGCTCCGTTCATGATACGCCGGGTGTAAATCACACCCACTTCCACTTAGGCCGGCTTGCGCCTTCACATTTACGTTCCGCCGGCGCAAAGTTAGGAGCAAGTGCTTGGTGAATACTGAACTTGCCTCACTAGTTCGCGCCGGTGGAACGTATATGCGCTGCGCTACGCCGGCACAAATATGTGCCCATCTACCTGAATCTGGCCCAAAGTTTTTTTCAACTCGATCATTAAACCGGCCTTGCCTACACACGATCGTGAAAAAAAAATGCTCTAGCGAAGCGCAGTGACGTACAACACGTACAACGGCACTCTAAAGGGGAAGTTCTATTCGGATGGCGCCATTCGGATGGCTGCTTTAGCTGATTTTGTGTTAGTAAAAGACGATTCACGCTTTTCTGTCTGTTACAGCGTGATGAATGTGCTTACTCCATTATGAACGCTAGTTTTACCAGAACGAGCGCTCCCCTCTCATAACTTGCTTCTGGGCATGCGCGTTTTTTTCAAGTCATTAAAGTCCGCCCACGACCATTTTTTACTGCCTTAAAAACGACAACGTTAAAAACGTTGTGAAAAAATAGAGCATGTTCAAAATTTTTAATGCCCATTTTTTAAGATCGTGAAAAATGCTCTGGAGCCCACACACCATCGTTTTTAATGACATTAAAAAAATGTAATTTTTTAGAACCCGAAAAACGGTCGCGTGTACGCGGCATTAGGTACAACGCGCCAAAGATCAGCCTATGTTAGGCGCAGCTTCCAGTCCCTGATTTTACACCCTGCAGCCGATGTATAAACATTATTCTAATGACCATTTATTTAGAGGGTGTTGATGTTCACCATGGAATTTTGGGAGCTGGAAGAACAATGACCGTTTAGTGAAACTGTCAGCAGATTCCTCGAAACAGTAAGGAAATGAGGCCGACTGATGTGTGTAGCAGAATATTGATATCTCAGGGGCTTTTGAAAGGGGTTTATATAAACTGACAGAGTTTCCAGTGATTTCTGTACTTTAACCATTTCAGCCCCGGAAGAATGTACCGACTTCCTGACCAGAGCACTTTTTGCGATTCGGCACTGTGTCGCTTTAACTGTCAATTGCATGGTCGTGCGACGTGACTCCCAAACAAAATTGGCGCCTTTTTTTCCTCACAAATAGAGATTTCTTTTGGTGGTATTTGATCACCTCTGCGTTTTTTATTTTTTGCGCTATAAACAAAAATAGAGTGACAATTTTGAAAAAAAAAATCAATATTTTTTACTTTTTTCTATAATAAAATATCCCCTAAACATATATACCGTATTTGCCAGCGTATAAGACGACTGGGCGTATAAGACGACCCCCCTAATTTTCCAGGAAAAAATTTGGTTTTGGGATATACTCAAGGCCGTGTACACACGACCGAGGTTCTCGCTGGAAACCAGCGAGAACCTCGCTGGAAGCTGCATTCCAGCGAGGACCTCGGCCGTGTGTACACTCTAGGCGAGCTTCCCGTCGGGAAGCCCGTCGAGCAGAAATAGAGAGCACGCTCTCTATTTGCTCGACGGCCCGCCTGGAAGAATGGCTGGTTGCCATTCCCGACGGGCAGGTCGCCGATTTCGACGGCCGGCAGGGAACCTCAACGGGCGGAACGATGTGTTCTGCCCGTCGAGGTTCTCTGCCGTGTGTACACGGCCTCACTGTATAAGACGACTCCTCACTGTGCCATTATTACATGCCTTGCTGTGCCATTATAACATGCCTTGCTGTGCCATTACATTACATGTCCCCACTGTGCCATCACTTGCCCCACACTGTGCCATCACTTGCCCCACACTGTGCCATCACTTGCCCCACACTGTGCCATCACTTGCCCCACACTGTGCCATCACTTGCCCCACACTGTGCCATCACTCACGTTTTGCAGATTCCAGGCCGGTGACAGTCTCCGTCTGCTGCGAGCGTCCATGATTTGAAAGCCGCGCCTTCTCCTCAGACTGTCCTGTGATAGGCGGAACACAAATTTTCCCAGCAGGGCCTCTGTTCAGTGTTCTGCCTATCACGGACGTCCTCTCGTCCGAGGATGAGAAGGCATCCATGATAGGCGGAACACAGATGCCCTGCTGGGAAAATTTGTGTTCCGCCTATCACAGGACAGTCTGAAGAGAAGGCGCGGCTTTCAAATCATGGACGCTCGCAGCAGACGGAGACTGTCACCGGCGTATAAGACGACCCCCGACTTTGGATGCATTTTTTTGCATCCAAAAAGTCGTCTTATACGCCGGCAAATACGGTAGATATAAAAAATGTTTTCCTCAGTTTAGGCCGATACATATTTTTGTTAAAAAAAAAAATCACAAGAAGCGTTTATTGATTGGTTTGTGCAAAAGTTATAGGCCCGGATTCACAAAGCACCTGCGCCGACGTATCTCCAGATACGCCGCGTAAGTACAAATATGCGCCGTAGTATCTGTGCGCCGGACCCACAAACTAAGATACGCCTAAAAACAGACTTCATCCCACCGACGTAACTTTCCTCCGCCGGCGTAGAGTGGGCGCATATTTATGCTGGACGCATGTGGCGCTTCCATTGATTTTCTATTCAAAAATGCAAATGAGGGAGATACGCCAATCCACAAACATACTTGCGCCCGGTGCATGATATACGCGGTTTGCGTAAATTTTACGTTGAGGCGCAACCCATGCAAAGGTATGGACCAGGGAACACAAGCCTACGTATTTTACGTTGGACGTCTGTGAATATGGGCCGAAGTGGGTCTGGCTGGGCGTAGGTTACGTTCACGGCGTACACAGTGATCCGGCGTATCTTAGGCAGTTGTTCTGAAGTGGTTGTGCGCATGTGCACGGGGATACGTCCATGTATCGACGCATACGCAGTTCGTTTTAAGTACTTGTCTGGCGCCCGGCCCATCATTTGCATGGGGTCACGCCGCTTCATTACCATGGATCACGCCCACTTCCAGCCCACTTCCACTCACGCCAGCCTGCGCCTTCGAAATGTACGCTTCGCCGGCGCAGAGTTGGGAGCATTTGCTTGCTGAATTCAGTGCATGCCTCTCCGTGCTGCGCCGGCGTAGCGTACTATGTGTGCGCTACGCCGGCGTAAATATGCGCCCATCTCTGTGAATCCGGGCCATAGTGTCTACAAAATAAGGGATAGATGTATGGCATTTTTATTAATATATTTTTTTAATAGTAACAGCGGCGATCATGCGATTTTTATCATGACTTTTTTGGAACCATTGTTATTTATACAACGATCAGTGCTATAAATAGCCACTGATTACTGTATAAATGTGTACCTTTCTGTAGCCTCTGCTGTCAGGTGTGTGTGTACCTTTCCGTAGCCCCTGCTGTCAGGTGTGTGTGTACCTTTCTGTAGCCCCTGCTGTCAGGTGTGTGTACCTTTCTGTAGCCCCTGCTGTCAGGTGTGTATGTACCTTTCTGTAGCCCCTGCTGTCAGGTGTGTGAGTACCTTTCTGTAGCCCCTGCTGTCAGGTGTGTGAGTACCTTTCTGTAGCCCCTGCTGTCAGGTGTGTGTGTACCTTTCCGTAGCCCCTGCTGTCAGGTGTGTGTGTACCTTTCTGTAGCCCCTGCTGTCAGGTGTGTGTACCTTTTTATAGCCCCTGCTGTCAGGTGTGTGTACCTTTCTGTAGCCCCTGCTGTCAGGTGTGTGTACCTTTCTGTAGCCCCTGCTGTCAGGTATGTGTGTACCTTTCTGTAGCCCCTGCTGTCAGGTGTGTGAGTACCTTTCTGTAGCCCCTGCTGTCAGGTGTGTGTACCTTTCTGTAGCCCCTGCTGTCAGGTGTGTGAGTACCTTTCTGTAGCCCCTGCTGTCAGGTGTGTGTGTACCTTTCCGTAGCCCCTGCTGTCAGGTGTGTGTGTACCTTTCTGTAGCCCCTGCTGTCAGGTGTGTGTACCTTTTTATAGCCCCTGCTGTCAGGTGTGTGTACCTTTCTGTAGCCCCTGCTGTCAGGTATGTGTGTACCTTTCTGTAGCCCCTGCTGTCAGGTGTGAGTACCTTTCTGTAGCCCCTGCTGTCAGGTGTGTGAGTACCTTTCTGTAGCCCCTGCTGTCAGGTGTGTGTACCTTTCTGTAGCCCCTGCTGTCAGGTATGTGTGTACCTTTCTGTAGCCCCTGCTGTCAGGTGTGTGTACCTTTCCGTAGCCCCTGCTGTCAGGTGTGTGTGTACCTTTCTGTAGCCCCTGCTGTCAGGTGTGTGTGTACCTTTCCATAGCCCCTGCTGTCAGGTGTGTGTGTACCTTTCTGTAGCCCCTGCTGTCAGGTGTGTGTACCTTTTTATAGCCCCTGCTGTCAGGTGTGAGTACCTTTCTGTAGCCCCTGCTGTCAGGTGTGTGAGTACCTTTCCGTAGCCCCTGCTGTCAGGTGTGTGTGTACCTTTCCGTAGCCCCTGCTGTCAGGTGTGTGTGTACCTTTCTGTAGCCCCTGCTGTCAGGTGTGTGTACCTTTCTGTAGCCCCTGCTGTCAGGTGTGTGTGTACCTTTCTGTAGCCCCTGCTGTCAGGTGTGTGGGTACCTTTCTGTAGCCCCTGCTGTCAGGTGTGTGTGTACCTTTCTGTAGCCCCTGCTGTCAGGTGTGTGTGTGTACCTTTCCGTAGCCCCTGCTGTCAGGTATGTGTGTACCTTTCTGTAGCCTCTGCTGTCAGGTGTGTGTGTACCTTTCTGTAGCCCCTGCTGTCAGGTGTGTGTACCTTTTTATAGCCCCTGCTGTCAGGTGTGAGTACCTTTCTGTAGCCCCTGCTGTCAGGTGTGTGAGTACCTTTCCGTAGCCCCTGCTGTCAGGTGTGTGTGTACCTTTCCGTAGCCCCTGCTGTCAGGTGTGTGTGTACCTTTCTATAGCCCCTGCTGTCAGGTGTGTGTACCTTTCTGTAGCCCCTGCTGTCAGGTGTGTGTGTACCTTTCTGTAGCCCCTGCTGTCAGGTGTGTGGGTACCTTTCTGTAGCCCCTGCTGTCAGGTGTGTGTGTACCTTTCTGTAGCCCCTGCTGTCAGGTGTGTGTGTGTACCTTTCCGTAGCCCCTGCTGTCAGGTATGTGTGTACCTTTCTGTAGCCTCTGCTGTCAGGTGTGTGTGTACCTTTCCGTAGCCCCTGCTGTCAGGTGTGTGTGTACCTTTCTGTAGCCCCTGCTGTCAGGTGTGTGTACCTTTTTATAGCCCCTGCTGTCAGGTGTGAGTACCTTTCTGTAGCCCCTGCTGTCAGGTGTGTGAGTACCTTTCCGTAGCCCCTGCTGTCAGATGTGTGTGTACCTTTCCGTAGCCCCTGCTGTCAGGTGTGTGTGTACCTTTCTATAGCCCCTGCTGTCAGGTGTGTGTACCTTTCTGTAGCCCCTGCTGTCAGGTGTGTGTGTGTACCTTTCTGTAGCCCCTGCTGTCAGGTGTGTGGGTACCTTTCTGTAGCCCCTGCTGTCAGGTATGTGTGTACCTTTCTGTAGCCCCTGCTGTCAGGTGTGTGTGTGTACCTTTCCGTAGCCCCTGCTGTCAGGTATGTGTGTACCTTTCTGTAGCCTCTGCTGTCAGGTGTGTGTGTACCTTTCCGTAGCCCCTGCTGTCAGGTGTGTGTGTGTACCTTTCCGTAGCCCCTGCTGTCAGGTGTGTGTGTATTTTTCTGTAGCCCCTGTTGTCAGGTGTGTGTGTACCTTTCCGTAGCCCCTGCCGTCAGGTGTGAGTGTACCTTTCCGTAGCCCCTGCTGTCAGGTGTGTGTGTACCTTTCCGTAGCCCCTGCTGTCAGGTGTGTGTGTACCTTTCCGTAGCCCCTGCTGTCAGGTGTGTGTGTACCTTTCCGTAGCCCCTGCTGTCAGGTGTATGGGTACCTTTTTATAGCCCCTGCTTACCCCAATCTGTGCAAAGTGTAGGAGGCGCTCTCCTTGTCTGGGCGCGATCCAATACTGACCTCAGCCTGTGTAAATGACAGACTTCCTCGGATCGGTTCCTGTTCTTGTCATTATTTTGTCTGTGAATGCCCTGAACTGCGTGCGACCCTTCATCTCTGCGTGCCTCTGGACAGAGTGTGTCCTGTGTGTCAGTCGGGCCCTTGCAGTAAAGTCCTGGACATGATCTCCACTGTGAAACACAAGAACTACTTACTACCAGCAGCTGTCATATGCAACTAATAACGAGATGTTCTTTATTTTACAGCAAATTATTGATCGTTTGCTTAGGGAAACTAGAATGGATATAAAGTGCAAGAAAATGCAACAGCACTTAAAACAGGGAGACTATAAATCACTCAATGCTTTTTATTTTTAATTATTTTTTTTATTTTTTTTATCAAATTTCTCTTAATAAAATGCTTTTGGAGGAAACGTCGATCAAAAGATAGTTTTCTATTTAAGATACATTAATAATTTAGTTTATTCAGCATGAAATGGAGCTTAGTTATGTACAGTGCCTTGCGAAAGTATTCGGCCCCCTTGTGACCTTTTGCCACATTTCAGGCTTCAAACATAAAGATATAAAACTGTAATTTTTTGTGAAGAATCAACAACAAGTGGGACACAATTATGAAGTGGAACAAAATGTATTGGATATTTTAAACCTTTTTAACAAATAAAAAACTGAAAAATTGGGCGTGCAAAATTTTTCCTCCCCTTTACTTTCAGTGTAGCAAACTCTCTCCAGAAGTTCAGTGAGGATCTCTGAATGATCCAATGTTGACCTAAATGACTATGATAAATAGAATCCACCTGTGTGTAATCAAGTCTCCGTATAAATGCACCTGCACTGTGATAGTCTCAGAGGTCCGTTTAAAGCGCAGAGAGCATCATGAAGAAGAAGGAACACACCAGGCAGGTCTAAGATACTGTTGTGGAGAAGTTTAAAGCCGGATTTGGATACAAAAAGATTCCCCAAGCTTTAAACATCCCAAGGAGCACTGTGCAAGTGATAATATTGAAATGGAAGGAGTATCAGACCACTGCAAATCTACGAAGACCTGGCCGTCCCTCTAAACTTTCAGCTCATACAAGGAGAAGACTGATCAGAGATGCAGCCAAGAGGCCCATGATCACTCTGGATGAACTGCAGAGATCTACAGCTAAGGTGGGGGACTCTGACCATAGGACAACAATCAGCCATATACTGCACAAATCTGGCCTTTATGGAAGAGTGGCAAGAAGAAAGCCATTTCTTAAAGATATCCATAAAAAGTGTAGTTTAAAGTTTTCCACAAGCCACCTGGGAGACACACCAAACATGTGGAAGAAGGTGCTCTGGTCAGATGAAACCGAAATCCAACTTTTTGGCAACAATGCAAAAAGTTATGTTTGGCGTAAAAGCAACACAGCTCATCACCCTGAACACACCATCCCCACTGTGAAACATGGTGGTGGCAGCATCATGGTTTGGGCCTGCTTTTCTTCAGCAGGGACAGGGAAGATGGTTAAAATTGATGGGAAGATGGATGGAGCCAAATACAGGACCATTTTGGAAGAAAACCTGATGGAGTCTGCAAAAGACCTGAGACTGGGACGGAGATTTGTCCTCCAACAAGACAATGATCCAAAACATAAAGCAAAATCTACAATGGAATGGTTCACAAATAAACATATCCAGGTGTTAGAATGGCCAAGTCAAGGTCCAGACCTAAATCAAATCGAGAATCTGTGGAAAGAACTGAAAACTGCTGTTCACAAACGCTCTCCATCCAACCTCACTGAGCTCCAGCTGTTTTGCAAGGAGGAATGGGCAAAAATTTCAGTCTCTCGATGTGCAAAACTGATAGAGACACCCCAAGCGACATACAGCTGTAATCGCAGCAAAAGGTGGCGCTACAAAGTATTAACTTAAGGGGGCTGAATAATTTTGCACACCCAATTTTTTTCGTTTTTTATTTGTTAAAAAAGTTTGAAATATCCAATAAATTTCGTTCCACTACATGATGGTGTCCCACTTGTTGGTTCTTCACAAAAAATTACAGTTTTATATCTTTATGTTTGAAGCCTGAAATGTGGCAAAAGGTTGCAAAGTTCAAGGGGGGCGAATACTTTCGCAAGGCACTGTAGCATGTGACTGGGAAAAATGCATATGTTGAGAATCCCGGGGGCCGCACACCCCAAAATATTGCAAAAACAAAAATGGAAAGGTTCCCCAAGGGTTTTTTTCAGCGGCAGGGTGTATTAAATTAGAGAAAATGGAAACGTATAAGAAGAAATCTTTACTTTTGTATAGCAAATTAATAAATGAATAAAGATACAAAGAAGAAAAAGAGATATAAACCATGGACCGGATTCATAAAGCTTTACGCCGGCGTATCTCGAGATACGCCGACGTAGGTACAAATATGCGCCGTCGCATCTTTGCGCCGATTCTCAAAGCAAGATACGCTGAAAAACATGGCTTCAGTCGTCCGACGTAACTTGCCTACGCCGGCGTATCGTGGGCGCATAGTTACGCTGGACGCATTCGGCGTTCCCATTAAAAATATGCAAATGAGTAAGATACGCCGATTCACGAACGTAGGTGCGCCAGTTACGTGGTTTGCGTAAGGGTTACGTCAGGCGTAAAGTTATTCCACCATATAGGTGGCGCATCCCATGCAAAGGTATGGATGTCAGAAAAGTCGTTGTTTTTACGTCGTTTACGTAAGTCGTACGTGAATGGGGCTGTGCGTAAGTTACGTTCGACGTCTCTTAGGCATTCTATCCAATGTGATTCTGAGCATGCGCACTGGGATACGTCCACGGACGACGCATGCGCCGTTCGTTCGGCACCTCATTTGCATGGGGTCACAGTTCATTATAATACAACACGCCCACTGCCTTGCTACTTTGATTTACGCGGGCTTACGCCAGCCCATTTACGCTACGCCGCCGTAACATAGGGAGCAAGTGCTTTGTGAATACAGCACTTACCTCTCTAACTTGCGGCAGCGTAGCGTAAAGACGATGCGCTACGCCCGCACAAAGATATGCCGCTCTACCTGAATCTAGCCCCATGGAAGCAAAAGTGAAACGAAAACTGCAAATGAAGTGAGGTTATGTAGCATGAGGCTGTATATTCTGCAATATTTACATTTTTGGTAAACTCCTCTAATGAATCCAAGCTCTGCAAGCTGAGATAACATGCACTGCATTGATGCATTCACACAATGTCACAGTAACCATGAGATAAATCAAAGTTCAGTAATATTCCTTTATCCCATTGTTTTTCAAATCTATGTACCGTATATACTCGAGTATAAGCCGACTTTTTCAGCACATTTTTTATGCCGAAAAAGCCCATCACGGCTTATACTCAAGTCTCCTGCTGTGTTAAAGGATTTCTGCTAAGCAGGAACACAGATCTCTATCTTCCCCCAATCAGAGCACACCCCCACAGTGCGCATCTGATGTTAACCCCTTCCTTGCCAGTGTCATTAGTACAGTAACGGTGCAAATATATTTTTACTGATTGGTGTCATTGATCCCCAAAAAAGTGTCGAAAGTGCCACTTAGAGCCTAATTAGCCTGCTGCAATGTCGCAATCCCGCTATAAGTCGCTGATCGCTACCATTATTAGTAAAAATATAAAAAATATATCCCATAGTTTTGTACACGCTATAACTTTATGGTCGTGTTGCACGGATTCGGACGGCGCCATTGATGGCAATAGCCACCGATTTGGCATGCGATTAGACATGTCAAATCGCATCAATGTGATCCAGGGCTGATGATGCTCATTGATTGCCGATAAAACAAGAAGCTGCATAGCGGAGGCAGAATGTCCCATAACTGGCTAAATGTGAGAATCACAGAGCTGGAAATACAGAATTACTAAATCTTTGACAGCTAGAAAATAAAAAGGTACAATGTTTCCATTTTGTATATTTCCAGTGTTTGCTCGCAGTTTTAGGATTTGTATTCTTTGGAGGGAAAATTGTTCTTTCTCTCTCTTATCTTCCTGCAGGAACAAGCTTGCCTCTGATCATGTTCTATAAATTATGATAATGCGTTTTTATCGAGTTTTTTTTCATGGGGGAATGTTACAGGAAACATCCCGGCTTTGATGATCTATGTTTTGTTTATAAAACCTTCCCTTCGCTTTAAAGTATTTACGCAGCTGCAGGGCCGGCTCAGATGCCAGATCTAATCTGTCAAACGTTCGGCATACAAATACATTGTTCCAGTAGTCGTTTTGTACACAAGTGTTTTGGGTTATACACACAAGACGGGACAGTGATATGTAGCAGCTATTTCTAGGTGCAGACAGGGCCGTCTTTAAGGCAGGGCGAAAGGGGAAACTGCCCTGGGCCCTGTCATACTTGCCAACTATCCCAGTATAAATTCCCTTGTCCCTTGAAGTTTTAGTCCCGTGCTGTGTCCCAATATCTGTGTGAAGTAGGGTGACCACGTGTCCTGGATTGCCCGGGACAGTCCCGCATTTTGCAGGTCTGTCCCGGGCACCTTCATTCCAGGACAATACAGTGTCCTGGGATGAAACTGACACAGCCACCCCCCGGGCCAAACTGATACCTCCAAAAAAAGCCGCCACATCACAGCTTACTCACTGACAGTACTTGTCCTGGCCGGGAATGCCTGGAGGAGCACAATCCAGCCCCCTGCTTGTGATTGGACATAAGAGGCGGGATTTATGATTTCTCCAATCACTGTGCTGTAATTCGTTAGCTGATTTTTGGGAAGGGGGGGTGTCCCTGAATGGTAGTTTGGAAATGTGGTCACCCAAGTGTGAAGTGCTGCTACTAATGCTGCCCAGCTCTGCCCTATTTTTGTGTACAGATGACTCAATTGCAGACCCTGTGTTTACATGTAAATAACCGGCATTCATATGTAAATAAAGAGGAGGATCCCGTGCAGCGGCGCGATCCTGATGCGCTCGTGTCACCCGGACACGGAGCATCTCTGATAGGCAGGGGGGCTCTGTGATTGGCCCTCTTAATCAAATGACGGCTGTGACCAATCACAGCCATCATGTGATGTAAATAGAGAGTCGGTTGCTAGGCGATCGGCTCTCCTCACCCTTTACAAGTAGGGGCTATGAAGGAAAAGGAGGGGTGTAGTTTGTGTGTTTGCAGATTTGTACATATTTTTGCATGTGTGGGGCTGACATATTTATACAGGTAGGGGGGCTGACATATATACAGGTGCGTGGGGGGGGGGGCTGACATATATACAGGTGTGTGGGGGGGGCTGACATATATACAGGTGCGTGGGGGGGCTGACATATATACAGGTGCGTGGGGGGGCTGACATATATACAGGTGCGTGGGGGGGGCTGACATATACAGGTGTGTGGGGGGGGGCTGACATATATACAGGTGTGGGGGGGCTGGTATATATATACAGGATTAAGGGGGGGCAAGGGGCTCTGAGTGCATATAGGTGAGGTGGCCGGTGAGTGGATTCGGTGGGATGGCCCATGGGCAAGCCCTAGGGAATGTTGGTGGCCAGGCTTGGGGAGGGGGGGGGGGCGGAACCTAGGCCTAAAGATGTTTAAGAGGCCCAAAACATTCTGATTGGCTGCCTTGCTCCAAAGAAAAAAACCTCTAACCACTTAAGACCCGGACCATTATGCAGCTAAAGGACCGTGTCCCTTTTTGCGATTCGGCACTGCGTCACTTTAACTGACAGTCGCGCAGTCGTGCGACGTGGCTTCCAAACAAAATTGGCGTCCTTTTTTTCCCCACAAATAGAGCTTTCTTTTGGTGGTATTTGATCACCTCTGCGGTTTTTATTTTTTGCGCTATTAACTAAAATAGAGCGACAATTTAAAAAAAAAAAGGCATATTTTTTTCTTTTTGCTATAATAAATATCCCCCAAAAATATATAAAAAAAACAATTTTTTTCTTAGTTTAGGCCGATACGTATTCTACATATTTTTTTTTATAAAAAAACAAAAAAAATTCCAATAAGCGTTTATTGATTGGTTTGCCCAAAAGTTATAGGCCCAGATTCATAGAGCAATTACGCCTGTCTAACTGGTGTTAGACAGGAGTAATTTAAAATTTCGCGCGCCGTATCACTAGTTTGAATCCTCAAACCATGATACGGCGGCTTCGGGCTTCGATCCGAGAGGCTTACGTCTTCGTAAGCCTTCGGATCTACGCTGCGATATTTTTGCGGCCGCTGGGAGGAGTTCGCGTCGTTTTGATGCGTCGGGATATGCAAATGTGTTTTTACGGCGATCCACGAAGATACTAGCGGTCTTCGCAATCGCTTACGTCTATTTTTTTTTACGTACTGTTAGACCAGCTTTTTGCTGGTCTAACGGTGCGTAGCCCATGTTAAGTATGGCCGTCGTTCCCGCGTCGAATTTAATTATTATTATTTTTTTTACGTAACTCGTTCGGGAATAGAAATGTCCGTAAACGACGCTACTCAAACAACGAATGACGTAACGACGTGATTTCGCGCAATGCACGGCGGGAAATTTGCGAACGGAGCATGCGCAGTTTGATCGCCGCGGGAACGCGCCTATTTTAAATGCTTCACGCCCCCTACTCGCGTAGATGGATTGCGACGGGAGAAATACACTACGCCGCCGTCGTTTACTGGACAAAATCTACCTGAATTCCACGTAGAGCCAGGTAAAAAACGGCGGCGTAGTGTATTTCTGATACGCTACGAGAATCTAATTCTATCTGAATCTGGGCCATAGCGTCTACAAAATAGGGGGTAGTTTTATGGCATTTTTATTAATATTTTTTTTTTACTAGTAATATCGTCAATCAGTGTTTTTTATCGGTACTGCGACACTATGGAGGACACTTTTGACACATTTTGGGACCATTGCCATTTTTATAGCGATCAGTGCTATAAAAATGCATTGGATTACTATAAAAATTCCACTGGCAGGGAAGGGGTTAACACTAGGGGGCGAGGAAGGGGTTAAGTATGTTCCCTGGGTGTGTTCTAACTGAAGGGTGGGACTGACTAGGGGAAATGACAGATCGCTGGTCATACATTGTATGAACAGACAATCAGTCATTTCTCCCCCTGACAGGACTGGGAGCTGTGTGTTTATATCTGGTGACCGGCGGTGATTGTGACTAGGGGTGCGTCGGCACCAGGAGCGGCGCGCACGCACCCCTAGTGGCTGAAATGCGAACTGTAATATTACGATGTTTCGCGCAGCCGAGCTGACCTGCCTCCGCAAAACTGCGGCGGCTGGTCGGCTAGTGGTTAATAGAAAGCTGCCCAGAACGGGAATAATCCACTTGGGCGTAATCGGCTTCGGGGACATAAAATAACAGACGGTGGCAGTGCCACATCAATAAGGAGTAGCCGCCATATCACCTCCTCATTACAGAACCTGAAAGTTGTCGCTGAGCTCAGTTTGTTGGATCTCTAAAAAGCCGCAAAATGAAAAATAAAGAATCACTGTAGCGTCTTTATTCTCCACATCTGTGCTATCTTCACAATCTTAATTGGAAGTATTTGTGTGAAATGCATTCGGCGCATCTTACATGTAGAAAAAATGTGTTCTTGTGATAAAAGAACCGCGTGTTATCTCCAGTAAATTATATGTAGCTTAATGCAGCATTCTTTTATTACTTTAACTTTTCATGGCACTTAGGAGTAAAAGCTTTGCTGAAGCTTCATTGTGCGCTTGAAGCTTAGTGCTAGGCAGGTATAAAAAGATACAATTATTGCAGTTCTGTAATCATTAATGCATTATTAAATGTTTTTTTTTTTTTTAACTGCAAGCAGTGTAAGTACCTGGATTCGAGTCGGCATAACGAAACCTTGGATTGCGAGTAACGCAGTTATCGAGCGTTTCGCAATACGAGAGATGTTTTAAAAAAAAATCCTGACTCGGTTTGCGAGTGTTGTCTCACAAAAAGAGCAGAATTCAAGCCACAGCGATGTGCAGTACCGCGTTTGGCCTAAGGGGGGGGGCAGCGCTGGAGCCATTCGAAAATGCTCGGAAAAACTCCATTCCAGGGCCTTTCCAAGGTTTTTAGAGTTCAGCCGAGCTGTCCTTTGGTCTTTCCGAGTGTTTCCGAGGCTCTCCGGTGCCACCCCCCCACCTCTGGCCACATGTGGTATTGCACGCCATAGAAGTCAATGCGGAACAAATTATTTTCATTTGCATTGACTTCTATGGGGAAACTTGCTTTGATATGCCAGTGCTTTGGATTACGGGCATTCTCCTGGAACGGATTATGCTTGGAATCAAAGGTTCCTTTAAAGGAACACTAAAGGTTTGTTTTTTATTAGGTCAATTGATTTCTGCAAGCTAGAGCATTTTAATGTCACTTACCTCGTTTTTCCTTTTGACCTTCAAAATACAGTAGTCCAGGTTTGAAAATGCCATTTCCTGTCTCTCCTCTTCTTGCTTTCCACCAGCACCTGAGCTGTTTTGCATGGTGGAAAGCAGAATGTGCTCACCCCCTCCCTATGACTACAGCCCTGCGTGAAGTTGCTCTCTTATCCCTCACAGGCATGGAGGCTAAGCCTAATGCCGCGTACACACGATCATTTTTTGTGATGAAAAAAAACGACGTTTTCTGTGAAGTAAAAAACAACGTTTTTGAAACGTCACTTTCTTTTCCAATATTTGTATTGAGTTTTCAAAAAAGAAAGTGAAACAATAGGACAGGAACATCCCGTCTACACACTTAGATATCAAAAAACATATAGCATTAACCTCTATTAAGGGCACATTAATAGAAACAGTAAACGTCCACCTAGGTCCCCGTCCAAGGGCCCCCACCCACCAACAAAAAGGGGCTAGATCAGGACCACCAGAGGGGCTCCCGGCAGCAAGGTCCCCTGGTCTCAGGAACCGTATCCTCATCAGATGGCAAAAGGTATACAATAGTAAAAAAGGAAAGAGAGCGACCATACATTAGAAGAGGAGACCAGGTCAAAATGTTTTAAATCTAGCAGTACCCTGATAAATAGAGTAAGAGTGGAGAGAAGAAGCAAAGGAGCGAGCGAAGAAAAGAAGAAAGAGGGAAGAGAGAAGAGAGAAGGGAGCACTCCGATCAGGGGGGGGGGGGGGGGAATCCCCTCCATGCCAGGCTAATTGGTCATGTGGTTGTGAGATAATTGATCCACGGGTCCCAAATCTTATGAAACCCCTCAATCTTATCTACTAGAATAGCAGACAACCTCTCATTCACCATTATCCAGGACAATTTGTTCTTCAACAAATGAAACGGGACAGTGGGGGACTTCCATGACCCCGCAATGGAGATCCTGGCCGCCACAAATATAGAGGCTATCAACTTTTTCGTGGATTTCAATGCTCCCTCGACCGGGCGTCCCAGCAGCGCACACAGTGGCGACTTACGGAGGTTAACGTGCGTAAGGGAATATATAAGATTGTATGTGCGTATCCAGAATCGTCTCACCCTCGGACACGACCACCAGACATGGTACATAGTACCATCCGCAGTACAACCCCTGAAGCACCGCGGGGACGCCCCAGGCACGAAGGCCGCCACTCGGACAGGGACCATGTACCACCTCAACAATACCTTATAATTCGCCTCTATCAAAGAGGTGTTGACATAAAATTTAGAGGCATTATGTGAGAGTGCAGTCCAGTCAGCTAGTTCCATAGACTCTCCTGTGTCTTGTTCCCACTTCAGCATATAATCTAACTTCTGAGAGCTGGAGGACAGGAGACCGTAGATCTGGGATATATGGCCCGCTTGTTTGTCAAAAGTTCTACAAAAGGTTTCCATGGCAGTGCGAGCTGTGATGGGAGAAACCCGGTTCAGCGAGGTTAGGAAATGAGCTATTTGGGTATAATGGAAAAGCTCAGAATTTGGCATATTATATTTCTCTTGCAATGCCGGTTTTGTGAGGACTCCTCTATAATCACATAAGTCCGCTATCCTCAACAGCCCCTTGTTGATCCACCAAGAAAATTCCTGGGGACGGAGGCCCGGGGTGAACAGAGGGTTATGAAACAGTGGCGCTAAAGGCACATGTGGAGATTTAAATTTGTGTTTGGCCACCAGGCGGTCCCACAAGCTGAGGGAGAGAGACAGGGATGGACACAGTATGGACCGTCTGTCCCTCCCCCCGAGCCACATTAAGTGGGAAATCTCTCTGTCAGGACACAGGGAGGACTCTAACTCCATCCAAAGCGGCCTAGGCCGTGCTGAGTGAAAGCGGGTCAAATGAGCCAATTGGGCTGCATGGTAGTATCTAAGGAGATTAGGCACACCCAACCCCCCTCCCAATTTAGGTGTGTATAGCGTTCGCCTGTTCACCCTAGGCCTTCTATCAGCCCAAATAAACTTCAACAGATTAGCCTGAAATTTTTCCAGGTCCGCACTCACAATTGCAATTGGAAGGGTTCTAAAGAAATACAAAATCTTAGGCAAAATAGTCATTTTAATAGAATACAGCCTACCAAACCACGACGGAGGAGCTTTTGACCACCTACATAAATCATCTGACAATTTTCGAAATAAGGGGGGATAATTCTTTTTATATAGCGTGGTTAGGGTTGGCGTCAAGGAGATGCTCAGGTAAGGCAGAGCATCGTCTTGCCACTTAAAAGAGAAAGACTGCTTAAGGGCTCGGATTATGTGAGGTGGCAGGGAAACATTAAGGGCCTGGGTCTTAGAGTGATTCACAGAGAGACCCGTGAAGGACGCAAATCTATCCAATACCAGATTCAGGTGGGGTAGAGAGGTAACCGGAGAGGCCAGGAGCAACAAAATGTCGTCCGCAAACATCGCGCATTTATGCTCGCGACCCCCGCAGTGTACACCCAGAATGTCTGGATGTGACCTAATCTTGATAGCCAGGGGTTCTAAGGCCATAATGAACAGCAGGGGGGATAAAGGACAACCCTGGCGGGTACCTCTACCGATAGGTATAATTGGAGAACGATAACCTTTAATCAGAAGATTCGCAATAGGGGTATCGTAAATTGAACGAAGCGTCCTCAAAAAATTTGGCCCAAAGCCATATCGGCGCAATATAAAAAAGAGGTAGTCCCACGACAGGGAGTCGAAGGCCTTACACAAGTCTAACGACAGAAGCAAGGCTCCCCGCTGCCCCCCCCCGTCCCAGCCCGAATTCAATGCCGATATTATGTCCACAATCCGTCTAGTCTGATCCGAAGCTTGCCTATCAGGCACGAATCCTACCTGGTCTGGGTGAACATAATTGGACAAAAAGGAGTTCATGCGCATGGCTAGGACTTTCGTCAGGAGTTTAAGGTCTACGTTTATCAATGAAATGGGGCGATAATTCTCACAATCTCCAAGATCCTTATTGGGTTTGGGGATAACATGATTAAAAGCACTATTTTCGTAAGGTGGAAGGGGAGGCCCCCCACGTAGGGCATTGAAGAAGGCACAAATGTGCGGGGTTAATATTTCGGCGTATTTGCGATAATAATGACCCGTGAATCCATCGGGGCCCGGCGATTTCGATGGATTCAAAGACTTGATAGCTATGGCAATTTCATTCGGCGTAAATTCCGCCTCCATTATTTCTATATGAGTTTTGGACAACATCGGGAGGGGCAAATCGCGCAAAAAGTCCTCCGTACTCGACACGTCAAACAACCCCGGGGATGCATACAATTTGGAATAAAACTTGGAGAATTCCTTAAGAATGGACTGGGGATTTTGAGTGGTCAAGCCCGATCTTAACCGTAATTTAGGAAGAGCAGGGCTAAAGGGCCTGGGAGCCAGCTTCCTTGCCAACAGCGTGTTTGGTTTGTCACCCAAAGTGTAATAACGATGGCGTGCCCAACGGATGGATTTTTCTGCTTTCGTGGTCAGGCTCAAATTCAGAGCTGTTCGGGCCCCGTCTATTTGATTTCGGAGGTCAATATGTGGATTAGCAGTTTGGTCTCGCATAAGTCGCTTCAGTTCCTCCTCCTGGCGTCGAATAGTTTGTTCCCGTTCACGCTTCACCCTGGAGGCCAAATGTATCAGCGTACCCCGTATGGTGGCTTTGTGGGCAGCCCAGAGCGTTACCGGCGATGTTTCCGGAAGGGAATTTTCCCTAAAGTATTGTTGAATAGCCCTCTCCACCTCTCTTTCGAGGACAGGGTCATTCAGCAAGGACTCATTTAAAACGCCACGGCGACGGACCCGATTTAGACCAAAGGTCTGTCAGCACCATCTGAATCAGTGAATGATCCGACCACGCCACAGGGGATATCTTAACCGACGAAACATACGGAAGTAGAGGGGAAAGTGTAAATAGGTGGTCTATACGCGAATACGTCTTGTGGACATGGGAGTAGAATGTGAAATCCCTGGTAGTGGGGTGGAATTCCCTCCAAGCGTCAATCAAATCATAGCTATGCAGAAGACGCGCCATTGCGCTACTCTGTTTAGGCAGATGTTTTAGCACCGCTCTTCCGAGATCAGATTTATCGAGGGTCCGGTCTAACGGGAAATTACTGTCCCCCCCTAGTACCACATGACCTACTACGTGGGGCATTATCACTTTCCAGCATAGAGTGGAAGAAGGGCAATTGATTTACATTAGGGGCATAGTATGACAGGAATGTCACCTCTTTATCATTAACTTTCCCCGCCACCATAACATAACGACCTTCCTTATCTCTAATCACAATCGAAGGAGTGAAAGGGACCTTTTTAGCAAAACAAATGGCGACCCCTCGTTTTTTATCAAGACCATTAGATAAGAAAAACGTGGAGTACCTCGGATTTAAATATCTAGGAGCTGAGGTCTTAGAAAAATGTGTCTCCTGCAGAAGCAGGACATCCGCCCCCATTTTATGATATTGCTGAAACGCTTTAGACCTTTTGACGTGGGAATTGAAACCCTGGACGTTATGAGTTAAAATAGTGTAATTCGTTAAGGGTCTAGAGGCCATATGAAACGTCACTTTCAAAGACAATGTTGCATACACACCATCATTTTTTTCACAAAAAGCGAGGTTACGTTCACCACTCTTTTCCATTGAAGCTCGCTTCATAACTAGCTTCTGGGCATGCGCGGGTTGAAAAACGTTGTTTTAAATGACATTTTTGCTACACACGGTGACTTTTTGTGAAACAAAAAACGACGTTTTGAAAAACTACACAAAAAATTCAAGCATGTTGGAATTTTTTTTTGGTCGTTTTTTTTAAGACAAAAAACAATGTTTTGCCCACACACGATCAATTTAAATGACGTTTTAAAAAACTTCGTTTTTTTTCATCGCAAAAAACGACCGTGTGTACGCGGCATTACTGTAGTTCCCATTAGGCGGTGATGTAGCAAGAATGAATGCGCACCGCAAACCAGGAAGTCAGTGAGAATAACGATTCAGGAGTGAAGGAGGTGAATAAGACAGCTCAATTTCAACAGGTATCAAACTAGTTATAATGCAAAAACATTACTTTTTACTTTATCAGCTACTGTCAGACTTTAATTTAAGAGGAAAATATTTTTGTCTTTACAACCCCTTTAAGGTTAAACCTATTTTCCTCTAATTATAATGAGCTTGTTAAACTCCCATCCGCGACAAAGTTTTATTCCTAATGTGGGGTCACCAGTATGGTATTTGCGCCGATGATGTCAGAATGTAGCTCCATCCTACGCGTTTCGTCACATGTGACGTCTTCCATGGTCCAGGACAATCTGCGCTTAGAGCAGTGTTTCTCAACTCCAGTCCTCAAGGCCCCCCAACAGGTCAGGTTTTCAGGATTTCCATTATTTTGCACAGGTAATTTGATCAGTTTCATTGCCTTAGTAATTCCCACAGCCTTTTCATCTGAGGGAAATCCTAAAAACATGACCTGTTGGGGGGGCTTGAGGACTGGAGTTGAGAAACACTGGCTTAGAGGAAGTGAGATGAATGATGCTGGTCATCATACTGAGGGTATATTTGGTAGAAAAGAAATACGGCGGGGTATAGCTCCAGACCAAAAGTAAAAATTGCAACAAAAGCTGTTTTTTTTTGTTATGTTTTAACCACCTGAGGCCCGCACTATATCCGAATGACTGCTACAGCGCGGACCTGAATATCCAACAGGACGTCTTTTGACGTCCGCCCCTTTTGGCGTTCCCCGCGCACGCTCCCGAGCGTGCAGCGGAGAAATTCTGTGTTGGCCGTGTCCCTTGGACACAGACAATCACAGATCGCAGCGAACGATCAGAGTGGCCGTTTGCTATGCGATCTGTGCGGCCAACGGGGGATGATCTCAAATGTAAACATATGAGATCATCTCTCATTGCCGGCTCTCACAGAGACAGTGTCCTGTCTCTGGAGAGGAGACCGATCTGTGTCCCTTGTACATAGGGACACAGATCGGTCACCTCCCCCAGTCACCCCCCTCCCCCCACAGTTAGAACACTATACAGGGAACATATTTAACCCCTTCCTTACCCCCTAGTGTTAACCCCTTCCCTTCCAGTCACATTTATACAGTAATTAGTGCATATTTATAGCACTGATCGCAGTATAAATGTGAATGGCGCCAAAAATGTGTCCGAAGTGTCCGCCATAATGTCGCAGTCCCAATAAAAATCGCAGATCGCCGCCAAAAATATGTAGAATACGTATCGGCCTAAACTGGGCTATTTATTATAGCAACAAGTAAAAAATATTGTAATTTTTTTTCAAAATTGTCGCTCTTTTATGTTTATAGCGCAAAAAATAAAAACCATAGAGGCGATAAAATAGCACCAAAAGAAAGCTCTATTTGTGGGGAAAACAGGACGTCAATTTTGTTTGGGAGCCACGTCGCACGACCGCGCAATTGTCAGTTAAAGCGACGCAGTGCCGGAAGCTGAAATTTCACCTGGTCAGGAGGGGGGTATATGTGCCCAGTAAGCAAGTGGTTAATAGCCTCATGAATGCCTTTTAGCTGCCGCCCTTTGCCACTCTATGAAAAGACGAAACAAACACCACAGGCAACGAAAGTGTAAATGAGCCCTTATGGATAGCGATATTCTGCCTCTGACAAGCACTGTTAAGTAATTCCAAGGCCAAGAGTTGGGGGCAACAGAATATATAGAAATATATACAACATGTAAAGATTTTCTTCCTACTGACTCTAAAAACAGAGGGTAGCATCACGTGAAATGAAATTTAAATTAGCTGTGCTAGAAGCGGCCATCTGCCACTTACACTTATCCAAAATATGAAGAAAATGTAATCATCGCCTTTATGAGGTGGAATTAGACGTGTTGCGGAGTAATTAGCGCCTCTTTCATGTCTAAGATGTTGACGCAGCAACAATACCGGAAATCAGGACTTGCACTTCCCACGTGAGGGTTCCTTACTACCATGAAGCAGAATTAATCGTCTATTTTTCCCGCAGTCAATGCCTTGAGGAAATAGAGAGACAATTTGCATTTCTATGTTTAGGACTTCTATGCTAGATAGTTGAAGAACTAAAAAGGTTTATTCTCATAAAAGAGAACTATAGATGTAACTCCAATCTTTCAATCTGCTGCTTTATCCACCTCAATACCGGGCACTTAAACCCCCTTCCTGCCCAGGCCATTTTTCAACTTTCTGAGCTGTCACACTTTGAATGACAATTGCGCGGTCATGCAACACCCAAATTAAGTGATTGGACACAAGAGGCAGGACTTATGATTTCTCCAATCACAAGCAGGGGACAGGATTGTGGTTCTCCAGGCATTCCCAGTCAGGACAAGTACTGTCCTTTTTGTGATTCGGCACTGCGTCGATTCAACTGAAAATTGCGGGGTCGTGCCGCGTGGCTCCCAAAGAAAATTGGGGTCCTTTCGTACCGGAATAGTGCTTTTGCCCGTTTTCTCTCCCTTAGGTTCTCTTGGGTTTTGGGGTCCCTTGAGCTGAATAGTCCTTTTGCCTGTTTTCTCTCCCTTGGGTTCTCTTGGGTTTTGGGGGTCCCTTAAGCAGAATAGTCCTTTTCCCCTTTTTCTCTCCCTTGGGTTTTCTTGGGTTTTGTGGTCCCGTGAGCGGAATAGTCCTTTTGCCCGTTTTCTATCCCTTGGGTTCTCTTGGGTTTTGTGGTCCCTTGAGCGGAATAGTCCTTTTGCCCGTTTTCTCTTTCTTGGGTTCTCTTTGGTTTTGTGGTCCCTTGAGCGGAATAGTCCTTTTGTCTGTTTTCTCTCCCTTGGGTTCTCTTTGGTTTTGTGGTCCCTTGAGCGGAATAGTCCTTTTGCCCGTTTTCTCTCCCTTGGGTTCTCTTGGGTTTTGTGGTCCCTTGAGTGAAATAGTCCTTTTGCCTGTTTTCTCTACCTTGGGATTTCTTGGGTTTTGTGGTCCCTTGAGCGGAATAGTTTGTTTGCCTGTTCTCTTTCCCTTGGGTTCTCTTGGGTTTTGGGGTCCCTTGAGCGGAATAGTCCTTTTGCCCGTTTTCTCTCCCTTGGGTTCTCTTTGGTTTTGTGGTCCCTTGAGCGGAATAGTCCTTTTGCCCGTTTTCTCTCCCTTGGGTTCTCTTGGGTTTTGTGGTCCCTTGAGTGAAATAGTCTTTTTGCCTGTTTTCTCTACCTTGGGATTTCTTGGGTTTTGTGGTCCCTTGAGCGGAATAGTTTGTTTGCCTGTTTTCTTTCCCTTGGGTTTTGATGTCCCTTGAGCGGAATAGTCCTTTTGTCCGTTTTCTCTCCCTTGGGTTCTCTTTGGTTTTGTGGTCCCTTGAGCGGAATAGTCCTTTTGCCCTTTTCTCTCCCTTTTCTCCTGGGTTTCTCCCTTGAGTGAAATAGTCCTTTTGCCTGTTTTCTCTACCTTGGGATTTCTTGGGTTTTGTGGTCTCTTGAGCGGAATAGTTAGTTTGCCTGTTTTCTTTCCCTTGGGTTCTCTTGGGTTTTGGGGTCCCTTGAGCGGAATAGTCCTTTTGTCCGTTTTCTCTCCCTTGGGTTCTCTTTGGTTTTGTGGTCCCTTGAGCGGAATAGTCCTTTTGCCCGTTTTCTCTCCCTTGGGTTCTCCTGGGTTTTGTGGTCCCTTGAGTGAAATAGTCCTTTTGCCTGTTTTCTCTACCTTGGGATTTCTTGGGTTTTGTGGTCCCTTGAGCGGAATAGTTTGTTTGCCTGTTTTCTTTCCCTTGGGTTTTGATGTCCCTTGAGCGGAATAGTCCTTTTGTCCGTTTTCTCTCCCTTGGGTTCTCTTTGGTTTTGTGGTCCCTTGAGCGGAATAGTCCTTTTGCCCGTTTTCTCTCCCTTGGGTTCTCCTGGGTTTTGTGGTCCCTTGAGTGAAATAGTCCTTTTGCCTGTTTTCTCTACCTTGGGATTTCTTGGGTTTTGTGGTCTCTTGAGCGGAATAGTTAGTTTGCCTGTTTTCTTTCCCTTGGGTTCTCTTGGGTTTTGGGGTCCCTTGAGCGGAATAGTCCTTTTGCCCGTTTTCTCTCCCTTGGGCTCTCTTGGGTTTTGGGGTCCCTTGAGCCCTACCTCTATTCAATTACGTCTAGGAAGATGGTACCACTATTAGAGGTCGACCGATATATCGGGCAAAATTTGGTCCATTTTGGAGAAATCAGCATCGGCCGATTTTTATCCAAATTAGGCCGATATTTAACATGGCCGCTAGCGGTGCCACGAATCCGAAGCTAGGCCGAAGCTGCGGCCTTTCCTGATGCTGTGACCGCGGTGGCAATTTGTGGATTCGTGGATTGCCGCCACAGTCACAGCATCAGGAAAGGCCGCGGCATCGGCCTAGCTCCGGAGCCGCGGCCATCTTGGTACACCCAGTGCGGCGGCCCTCCTCCCTGTTTACACCCACAGAGGAGGAGGAGCCTGCACTCGTGGGACACACACCGCTCTCTGGTGTCTGTTCTACAGGGGGCAGGGGTCTGTACTGAGGAGGGGGGGTCTATACTGGAGGGAGAGGGGGTCTGTACTGATGGGGGTGACACCATTTTTTTTTGCACCAGTGCCAGTTAGTGCCACTTGCCGTCCAGTGCCACCTGCCAGTGCCAATAAGTGCCACCTGCAAATCGGTGCCTTCTGCTTGTGCCATCTTCCAGTGGCAATTAATGCCATCCAGTGCCACCAAAAAATAAAAAAAAATCGGCCTAAAATATCGGCCGCAAAAATCATCATCATATATCGGCCATCGGCCGTCCCGATTTCTAAACATCGGCCAGAGGAAAACCCATATCGGTCGACCTCTAACCACTAATATCCCTATAATGTGTATTTTATCAAAGAGACTAACAATTAATTCAATAGCTCTGAAATGCTTTATTTCAGCTCTGAATAGGCAGATGGACGACAAAGACATTTGAGTTTTTTTTTTATCCAGTTACAAAGGATAAATGTCATTGGATGTCACTTGAGCCTGGACTCCGTTTGCTCAGCCTCATGGCGGATCCATCTGGGAAGCGCACAATTGTTTGGCATTGTAATTTGTGAAGAATCTGGAATTCTGACGAAGATAAAAACCATCTTTAGGGTTCAACTTGCCAACTACCACACAGAATGAAATGTGGAGATGTGGATAGAGTTGGCCTTGTATGGTGCTGAATTCACCTGCCACGAGGTGTGCGGAGTGTGCCAGTTGGCGAATTATTGACCTGACGCTAAAGATCTAAATTAGTGCCAGCCTCAGATCTTCTATTTATTTATGATTGTGAAAATGGCATTTGAACAGAGAATATACACTGCTTATACTGGAGCACTCGCATAAAGTTTGTGTTATTTTTGAGTTTGGATTCTGATTATAAGGCAGGCTGGCAGATAAACAGGATTTACGAGTGTTAAGAAAAATCCAAGGCTATTTTTAGGTCTTTCTAAAATGCGCCAACCTAGTCTGGCATGGGTATCTCCCTTTCTTTCTTTCTTTTTATCCCCTGGCCTTCTCAGAAGCTTTTGAAGTTGCTTTTCATGACATCTGATTATCTGTGGTTCATTTCTCACACTCTGCCTAGGGTGACCACGTGTCCCGGATTACCCGGGACCAGTGGCATCTTAATAGCATCATGGGCCCCTGGGCAAAGTAATGCTCTGGGGCCCCTACAATGATGACAGTGCAGGTAAACAGACATTAAGTAGGTAAGAGGCAGACTGCCCCCCCCCTGTGTATCTATCACTCTCAGTGCCATCATGGGGCCCCCAACTTCCGGTCAGTGTGGGCTCAAGGACCAGCTGATAGGGGGAAAGTGCAGGGGCCCACCATGCAGCTGGGGCCCCTGGGCATTCCAATCAGCGGCGGGCCACGCCGCTCGCGTATGCGCAGTGCCGCTCGCGCATGCGCAGTGGGTGCCCAGCCGTGAAGCCGAAGGCTGTCACGGCTGGGTGCCCACAGTTGTAATGAGGATGCCGGCCGGGGAGGGGGGGAGAGGAGCGGAGCCCCTGTCGGAACGTCGCTGGAACGCTGGAGCAGGTAAGTGTCTGTTTATTAAAAGCCAGCAGCTACACTTTTTGTAGCTGCTGACTTTTAATAAACACAAATATTGTCTGGAACACCCCTTTAAGACAGCCCTGCCCGGGAAAGTCCCGCATTCTGCAGGTCTGTCCCGGGCACCTGTACTCTGGGACAATACAGTGTCCCGGAATGAAAAATCCTAAATAGCTTCCTTTACCTTAGTGCAGTCCTCCTTCACTTACCTCATCCTTACATTTTGGTTTTAATTGTCCTTATTTCTTCTGAGAAATCCTCACTTCCTGTTCTTCTGTCTAACTCCACACAGTAATGTGAGGCTTTCTCCCTGGTGTGGAGTGTCATGCTCGTCCCTTCCCTGGAATACGTTTACAACCCCTTTAAATGTCAACAGTGCCATTGTGAGTGGATGTACATTTTTTAAGGACGCGCTCATGTACATATACGTTCATTGTTTTAAAGATGGATATCTCGGTAACAGCAGCAGCCGCTGCCACAACCAAGATATCCATCTTTCCTGTGAGCGGTCCTTTAAACGATAATGGTGGTCTCTGCGGCGGATTCGGCGCAAGATCACCGTTATCGGCGGCACCGCTCTCCCGCGCACTCCACTGCTTACCGGAGCCGTCGGCAGGGGCGGAGGTGATCGGGTCCTGTCTCCTGCTCGGCTGGGATACGAGTGAGGGCAAGATGGCCCCCACCCATCTCCATAGCATAGCAGGGCGGAAGCAACGTTAAAACATCACTTCCGCCCATGCTTCTTAAAGGGACATTTTCTTGTTGTCATTTTTTCAAATTACAATTTTTTTTTTTTTTTTTGCATTGAAGTCTAAATATGAGATTTGAAGTCTTTTTGACCCCAGATCTCATATTTAAGAGGACCTGTCATGTTTTTTTTCTATTACAAGGGATGTTTACATTCCTTGTAATAGGAATAAAAGTGACCCATTTTTTTTTAAATAAATAAGAAAACATTATTTTTTTTAACCACTTAACCCCCGGACCATATTGCTGCCCAAAGACCAGAGCACTTTTTGCGATTCGGCACTGCGTCGCTTTAACTGACAATTGCGCGGTCGTACGGCTCCCAAACAAAATTGTCGTCCTTTTTTCCCCCACAAATAGAGCTTTATTTTGGTGGTATTTGATCACCTCTGCGGTTTTTATTTTTTGCGCTATAAACAAAAATAGAGCGACAATTTTAAAAAAAAATAATATTTTTTACTTTTTGCTGTAATAAATATCCCCCAAATATATATATATAAAAAAAAATGTTTCCTCAGTTTAGGCCGATACATATTCTTCTAAATATTTTTCGTAAAAAAAACCCGCAATAAGCGTTTATTGATTGGTTTGCGCAAAAGTTATAGCGTTTACAAAATAGAGGGTATTTTTATGGCATTTTTATTAATATTTTTTTTTATAGTAATGGCGGCGATCAGCAATTTTTTTATGGCGGACACTTCGGACACTTTTGACAAATTTTTGGGATCATTGGCATTTTTATTTTATCAGTGCTATAAAAATGCATTGGATTACTATAAAAATGCCACTGGCAGTGAAGGGGTTAACACTAGGGGTGGGGAAGGGGTTAAGTTTGTCCCTGGGTGTGTTCTAACTGTAGGGGGGGGGGGTGGCCTCACTAGGGGAAATCACTGATCTTCTGTTCATACATTGCATGAACAGAAGATCAGCATTCCCCCCCCCCCCCTGACAGGACCGGGAGCTGTGTGTTTACACACACACAGCTCCCGGTCCCCGCTCTGTAATGAGCAATCGCGGGTGCCCGGCGGCGATCGCGCCCGCCGGGCACGGGACTCGGGGGCGAGCAGGGGTGTGCACGCGCGCCTCCAGCAGCGCGCGCACCCCTAGTGACCTGCGAGAGAGAGCCGACGTAGAGCTACGGGCAGGGGAGCCAACCTGCCGCTGTAAACCGACGGCGGCAGGTCGGCAAGTAGTTAAAGCACCCCGTCCCGCCGGGCTCGCGTGCAGAAGTGAATGCATATGTCAATAGCGCCCGCATATGAAAACAGTGTTCAAACCACACAAGTGAGGTATCACCACGATCATTAGAGTGAGAGCAATAATTCTAGCCCTAGACCTTCTCTGTAACTCAAAATAATTTTTTAAACATCGCCTATGGAGATTTTTAAGGGTAAAAGTTTGTCGCCATTCCACCAGCGGGCGCAATTTTGAAGCGTGACATGTTGGGTATCATTCTACTCGGCGTAAAATTATCTTTCACAATATAAAAAAAAAACATTTGGGCTAACTTTACTGTTGTCTTTTTTTTTTTTATTCAAATACGGTGTGACAAAAAGTATTGCAATTTTATTCTCTAGGGTGTTAGAAAAAAAATATATACCGTGTTTCCCCGAAAATAAGACCGGGTCTTATATTAATTTTGGCAACAAAAGACACAGTAGGGCTTATTTTCGGGGTAGGTCTTACCATGTAATGTGATTTCTTCTCTCCTCGCTCCCTTTCTTCCTGTCAGGAATCCCCAGTGTGAAGTGAGCTAAAATGCTTGTAAAATCCTATAATCCACTCTATTACTGTATTATATAATGTACAATGTGTTTGTTTCTGTAATGTAATTGTGCCAAATACCTTCATTATAGAGTTGCTCTGTGCTTTTGTGACCCACCGGAGCTCTCCTCCCCGCAATTATATTACAGAAACATATACATTGTACATTATATACTACTGTAATAGAGTGGATTATAGGATTTTACAAGAATTTTAAGCTAGGGCTTATTTTCGGGGGAAGGGCTTATATTGCAGCACTCCTGGAAAATAACACTAGGTCTTATTTTCGGGGAAACACGGTAATGTTTGGGGGTTTTAAGTAATTTTCTAGCAAAAAAAAAAAAATGTTTTAATCTTGTAAACACCGAGTCTGAAAAACAGGCAAGGTCGTTAAGTGGTTAAATAAAGTTGTGGTTAAGATTTATTTACTGTGCTTTCGTTTTTTTCCTATCTCCATACCACACCTTACATTATAAAAGCAAACAATTCATAGACTTTTCATTCTTCTGTCTAATTGTTTCTTGTCATTTGCTAAACTCATTACTGCCCCGCCCATGATTGCTACTTGACGCACTTTATTTATTGCGCTGTAAAGTTGTAGAGTAGGAAGCGTGTTCTCTTTCCTTCTCACCATACTGCAAACTCGTTACACTGATTTCCTGTGTCGGGAGATCTATTCCCAGCGAGGCCGCAATTATTTCTGGAATTGCAAAAGGAAAAAAAAAAAAAACAGCTTCTGCGAGGATTTTTTGTATTCACCTCCTCGGTGTATTTACACGCTGCAATTAAGAACAAGCTGGCGGTGTTCTGCAGCACGTCGCTTACTTGCGCTTATCGGCTGTCATACATTTAGATTTTATGAGGCTGTGCAGCTGTCCCTTTAAATTATACTTAAAGGGTGCTTTGTCATTTAAAACACAGGCGTATAGATTTAGATGGCAGTAAAAAAAAAAGTAGTGCATTTTGGTTTCCGTTTTTAACAGCTTTTGAGGATTTGGCTGCCAAAAGACCGGGCCACTTTTTGTGATTCGGTACTGCGCCGCTTTACCTGACAATTGCGCGGTCGTGCGGCGTGGCTCCCAAACAAAATTGACATATTTTTCTTCCCCCCACAAATAGAGCTTTCTTTTGGTGGTATTTGATCACCTCCAGGGGCGGACTGACAACTCATGGGGCCCCTGGGCAATAGAGATTATGGGGCCCCCAGGCTTACAGATGGCCACCAAGCCAGGAGGCAGTACAGAGGCGGGGCAGCTAAAATCTCGGGATTTTCACATCAAAACAATGTCGGTTTTGGACATATCAGGGACAGATGTAAAAAAAAAAAAAACACAGATTTTTACAGACTGTCCCTGGTTTTTCTGAGCCTGGCAACCCTGATGGGGCCCCCTAGTGGCATGGGGCCCTCGGGCAGTGCCCGAGTGCCTCAATGGTCAGTCCCCCCCTGATCACCTCTGCGGTTTTCATTTTTTTGCGTTGTAAACAAAAATAGAGCGACAATTAAAAAAAAAAAAATTATATTTTTTTACTTTTTGCTATAATAAATTGCCCCAAAAAATATATCAAAAAAATATTTTCCCTCAGTTTAGGCCGATATGTATTCTACTACATATATTTGTTTAAAAAAAATCGCAATAAGCGTTGATTGAAATTTATAGGGCCAGATTCACATAGCCGCACGCTTACTTGCGGCGGCGCAACTTTTCTTATTTAAGTTACGCCGCCGCAAATTTACACGCAAGTGTAGAGTAAAATTTGGCAGCCTAAATCTAAACAGGCGTGTCGGGGGCGTATATTATTTAAAATAAGCGCGTCCCCGCGCCGAACGTACTGCGCATGCGCCGGCCCTATAAAATTCCCAGTGCGCACGCTCCGAATTTTGACGGTGTTTTCGGCGTGAACGTAATCGACGTAAATCCCCATTCACCGACAAGTTACGTAAACGACGTAAAATTTTGAAATTTCCCGCGGTCACGACGGCCATACTTAACATAGGATGTGCCTGCTTTTTGTAGCATTAACTTTACGCCAGGAAAACCCCTTACGGAAACGGCGTAAAGTCACTGCGTCGGGCGGGCGTACGTTCGTTAATTGGCGTATCTTGCTGATTTACATATTCTCGGGCGTAAATCAGCGGGAACGCCCCCGGCGGTCATTTTAAAAATGCATTTAAGATCCAACGGCGTAATACGAATTACGCCAGTCGGATCTAACTTGCAAACCGGCGTATCTTGTTTTTTGAAAACAGAAAACAAGATACGCCGGCGCAGTTAAGAAGTTACGCGGCGTATCTCGGGATACGCCCTCGTAACTATTGTTGCTGAATCTGGCCCATAGTGTCTACAAAAAAGGGGATAGATTTCTGGCATTTTTATTAATATTTTTTTTTTTTACTACTAATGGTGGCGATCAGCGATTTTATTTGTGACTGCGACATTATGGTGGACAAATCCGACACTTTTTTGATGCTATTTTGGGACCATTCACATTTATACAGCGATTGGTGCCATAAAAAATGCATTGATTACTATAGAAATGTGACTGGCAGGGAAAGGGTTAACCACTAGGGGGCTAGGAAGGGGTTAAGTGTGTCCTAGGGAGTGATTCTAACTCTGTGGGGGCGGGGCTTACTGTGACATGACACTGATCGCTGCTCCCGATGAGAGGGAACAGACGATCAGTGTCCTGTCACTAGGCAGAACGGGGAGACGCCTTGTTTACACTGGCCTCTCCCCGTTCTGCAGCTCTGTGATCCGATCGCGGGACACCGGCGGACATCGAGTCCCGCAGTTACAGAGCTCGCAGCAGGGGCTTTTTGGTGATGGGCTCCCTGTTAGTCCATAGTGTGCCGTGACGAATTGAAGGGTTTAATAGCCGCAGGCATTGTGCACTGTGGGACACAACATGGGGATAATATCAATGGGATTGGACGGTTACGGATTAAAGCATAGTAATATTTTCTTCTAAACAAATGGAACAACTTAAAGTGGGACTAAGGCCATGTTCACACTAATCTGACACGAAAGTCGCACGATTTCCGATCCGACTTTGCCCTGCGACTTCAGGTCTGACTTCCATGCGACTTTATTAAAAAGTATCCGATTTTGAGATGAGTGCGACTTTTCATTTGACCAATCAAAACAATTCCTTTGGCTCTGGAATAAATAAGACCTCACACCAATTTTTTTTATTTTTATAAAACAGCGTGCCCCCCAAATCCATACCAGGGCCTTTGGGTCTGTTATAAATCTTGAGAAGGAACCCCACACCAAGATAAAAAAAAAAAATGGCAAAATCCATACCAGACCCTTATCCGAGTATGCAGCCTGGCAGGTCAGGAAGGGAACCCAAACCAGGCAACATGCCCTCAACGGGGGGGTCACTGTCCTCCCCTAACCCAAAGCACCTTGTCCCCATGTTGATGTGGACAGGGGCCTCTTCCCCACAACTCTGGGCAGTGGATGTAGGGATAGTGCCTTTTCATTGGTTTCAGTGGGAGGAATGAATGAATGAATGAATGAATGAAAACTTATATAGCGCGGCACATGCGAACTGAATCGCCTCTGGGCGCTTGTTGTTCCTGTCTCCTTTGATATCAAAAGAGAAAAGTCTTGACCTTTTTCCTGAATGCTAAGTGGTTCTCCTCCAACCGAATGCTGGTTGGTAAAGCGTTCCATAGTCTAGGACCTTTCTTCTTTCTCCTTTGGACTTGAAGTTGGCTTTCGGAACCTGGAGCAGGTTCTGATTAGTGGATCGCAAAGCGCGATTGGGGTTATGAGCTTTTATTATTTCGCATAAATAAAGGGGGGCATTCCCATGGACACATCTATGCGTAAGACAGAGAGCTTTAAAAGCAATTCTGTCTTTAACTGGCAGCCAATGAAGTGCTCTCAGTGAAGGTGAGATGGATTCCCAGGGTTTTTTCCCAGTCACAAGTCTGGCGGCCGTATTCTGAACGACTTGCAGACGAGCGATTTGGTACTTGGGGAGTCGGAGGTAAAGGGCATTTGCATAATCCAACCTGGAGTTTACAACTGCTCCCACCACGACCGCTAAATCTTCTTTAGGGATGAACGGAGTGAGTCTGCGTAGTAGGCGCAGCAGATGGTGAGATCTGCTGACTACTGACCCTATTTGTGCGTCCATTGTCATAAAGGAGTCAAAAATGACCCCTAGGCTTTTGACTTTGGCGCTAGGGGTGATGAGTTTGCCCAAAATAGGCGGGGGGGTCCACGCTGTTGAAAGTTGATTCCTGCGCTTGGCGTGAAACAGAAGAAGTTCTGTTTTTGCTCCATTGAGTTTAAGATAACTCTTTGTCATCCAATCCTCTATCAAAGAGAGGCATGTCTCTAGATCTGTCTTCAAACTACGGTCCAGTTGTTCAGGTGCCTAGTGAATGTCAGTGTGTTACAATGTCATGTGTGTAGTCCAGATGTGAGGATCGCTCTAGAGAGGTGATACAGTTGTTGCGTGTCATCTGCATATGAGTGGTAGAGCAGTTTTTGGCTGCTGATAATCTCAAAAAGAGGACAAAGATATATGTTAAACAGCACTGGTGACAGAGGCGATCCTTGAGGGACTCTGCATGTTACTGTGCGTTTCTCAGACGTAAAAGGTCCTAACTTCACTGTTTGCGATCGGTTTTCCAGAAAAGAGGAGAACCAAGATAAATCGCCTTCTGCGACTCTGGCCACTTCAGCAAGCCGAGTCAGTAATAGTTTGTGGTCTACCGTGTCGAAAGCTGCACTTAGGTCCAACAGAACTAGAAGACAAGATTCTCCTTCATCTGGGGCCTTGAGAACATCGTCCCATACTTTCAGCAATGCTGTTTCCGTCCCATGTCCGGGACGGAAGCCTGATTGCAATGGGTCAAGTAGCTTGTGGGTATCCAGATGCTGTTGCAGCTGTTGTACCACTACTTTCTCCATTATCTTTGAGAGTACATTGAGACTTGTTATGGGACGGCGGTGGAGTGGGTCCTTGGGGTCCAGGGAGGGTTTCTTCAGGATGGGTTGGATTATACCCTCTTTCAACTGTGAGGGCACTATGCCCTCCAAGAAAGACTGGTTGATAAGCTGCGTGATGGGAGGAGCCAGGATGTAGGCGCATTCCTTCAGCAGTTTTGTGGGGATAATGTCATTTGGCGCTGTGCTATTACGCAAAGCGCCAATGACATTCTTAGTGGTCTCAATGGAGATGGGTTCCAGGGTAAACTTACCTGATATAGGAGAATTACTATGGGTGCTGTGTGAGAGGCTGCAGGGGGGGCTGAGGGGGGAATTGTTTTGCTGAATGCTTTCACGGATTGCCTCGATTTTATTAATGAAGCAATCCGATAGTTTATTGCAAAATTCTTGTGTGTCCGAACTAGGGGCTTCAATGCATCCTGGTTTCATGGTCTGGGTGACCATCTTGAAGAGTTCGCGGGGGCGGTTCAAGGCGCTGTTGATAGCCTCCGAAAAATAATTTTTCTTGGCTTGGAAAATTTCTTTGTGATATTTTCTTGTCGCCGCCTTGTAGATGGATAGGTGTAGCTCTGAAGAACATCTTTTCCAGGCAGATTCTGCCCTTCTGCGTTCTTGCTTCAGTAACGAAGGTTGCGGTTGTTTTTTCGGATGCGGGTTTTACGTTTCGGTGCTACCAAGTCGGCTGACTGTAGCATGGCCAAATTTATGGCATCCAGTGTTACAACGGCCGTTTGATGCGGCTGAATTGTTTGTATTTTTTTCCTTAACGTGGTTTTGAAGAGATCCGAATGGAGCTTCTTCTGACATCTGGTCCAGTGTGTTGTTACTGGATTTGATGTATTTGTTAAGGGGGGGATATTGGAAATAATGAATTTGATTGCATGGTGATCTGTCCATGGCAATGGTTCATTTTCCAGAATTTTTATTTCCAGATTTTGTCTGAAAATAAGATCGAGTGTGTGACCTGAAGCATGTGTGGGCCCACATACTAGTTGTAGCCCTAATCCTTCCAGATGGTCAATGCAGGCGTCGGCAATGGGGTCTTGTGAGGAATTGGCCCAGAGGTTTAAGTCCCCGAGCAGCAAAAGTTGTTTGCTGTTGAGGGTATAAGTGGAGATAAACTCCGTCAATGATGGGAGCAACTGCGATTTTGGACCAGGTGGTCTGTAGCAGAGTAAGATCCGGACGGTCTCCTGGGAGTTTACTTGCAGTTGCAGAGTAAGGGTTTCCATGAATGGAAGAGGGTTTTGAAGTACTGGTTTAGTGATCGCAAGGTGAGTCTTATGGATCACCGCCAGTCCTCCTCCTTTTTGCCCTATTCTGTTTTCCGTTATAATACGGTAGTTTTCTGGCACCAATTCACCTAGAATGGTGTTACAGTCGGCTGTGAGCCAGCTCTCTGTAATAAAGAGGCAATCTAAATCGTATTGTAGAAGGAAATCATGGATTTCTAGTCGGTGTTTTACTGCCGATCTTGTGTTGATCAAAGCACATGATATGTGCTTAGGTTGGGGTAAACGTCTGCAATTTTTGATAGTCGATCGTCGATCGCTTCTCAATAGTCGCTCAATTCCTAGGACTTTTTTGGTGCTGGCTGGCAATATTGCGACAAATCGCCTCAGATCCCAAATGGTTTCCGCAGAATATTGCAGATTAGCCATGGTCGCCAAACACCGGGGGGGTGGGAGGGGGGGGGGGGGTATTCAAGGATTCGTTGAATCCTCTCTCTGTCTTGGTCCAGAGGAAGGCAAAAAAAAACCCTAGCAGTGCTAGGCCAATCTGCTGCTGTAGGGCAAAAAAAATTCCTTCCTGACCCCTTGAGAGGCGATCGGACGAACCCTGGATCAAGTACTGATAGTATTGGGAAGGGGGAGAGTGGGGCTGGGTGCAGCAAGATGGCTGCCGAACCTGCAGCAGGATCCCAGATGGGGGCTGTCATCCTAAGTGGATTGGTGCTGCTGGGGAAGACTGGGATAATGGTGGGGAAGCCGCTGCTTTTCTGGGGTAGGAGGGGGCTTGCTAGGGCAGTTTAGATGATTGCAGGGGCTATGGCCCGGCGCACCGCTAGGCCGCGGGTGAAGCCGCGGCCTTTCCTAGTTCGCGGCTGCCGCGATTGTGATCAGGCCGGCGCGGTTGTAAAAAAAAAAGACTCCCAGAAGCGGCGGAGATTAAGGGGAGAGGTTGTGGAGGGATGCCTTGGGCAGTGATGGCGGTGTAAGGGTACAGGAAGGGGGGGGAACGAAGCGCAAGGGCCGCAGCCGCGGCTTGTCCTGAAAAGGACGGCCGCCCAATGGTGTTCAAGGGGTGGATGGAGCGCCCTGTGCCCTGTGTCAGGGGCTTACCTTAAGGCTTCTGGTGATTCCTGGAAGGGAGAACCAGGGGATCCGGGGCGGTGGATCATGGGTCAGAGCAAGTCTGACAGCAGAGACTGAGGCTGGGGGAGGAAAGCCCTGCCTGTCTGGCTCCAGGAGCCGTACGCCCTTCTGCAAGGAGTGCACGCCGATTACTACTGGAGCTCAGTTCTAGCCCTGGGGAGGAGTCACTCTTTCAGACTCAAAAGGAATAGTGCCCCATTGTTGGTTTCAGTGTGAGAAATAGTGCCCCATTGTTGGTTTCAGTGGGAGAAATTGTGCCCCATCGTTGGTGCCAGTGGGAGCAATTGTGCCCCATCGTTTGTGCCAGTGGGAGCAATTGTGCCACATCGTTGGTGCCAGTGGGAGGAATTGTGCCCCATCGTTGGTTCCAGTGGGAGGAATTGTGCCCCATCGTTGGTTCCAGTGGGAGGAATTGTGCCCCATCGTTGGTGCCAGTGGAAGGAATTGTGCCACATCGTTGGTGCCAGTGGGAGGAATTGTGCCCCATCGTTGGTGCCAGTGGGAGGAATTGTGCCCCATCGTTGGTGCCAGTGGGAGGAATTGTGCCCCATCGTTGGTGCCAGTGGGAGGAATTGTGCCCCATCGTTGGTGCCAGTGGGAGGAATTGTGCCCCATCGTTGGTGCCAGTGGGAGGAATTGTGCCCCATCGTTGGTGCCAGTGGAAGGAATTGTGCCCCATCGTTGGTGCCAGTGGGAGAAATTGTGCCCCATCGTTGGTGCCAGTGGGAGGAATTGTGCCCCATCGTTGGTGCCAGTGGGAGGAATTGTGCCCCATCGCTGGTGCCAGTGGGAGGAATGGTGTCCCATCGTTGGTATCAGTGGGAGGCATAGTGTCCCATCATTGGTATCAGTGGGAGGCATAGTGTCCCATCATTGGTATCAGTGGAGGAATGGTGTCCCATCGTTGGTGCCAGTGGGAGGAATAATGCCCCAAGTGCCGAATAAAGGCAAGCTAAGGGCTGCAGTTTGTAGGCCACTGCTGTAATGCATAGAGACTTGTGGCAAAAATCATTAAAGGCAAAATAACCCTGTCATATTTCCGTTAATACAAATCCATTATGATGGATTTAATTATCTATATATATTTTATTTGTAATGTATCCAGGCATGATCCTTTTTTTTCTTTGAGTCTGGTGTGAAGTCTGTAGCTTGCAGCTGAATATCTCCTTAGTGCCGGACACGTTCTCTCCTCAGTAATCAGTGTCAATTGGTGCTGCTGTCTGGAGTTGGAGACGTGAGTCCTATCTGAGTGACGGGATCGACGGGAAGACTCTTCACAGAGAGTTAACCTGACGTGAAGTCCGCGGATCGGCTTCACTCAAGCCGACAACTAGCCCATTACCACCCGAGGTTCCGAGGGATGGATTGGCCATTTTAAAAAGTGATAAGAAAATTGCAAGAAAACTAATTTGCTGGTCGTTCGCCCTTTGTGTGTTGGAAGGGATGGCAGTACTTGGGGTGCGTCCAACCCAATTGCATAATATGCTGGTGCCAACCACTTGCTCACTGGGCACATAGACCCCATTCTTGCTTAGGCATAATTTCAGCTTCCGGCACTGTGTCGCTTTAACTGACAATTGCGCGGTCGTGCGACGTGGCTCCCAAACAAAATTGGCGACCTCCTTTTTTCCCTCACAAATAGAGCTTTCTTTTGGTGGTATTGGATCACCTCTGCGGTTTTTATTCTTTGCGCTATAAACAAAAAAAGAGCGACAATTTTAAAAAAAACACAATATTTTTTAATTCTTGCTATAATAAATATCCCAATTTTTTTTAAAAAAACATTTTTTTTCTCAGTTTAGGCCGATACGTATTCTTCTATGTATTTTTGTTAAAAAAAAAAAAATCGCAATAAGCGACTGCTTTGAGCAAATGTTATAGCGCCTACAAAATAGGGGACAGAATTATGATTTTTTTTAGTAATGGCGGCGATCTGCGATTTTTCTTATTGGGACTGCGACATTATGGCGGGCACGTTGGACACTTTTGACACATTTTTTGGGACCAATCACGTTTATACAGCGATTAGTGCTATAAATATGCACTGATCACTGTATAAATGTGACTGGCAGGGAAGGGGTTAACACTAGGGGGTGAGGAAGGGGTTAAATGTGTGCCCTGCATGGTGTTTCTAACTGTGGGGGGAAGGGGACTGACTGGGGGAGGTGTCCGATCTGTGTTCCTATATTCCCCACAGTTAGAAACACTATGCAGGGCACACATTTAACCCCTTCCTCGCCCCCTAGTGTTAACCCCTTCCCTGCCAGTCACATTTATACAATAATCAGTGCATATTTATAGCACCGATCGCTGTATAAATGTGAATGGTCTCAAAAATGTGTCAAAAGTGTCCGATGTGTCCGCAATCGCAGATCGCCGCCATTACTAGTAAAAAAAAAATATATATATATATATATATATAAGAAATCATAATTATGTCCCCTATTTTGTTTTGCGCAAACCAGTCACTATACGCTTATTGTGATTTATTTTTTTCCTTTTTTTGACCAAAATATATAGAAGAATACGTATCGGCCTAAACTGAGAAAAACATTTTTAAATTAAAATTGGGATATTTATTATAGCAAAAAGTAAAAAATATTGTTTTTTTTTTTTTTAAATTGTCGCTCTTTTTTTGTTTATAGCACAAAAAATAAAAACCGCAGAGGTGATCAAATACCACCAAAAGAAAGCTCTATTTGTGGGATGAAAATGACATCAATTTTGTTTGGGGGCCACGTCGCACGACCGCGCAATTGTCAGTTAAAGCGACGCAGTGCCGGAAGCTGAAATTTCGCCTGGGCAGGAAGGGGGTATATGTGCCCAGTAAGCAAGTGGTTAATATGAAGGCTTTCCTCTGTCATAAACCAGAAGCATAAAGTACATACATTCCACATAGTTTGTGGACTCGCCATAAACATATAATGCCAAGCATTCCTTCCTAATTTTAATACTCGGCATACTTTACAAACTTTACACGCATTTATATTTATTGAAAAAAAAAAAATGTATACATTCCCAAGAACCACAATACAGCTGCTCCTGTCAAATTACCTTGACGACATCCCAGAAATATATATATATATTTTTTTTATTTTATGGTCAACTGTGAAAAGTGGGCAAAAATTTTAAATTTTATACTGACGTTTCCGTAATTTTCCTGGTGCATCTTCATGGCAGCATACAATGGGATGTGGCTCCGCCCCCACAACCCGATCTCAGGAAACAAGCAATCGAGCTGCACGTTTATAAATCACTTGCTAAGCTGCTATTAGACTTGCCAGGCTTCATAAGGTTGTTGCATGGTGGTGGCAGCATCATGTGGTGGGGATGCTTTTCTTCAGCAGGGGCAGGGAAGCTGGTCAGAGTTGATGGGAAGATGGATGGAGCCGAATACAGGACAATCTTAGAGGAAAACCTGATATGCCGCGTACACACGAGCGGAATTTCCGACGGAAAAAGTCAGACGGAAGCTTTTCATCGGATATTCTGTCCGTGTGTATGCCCCATCGGACTTTTTCAGTTGGAAATTCAGACTGAATTAGATAGAGAACATGGGGCAATTTCAGGAAAGAAATAAGCCGGCTTATCTCCAGATAAGCCGCCTTATTTCAGCGTCTGGCCCTCCTATCTATGCAACTGATTCATCGAATCAGTTAAGCATAGATTTCCATAAGATCCAACAGGCATAAGTCTCTTACGCCGTTGAATCTTATTTTCATATCTTAGGCTGGCCACTAGGTGGCATTCCCGTCTAAAATATGTAAATGAGCCTATACGCCGATTCTCGAACGTACGCCCGGTCGGCGCTATTCTACTACGTCGTTTGCGTTAGCGTAGTACCGTCGTAATGTTATTCCTGCTATATGAGGCGCAGGCAATGTTAAGTATGGACGGCGTGCCTACGCTTTTTTTCCCGTCGTTTACGTTGTTTACGTAAAATGTTCGCAAATAGGGCTTTGCGTAAGTGCCGTTCACGTCGTTTACGCGTCGAATTGACGTCGAGATTGCGCAGTTCGTTCAGCGCGGGGACGTGCTTCATTTAAATGATACACGCCCCCTACCCGCCGAATTTGAATTCGACCGGGTGATTTATGCTGCGCCGCCTCAACTTTACAGGCAAGTGCTTTATGAATAAAGCACTTGCCTGAAAAAGTTGTGGCGGCCTAACGTAAATGAAATACGTTAGGCCAATTTACAGATAGGCTCTCCATCCTGAATCTACCCCCATGTTCTCAATTTTTCCGAATAATTTTTTTTCTGAATTTACGTTCGTCTGGATGCAATTCCGACAGACTAAAAACCACGCATGCTCAGAATCAAGTCGACGCATGCTCGGAAGCATTGAACTTCATTTTTCTCGGCTCGTCGTAGTGTTGCACGTCACCGCGTTCTTGGCGGGTCTGAATTTGGTGCGACAGTGTGTATTGCAAGACAGCTTGAGCGGAATTCCGTCGGGAAAAACCGTCAGTTACTTCCGACGGGAAAACCGGTCATATGTACAGGCATTAGAGTCTGCAAAAGACTTGAGACTGGGATGGAGGTTCACCTTCCAGTAGGACAACCACCCTAAACATACAGCCAGAGCTGCAATGGAATGGTTTAGATCAAAGCATATTCTTGTGTTAGAATGGCCCAGTCACAGTCCAGACCTAAATCACATTGAGAATCTGTGGCAAGACTTGAAAATTGCTGTTCACAGACGCTCTCTATCCAATCTGACAGAGCTTGAGATATTTTCCAAAGAAGAATGGGCAAAAATGTCCCTCTCTAGATGTGCAAAGCTGGTAGAGGCATCCCCCAAAAAGACTTGTAGCTGTAATTGCAGAGAAAGGAGGTTCTACAAAGTATTGACTCCAGGGGGCGCCATACAAATGCCACCCACACTTTTCACATATTTATTTTTAAAACATTTGAAAAATGTTTATCATTTTCATTCCACTTCACAATTATGTGCCAATTTGTGTTGGTCTATCACATAAAATCCCAATAAAATACATTTACGTTTTTGGTTGTAACATGACAAAATGTGGGAAATTTCAAGGGGTATGAATACTTTTTCAAGGCACTGTATCTTTTTACAGATGCTAGCATAAGGATTAAAAATAGTTGATGTTGACTGAGAAAGTTTAAGTTCCGCTTTAAACTAGAACACAGGCAAGGATTAAAAGATAAGAAGCTGCATAATCAGTGAGTGATTAAATCAGCTGCTGAAAGTGCTAAAAACGGAGGGTGTAATATCACTTTGGGCTCGTTCACTCTTGCTCTGGTCTCTGAAGAGCCATCTGTGTTCGAATGGCTCTTCAGAGAGCACTTGACAACAGAGATGGCTCTGTAATTAGGCAAATTAGTCGGTCGCCTTAGGCCTCGCCCCCACAGGGGCCTTGCGGCCACCTAATTTGCCAAAATAATTGGTTAGAGAAAATTCTAAGAGCGGTGAATTCATAGAATTTAAAACTCTGAATATATGCAATTTATACAGTTAATTTCTGTCGCTTGAATTATTTTTCCCATTATGGATGTGAGTAGGGCCTCATGTCTCTACGTACTTCCCTAGCCTGTCTCCGTACTGCCCTAGCCTGTCTCTGTACTGCCTAGCCTGTCTCCGTACTGCCCTAGCCTGTCTCCGTACTGCCCTAGCCTGTCTCCGTACTGCCCTAGCCTGTCTCTGTACTTCCCTAGCCTGTCTCTGTACTTCACTAGCCTGTCTCTGTACTTCCCTAGCCTGTCTCTGTACTTCCCTAGCCTGTCTCTGTACTGCCCTAGCCTGTCTCCGTACTGCCCTAGCCTGTCTCCGTACTGCCCTAGCCTGTCTCCGTACTGCCCTAGCCTGTCTCCGTACTGCCCTAGCCTGTCTCCGTACTGCCCTAGCCTGTCTCCGTACTGCCCTAGCCTGTCTCCGTACTGCCCTAGCCTGTCTCCGTACTTCCCTAGCCTGTCTCTGTACTTCCCTAGCCTGTCTCTGTACTTCCCTAGCCTGTCTCTGTACTTCCCTAGCCTGTCTCTGTACTTCCCTAGCCTGTCTCTGTACTTCCCTAGCCTGTCTCTGTACTTCCCTAGCCTGTCTCCGTACTTCCCTAGCCTGTCTATGTACTATCGTACAACTTGCCTTCCAGCTTAATTACTATCCTAGCCTGTCTACGTACTATCCTAGCCCGTCCATATACTGCCCTAGCCTCTCTGTACTTCCCTAGCCTGTCTCTGTACTTCCCTAGCCTGTCTCTGTACTTTCCTAGCCTGTCTCTGTACTGCCCTAGCCTGTCTCCATACTGCCCTAGCCTGTCTCCGTACTGCCCTAGCCTGTCTCCGTACTGCCCTAGCCTGTCTCCGTACTGCCCTAGCCTGTCTCCGTACTGCCCTAGCCTGTCTCCGTACTGCCCTAGCCTGTCTCTGTACTGCCCTAGCCTGTCTCTGTACTGCCCTAGCCTGTCTCTGTACTGCCCTAGCCTGTCTCTGTACTGCCCTAGCCTGTCTCTGTACTGCCCTAGCCTGTCTCTGTACTGCCCTAGCCTGTCTCCGTACTGCCCTAGCCTGTCTCCGTACTGCCCTAGCCTGTTTCCGTACTGCCCTAGCCTGTCTCCGTACTGCCCTAGTCTGTCTCTGTATTGCCCTAGCCTGTCTCTGTACTATCCCTAGCCTGTCTCTGTACTTCCCTAGCCTGTCTCCGTACTTCCCTAGCCTGTCTATGTACTATCGTACAACTTGCCTTCCAGCTTAATTACTATCCTAGCCTGTCTACGTACTATCCTAGCCTGTCTACGTACTATCCTAGCCTGTCTACGTACTATCCTAGCCCGTCCATATACTGCCCTAGCCTCTCTCCGTACTTCCCTAGCCTGTCTCCATACTGCCTGCCCCTTGGAATTGAACATAATAGTGTGTCATATAATATATTGCACATAGACAAGGTGCTGTTGCATGTAAATCTGACTGCCTGATAAATATATTTTTATTTTTTATTATCATGATATAAAATAATGGATGTGGGGGCCTTTTGGTGGGCGTGATTTTTATTCTTGGACCCAAGCAGCAGAATGTTTTGGGCCATCCCTGGCTGGAAGCGGGAGGACACCGGGACACCGACATTTTATTATTTTTAGCTATATAAAAGGTTTAGCTTTAATGCAATCAATGCACACAGTGTGAAAATCCATAGTGCTAATAAGGCGAGCGATCTACGCTGGTGGAGGATAGAACATTTCTGAATAAAAACAAATGAACACAGCGAGACATTACGAATTCATGGTTACAGCACCAAGCTGAACAAACAATGAGCACTCGTCACAATCACACAGGGTCATGAAATACGTGTTTATGTTCCTGGTAAGGTTATGTTAATGCAGAACCCAGGAGCAAACATAATGAGGAAAGGACTCCGACACTGTTCAGGGGAAAATAACAGACCCCTGACATTTCCGTAAAGGACATCAGAAACGTGTGTGGCACTCTTGATGAAAAGAGTTATAGAAAATAAATGAGCTCACTCCTCCACTGAGCGAGCACTGAGCAGACAGGTTCCTGTAGAAGGACAGGAGAGCAAAGACAAAGTAATAAGGTAGGGCAGTGAACATTGATGATGTGCAAAGTGCGGGAACCCTCTGCAACCAGTCAGATCTTTGAGAAATTACCGTATTTATCGGCGTATAACACAAACCCTAACTCTAATGCAATATCGATAATGGTCTTCAATAAAATGGAGGCTCACAGTATGGGTCCAGCAATCACAATAGAGAGGGAAAAAAAAAAGCTCCCATCGTTAAGTAGTAAAAATATATGAATTTAATTATATGAAGTATATTAGGTAGGGTGACCAGACATCCCCGGTTTCAGGGGACAGTCCCTGGATTGAAGACACTGTCCCCAGACCAAGTCTGTCCCTGGTTTTGTCCCTGGATTGGATTTGAACAGGGGCTGGGGCAATTTCAAAGACAGTCAGTGCAGAATAAAAAAAGAAAAATCTGAATTACACACCTCTGCTCCACCGCTCCTACTAGCTTGGGGGGGGTGTATTTTTTCCCATTATCTGCGCCCCTTTCTTATGATCATGTGCTGGTCGGAGCGGAGGGAATATTCCTTCAGTTTCGGTGCATGCCCATTCCGATCCGCTCGCATGTTCTTCTGCCTTGGCTCAAGTCTCGGCCAGCTGCCTGCCTGCTTATCTCCTTACCTTCCTCCGATCCCCACCCAGTAGTAGCCGGGGCCCGGAGAGTAATGCTGGCAAAACGCAGGTCGAATTTCGAAAGAATTTTTCTTTCTAAGAATTTTCGTTCGTATTTCGCACCATTAGTGGGCTGTAGCAACAGACGCTTTTCGTGCCGCAGTCAAATTTGAGGAATTGGACATTTTTTTTTTATCCAATCAATGATGGAAGAATCGTGCGAGAAATGTAACAGAAAAAAAATGTGCATGTGCAAGAAAATAAAATTTCTGGAGAGAAAAGAAGGTTCCCGGCAACGAAAAAAAAAATCTGTAGCAACATGAAGGCTTGGTCGGCCGAATTTCGAAAATCAATGGTGGGACCATCGAATCACAAAAAAAAAGAAGAAAAGAAAATTCATTTGAAATTCGACCGTGTATGGCCTGCTTTAGACTCGACAGGCTGTGAGGCGGGCGGCGGCCAATATTACTAGTAAAAAGAAAAAAAAATATGTCCCCGGATTTCATTTAAAAAATCTGGTCACCTTAATATTAGGTATAAGTATATATGAAGTATATTCCAAGGAATACTGCATGTGACCGGAAGTGACGTGGAGTCTGTCCGGAATACGGTTTATCCCTGCTTGGTTTTTTATCCTTCTTGTAAGCGCATTTTTTACTTCATTAAATTCCCGCCCGGCCATATATTTTTAATACTATACAAAAGACTGGGTTATTTAAATCGTGACAGGCCGTTCTCAAACGGCTAGCACGATTTCATGCCGCACGCGCCCGTGCGGGCGCGCAGCGCGGCGATCGGTTAAGTCTGACACCCTGCACCTCCGATCTCGGTAACGAGTCTCCGGCGGAGCCTCGTTACCACGTGATCAGCCGTGTCCAATCACGGTGATCACGATGTAAACAGGAAGAGCCGCCGACGGCTCTTCCTCACTCGGCGTCTGATTCCAGACGCGTGTAGATGCCGATCAGCACACTTTGCGCTGAAATTGTTTATCAGCGGCAGCCCCCCCTCGGATCGCCACACTAGACCACCAGGGAACTAAAAAAATACAAAAAAAAGGGCAAAAAAAAATGACAAAAAATAAAATAAGTCAGCAAAAAAAAAAAAAAAAGGGGGCAGTAAAAAAAAAAAGATGCCAATCAGTGCCCACACATGGGCACTGATTGGCAACATTGATCCATCAGTGCCACCCCTCAGTGATCATCAGTGCCACCCCAGTGTCTGTCAGTGCCACCCCACAGTGCCAATCCATGCCCAGTGCCCGCCTATCAGTGCCCACCTGTGCCGCCTATCAGTGCCCACCTGTGCCGCCTATCAGTGCCCACCTGTGCCGCCTATGAGTGCCCACCTGTGCCGCCTATGAGTGCCCATCTGTGCTGCCTATGAGTGCCCAGTGCTGCCTATGAGTGCCCATCAGTGCCGCCCATGAGTGCCCATCAGTGCCGCCCATGAGTGCCCCATACCAGCGCCGCCTATCAGTGCCCATCAGTGCTACCTAATCGGTGCCCATCAGAACTACCTCATCGGTGCCCATCAGTGCCACCTCATCGGTGCCCATCAGTGCCACCATATCAGTGCCCGTAATTGAAAGAGAAAACATACTCATTTACAAAAAAATTAACAGAAAAAAATAAAAACTTTCTTTTTTTTCAAAATCTTCGCTCTATTTTTAGTTGTTGCGCAAAAAAAAAAAACGCAGAGGTGATCAAATACCACCAAAAGAAAGCTCTATTTGTGGGGAAAAAAGGACGCCAATTTTGTTTGGGTGCAGTGTAGCATAACCGTGCAATTGTCATTCAAATTGCGACAGTGCTGAAAGCTGAAAATTGGCTTGGGCGGGAAGGTGCGTAAGTGCCTGGTATGGAAGTGGTTAAATTCATATATTTTTACTACTATACAAAAGACTGGGTCTATTTAAATACAGGACCACTGGATAACCTTTGACCAGAATGTTTGGATGGATGGACGAGACCAGAACATATGAAAGTAATTACTCGGCTCCGCCTGCCAATGCCAGCAATGTGGAGGGCAGTTTGGATCTTATGTAATTTGTGGAGTGTCATATAAAACCAGTGGAGAATTTTGAACTGGATCAACCGATCTCTCAAAGAAGGGATACTTTCACATGAGGCGTCCTTCCGTTCATGCGGTCATCGCTAAAAATAGCGCTCTGTTAATTTGTCCAGACCATGATGTCATCGATGTAATGGAAGGCCCGTACACACTGAAGTTTCGGTGCGCTAGCAGGAACGCTCCAAAAGTCCTGCTAGCCGCATCTTTACCGCGGTATAGGAGCGGTGTGTTCACGCGGGCGGTATTAACCCTTTTTCGGCCGCTAGCGGGGGTTAAAACCTCACCGCTAGCGCCCGAATATGGCGGTAAATACGGCGGTATAGCGGCGCTACAAATAGCGCGGCTATACCGTCACCGCGGCTCCACGCCTCAATGTGAAAGAGGTCTAAAAGATACAAGGTGAGTGAAGGGATACTTTCACATGTCCTCCCAATCCTCTCCGTCCAGCTCAAGCAGCTCTGCCAACCAGGAGCTCTTCAATTTGTCCAGACCATGATGTACCATCGATTGTAATGTAAGGCCTTATAAATAGATGAGAGAGATTTTTCGAGTGAGTCGTCCTGGAGGAGCAACTTCATATGGGATTGTTGCATATTTAGAGGAGAACTACCAAATTGGGAGGAGAAAGGCATGGTGGAGCTGGAAAAATTAGGAATTGAGTAGGTTGAACTGTTGCTTTCATTGTTGAAAGCCATGTCATTGTTGTGGGGCCCAAAGCAGCTGCCTGATACTTGCCAACTATCCCAGTTTAAAGTCCCTTGAAATTTTAGTCCTATGCTGTGTCCTGATATCATCAGAAGTAGGGTTGTCCCGATACCGATACTAGTATCGGTATCGGGACCGATACCGAGTATTTGCGGGAGTACTTGTACTCGCGCAAATGCTCCCGATGCCTGAATAGAATACTTTTTTTGTATTTATCAACATGTTCTGTGAAAATTCTTTGAGTTTTTTACTACTGCGTGACAAGAAAATAAAACATTTTTATTCATTTTTACTCATTTTTATTCTTTTATAATGTCTTGAGTTAGAGTTCTTCATAATTCTAAAGAAAATATCCTTAGTCTGTATTGTGGTTTGAAAACTGTCACATGACATTTAAAAAAAGTATCGGTATTCGGTATCGGCAAGTACATGAAAAAAAGTATTGGTACTTGTACTCGGTCCTAAAAAAGTGGTATCGGGACAACCCTAATCAGAAGTTTTTTTTTTGCCCAACATTAAAGACGGCCCTGGCTTTGGGGTATCCAAGGTCTTTAAAATGCCATTCATGCACACACACGGTCAGAATATCTGATGAAAAAAGTCAGAAATTCCGATCGTGTGCACAAGGCATCAGGAGCTATGCTTATTGGCTGATCACAGCCAATAAGGAAAGAGTGGGGGGCGGGGCCAAGCCAAGGTTTGTTTGTGATTTATGGATGCATTGAGCACACAGCTGTGCCCCCAGGGCAGATTTTGAGGAGGAGGAGTCAGGAGAGTTGGAAGAGGATTGTACTTTCAGTCCAGTTGCTATGTTAAATTTAGAGGGGGATGAGAGAGATACTTTGCTCTCATCCATGTTGATTGTGTAAATTGGGTTTCTGCCGGGCTGGGCTGCCTGTGGTTTCATTCTGTGTTCCAGAGATGCCTTTCCATCTCTGGGTGACAGGTGGCACCGGAGGGGTCCAGGCAGAGACGTCTTTTCCCCAGCAGCCAATTAGAGGAGTGTTTCCCATTTTGTTTTCCCCGTTCCTGGTTCGGGTGCATGCTATGGGGCAGAGGCGTATCTAGGGTATGGCAGCCATGGCAAGTGCCATGGGCGCCATGGGGAGGGGGGGGGCCGCAAAAAGCCACCCCCCTGCACTAATGTAGCTCCCGGGCGCCGTCTTCGCCGGCACAGCAATTGCCCCTTCTGTGGGGAGGGAGTGACAGGTGCACCTAAGACTGGCCAGACCAGATCCACATAGGGTAGTGGCTGCGTTTGATGGTCACAGTGGCTCGCTTGATGGACACAGTGGCTGCAATTGATGTTTTTTTTTCAGTTTGTTTGCGCCCCCCCCCCCCAAAAAATGTTCAGCACCAGCCGCCAGTGGTCCCTCTCTGTCCCCACCATGTCCCTGGCTATCTGAAAGATGGGTTTCAAATGTTTCGACAGGGGTGCAGTTTCAGTGCTTGCCATAGGCGCCATTTTCACTAGATACGCCTCTGCTACCAGGCCAGGGCGCACGTGCTACACGGAGTTCCTGACTCTGGGCCCTTATGGTCCGGAGCAACTAAAGCTGCAAAGGGGCCTCAATGACTTACTGGGTCTCCCACATCCATGAGAAGATCCCAAGCGAGTTGTGCTGTTCGGTGGGGAAGTAGGTCTGAGGTGAGCCCAGAGGCAGGTGATCCAATAGGGCTTAGACAATCCACCGGGATCTGAGTCGCTGGACACTGACAAATTATATGTTGTAACTTGTCAGTCGGTGACTCCAAAATTGAAGATGCTACCTGAGGGGAATCCAGGCAACTTTAAAGGCGGTGGTTCACCCTAAATCTACTATGTTCCATCCGATCCAGCATACTGGCGTCAGCGCCAGTATGCTGTTTTTTTTTTTTTTTTTTTTAATTGCTCTACTTACTGTGTAATGATTCATTTTCATTTGTCTCCCCCGCGGTGGATGGCGCCACTATGGCGCGTCGCGGCTTTCGAAAATAGCCGATTTAGGACTCGGGTATTTCCGGCGCTATACGGCGCCTGCGCACTGACCTAGAAGCTGACTGCGCAGGCACCATATATCTCAGAGTCCTATGGCTATGGCGCGTCACGGCGTCCGAAAAAAGCCGAAATAGGACTCGGAGATATACGGCGCCTGCGCAGTCAGCTCCTAGGTCTGTGCGCAGGCGCCGTATAGCGCCGGAAATACCCGAGTCCTAAATCGGCTATTTTCGGAAGCCGTGACGCGCCATAGCGGCGCCATCCACCGCGGGGGAGACAAATGAAAATTAATCATTACACAGTAAGTAGAGCACTATGCTGGATCGGATGGGAGATTTAGGGTGAACCACCTCTTTAATTAGTGAGAAGGAATTGCTCCATTGAGCTGCGTTCCAGAGCAGGGGTCTGTGGCAGAGGCACCACTCCTAATTTCCATTGAGCCAAGTCTGTGGCAGAGGCTTGTTTTCCTTCTCAAGGTTCTCAGTGATATTCCGGCTGCCAGTTCTGTGAGAGAGACTGTCCGGGTACACTATATCCACTCTGGCTGAAGTGGCGACGAAGTAAAGGTACCATTGAAGCAGGACTTCTTCCACAAAGAGTTAAGGCCTGAATCTGCAACTTTTCTCCTTCTCTTCACCATCTTTCTCTATTCACCTTAAAGGGTCACTAAAGGAAATTTTTTTTTTTAGCTAAATAGCTTCCTTTACCTTACTGCAGTACTGGTTTCATGTCCTTATTGTTCGTTTTTGCTTTGAAGTTGCTGTAATCCTGCTCTGTTCTCCACACTTCCTGCTTGTCTGTTTCCTTATAACCACAGTACTGGGAGCTTTCTCACTGTGGTCCAAGCTGTCATTGCTGTGTGTCTAAAACTTCTCAGAACCAATCAGATTCATTTTAAAAACAAAACACTGCCCTGTATTTGTTTGTTTTTTGTTCTGTGCGTCTATTTCTACTTTGCAGAAACATGAAGCCAGTTCAAAAGTGAAACTAACCTGCAGGCACATCATATGATTAATTTTTATCCATTTTTAATCATTTTGAAAAGGAATCAGTTAACTTTTATGTCTCTATACCCTGTAAACAGTCATTTCAGCAAAAAAAAAATTTTCCTTTAGTAAACCTTTAAGTTACACCAGAAAAAAAAAACCTGCTAGAAGTCTTAAAGCGGAGTTCCACCCAAAAATGGAACTTCCGCCTTTCGGAACCCTGCCCCCCTCCGGTGTCACATTTGACACCTTTCAGGGGGATACCTGTGTAAGGGCCCTTTCACACGGACGTGTCCGTGTACGGGCTCCGCTTTGCTCAGACAGCAGGCATCTGTCATCTGCCTCCGCTGAGCAGGCAGATGACAGGTCGGTCTCTGCACAATGTGCAGGGACTGACCTGTCAGAGCGCCAATGTCTTCTATAGGGGGAATGGATGAAGACGGACCGTAGAGTCCGATTTCATCCGATCCGATAGACGGATGGAAAATAGGGTTTTCATCTGTCACACTTTGGCGGGTCGGATGTCAGCGGTCATGTCACTGCTGACATCCGCTTCATAGAGGTGCACGGAGCGTCCGTTCGGGTCAGCCTAAAAAAACTGACAGGTGGACCTGAACTGTCTGCCCGCGTGAAAGGGGCCAAATACAGGTACAGCAAAAGCTCCCACTTCCGAGCATAGATACCCAAGCCACCCGTGGGTATCTAAGCCACCCCCCCCCCCTTCGCTGTCTTTTGGGAGACACACAGGTCCCAGAAGACAGCGGGGACCAGTGGGATAGCGCAGCGGGAGTCGCTCATGTGCAGTAGGGAACCAGGCTGTGAAGCCACAAGGCTTCACTTCCTGATTCCCTTACCAAAGATGGTGGCGGCAGCATCCGCGATAGATCAGCTTCAGGTGCCGATGTCATGGAGCCGTCCTGGACAGGTAAGTGTCCTTATTTTAAAAAGTCAGCAGCTGCAGTATTTGTACCTGCTGACTTAAAAAAAAAAAAACACAGCGGAGCTCTGCTTTAACCACTTAAGGACCGCCTCCTGCACATTTACGTCGGCAGAATGGCTCGGCTGGGCACAGGCACGTACCTGTACGTCCCCTTTAAGTGCCCAGCCGTGGGGCGGGCGCCATCGACCAGGTCCGAAGCTCCGCGGCCGCAGGACCTGCGGACCCGATCACGGCCGGTGTCCCGTGATCGGTCAGCGGAGCTGAAGAACGGGGAGAGGTGTGTGTAAACAAACCTTCCCCGTTCTACACAGTGGCAATGTCACTGATCGTCTGTTCCCTGATATAGGTAAAGGCGATCAGTGACATCACACCTCCAGCCCCTCCCCTTACAGTTAGAAGCACATGTGAGGTCACACATAACCCCTACAGAGCCCCCTAGTGGTTAACTCCTAAACTGCAATTGTCATTTTCGCAGTAATCAGTGCATTTGTATAGCATTTTTTGCTGTGAAAATGACAATGGTCCCAAAAATGTGTCAAAATTGTCCAATGTGTCCGCCATAATGTCGCAGTCACGAAAAAAAATGCTGATTAGTAGTAAAAAAATATATATATATTAATAAAAATGCCATAAAACTATCCCCTATTTTGTATACGCTATAAATTTTGCGCTAACCAATCAATAGACGCTTATTGCAATTTTTTTTTTTTTTTTTTTTACCCAAAAATATGTAGAAGAATGCGTATCGGCCTAAACTGAGAAATAAAAATGTTTTTTATATCTTTTTTGGGAATATTTATTATAGCAAAAAGTAAAAAAATATATCATTTTTTTTTTCAAAATTGTTGCTCTATTTTTGTTTATAGCGCAAAAAATAAAAACCGCAGAGGTGATTAAATACCACCAAAAGAAAGCTCTATTTGTGGGAAAAAAAAGACGCCAATTTTGTTTGGGAGCCACGTCGCACGACTGCGCAATTGTCAGTTAAAGCGACGCAGTGGCAAATCGCAAAAACTGGCCAGGTCCTTTACCTGCATAATGGTCCGGGGTCTGAAGTGGTTAACATTATATGAAAACCAAAAAAAAATGTCATAATAGCCTTTATATTTTCTTGCTACAATTTTATCAATTGTAGTCTAGTCTTTCAAAATGTACACAGTTTCCAGGTCATAGTCCATCCTAACAATAGTCCGCTGAGAAACTCCCAATGGTGAGAGCGTGATAAGGAAGATTTTGAGAATGTTTTTTTTTTTTTTCTCCTTATTTCCATTTTCCATTTTATAATTTTTTTTTCTCTTTTGAAGATAAAATTCAGCTTCCAGCCAGGCTGCAGCTTCCAAATCTGCACTGCATTACTTTGAAGGCATTAACTGCGAACATGAATAATATTCTCAGCATACTAATGTTTGGGGGGGGGGGGGGGGGTTACTCCACCAAGCCCCGGCATGCTGTCTCTGGTGACTTTTCTGTGTCTGTACAATGTACTATTATAAATACACTTACAGTAGAATTCTGTGTGTCTGCAGTTAATTATTTAACAAGCCAAGTCCCCCCCCCCCCCATACAAAATTTTTACATTTTTCCCAGCTTTATTTTCCTGGCATTTGCACCTACTTTTTAAACAACAAAATACAACTGTTTTTCCTAAAGAGAATACTTAAAAAAAAAAATATTGTTGCCAATTAAAAATCCTTGATCTCATTTTGGCAGGACTTGTCCCTGTTATTTGCGGGAGTTGTGAAGTTTTGGAGTGATAAGAGGGGTCAATTTGATTTATGCAACATGGGATTTCAGGTTAAAGGATATGTAAAGGTTTGTTAATAAAAAAATAAAAAAATGTCATACTTGCCTGCTCTGTGCAGTTGGTTTTACACAGAGTGGCCCCGATTCTCCTCTTCTGGGGTCCCTCAGCGGTGCTACTGGCTCCTCCTCTCTTCTAGAGTGTCCCTTTAGAGAGCCGCTCTCCCTCGGGGGGCACTAGTGCAGGCGTGCTCCCGTGTCTATTGACACAGACAGCAGAACTTGGCCCCAGTCATTGGATATGATTGACAGCAGCAGGAGCCGATGGCTGTGCTGCTGTCAATCTATCCAATCAGGACACGAGACACCAGCCCGTCGTGGGAAATACAGGGCTCAGGTAAGTATAAGGGGGGCTCAGGGGCGCTGCTGCAGCACAGGAGGTTTTTCACCTTAAAGGGGTTGTAAAGATACCATTTTTTCCCCCCTAAATAGCTTCCTTTCCCTTAGTGCAGTCCTCCTTCACTTACCTCATCCTTCCATTTTGCTTTTAAATGTCCTTATTTCTTCTGAGAAATCCTCACTTCCTGTTCTTCTGCCTGTAACTCCACACAGTAATGCAAGGCTTTCTCCCTGGTGTGGAGTGTCGTGCTCGCCCCCTCCCTTGGACTACAGGAGAGTCAGGACGCCCACTAACACACAGCTCCTTTCTCTATCTGCAACATAGAGAGCGTCCTGACTCTCCGGTAGTCCAAGGGAGGGGGCGAGCACGACACTCCACACCAGGGAGAAAGCCTCGCATTACTGTGTGGAGTTACAAACAGAAGAACAGGAAGTGAGGATTTGTCAGAAGAAATAAGGACATTTAAAAGCAAAATGGAAGGATGAGGTAAGTGAAGGAGGACTGCACTAAGGTAAAGGAAGATATTTAGGGGAAAAAAAATTGTACCTTTACAACCCCTTTAATGCATAGAATGCATCACTCCCTAGGACACACTTAACCCCTTCCTCACCCCCTAGTGTTTAACCCCTTCCCTGCCAGTGTCATTTTTATAGCACTGATCGCTGTATAAATGTCACTGGTCCCAAAATAGCGTCAAAAGTGTCCGATGTATCCGCCATAATGTCGCAGTCACGATAGTCAGATCGCCGCCATTACTAGTAATTTTTTTTTAAATATTAATAAAAAATACCCATAAATCTATCCCCTATTTTGTAAACGCTATAACTTTTGCGCAAACCAATCATTATACGCTTAATGCGTATACCAAAAATATGTAGAAGAATACGTATTGGCCTGACTGAGAGAATTTTTATTTTATATATATATTGGGGGGGGGGGGGGGAATATTATAGCAAAAAGTAAAACAATTTTTTTTTTTTTTCAAAATCGTCGCTCTTTTTTTGTTTATAGCGCAAAAAAAAAAAAAAAACGCAGAGGTGATCAGAGGTGATTGTGTGGAAAAAAAGGACGTCAAGTTTGTTTGGAAGCCACGCCGCACGACCGCGCAATTGTCGGTTAAATCGACGCCGTTGCCGAATCGCAAGAAATTCTCTGGTCAGGAAGGGGGTAAATTCTTCCCGGGACTGACGTGGTTAAAGAATGTGACAGGAGAGGGGGGAAGGAGTAAGATTATGCAAAGTGCTTGCCCAGGGTGGAGTTCTCCTTTAATGCTGCACATGCAATGGCGGTTAAAGGAAAATCTATACACCTAATGTAATTTATTTATTTTCCCCAATGAATAGCTTGAATTTTTTTTGTATTTTCTAGCAGTGTTCTGTTATTTGTCTGTTTTACCTACAAACAGTGCTTGTCAGCCTTCATTAGTAGCTCTGCCTGTATTACTTTCTCCCAAAAAAAGAAAAATCTTTTATTTGCTTAGCGCTGAAGGTCACTGGTCACCTGACAGAGCCTGTTAATTGGTAGAACACACATAACAGGCCCTTTTACACAGCCCCCCCCCCCCCCCCCCCCCCCCCCCCCCCCCCCCCCCCCCCCCCCCCCCGCACAGTACATTGACTTGCCATGGGATTCTCTGTATCCGCGAGGTTGACAGCTAAAAAAAAAAAAAATAATAATAATCGTCTTTCCCCAGCCTTGCAGGTAGGAGAATAGAAATATCTGAAGGCATTTTTTATTTTTCTTGAAAATGTGATTTGTCTATTTCCCAGCAGAGACCTCCTTCCCCTCTCTGCATTGCAGACGGAAGCCGAGACAGCTTGGAGCGCAACGAGGATTGCGACCGTGTTAATGAGCAGTTGTTAATGTGTTTTTCTTTCTTTCTTTCTTTCTGCCGTTGCCTCATTTTAGAAGAGATTATGTATTCGTTGGCACACACGGGGCAAGTAATTGCATCTCATTTCTTGTTCCAGTCTCTCTTTTATGTGGGCTCGTTATCTAGGCTATGCTAATTTTTTAATGATCTAGTTATGTGACAGCAGGTAGGCATTATCCTGTATATCCCATGTGTGATCCTCCGGGGGGGGGGGGGGGGGTTCTGATATTGCAACATGACACAATTTATCCACCGCCGCAAAAAAAGTTGATCGATATTCATTCTACTCCTTTCAGCTGCATGCTCGGCGAGCGCGGGCTCTGTCATCGGACATCCGCGTGCCTTTCCGACACGGGTGCAGCTGGTATCTAAAACACACAGAATTAATTACAGGGTGTCAGGCTTTCCGAGAAAAATAAGGTCGTTCTTTATGTAAGCGCTGCAAGGCTTGTGCGTTCGCTTTTCGTGCATCAAAAGGTCAATGATCACTGCGTGTTTTCTCCTGCATGGGGCCTACAGCGCCTTGAAAAAGTATTCATACCCCTTTGAATTTTTTATACATTTTTTCCATAGCTCCCAACTGTCCCTGATTTCGAGGGACTGTCCCTGATTTGGAGCAATGTCCCTCATCCCTCCTCATTTTGGTCTGATCTATATAGTTGTATATAAAATGCACTTTTTATCTATAAAAAAGTGTTTCCCGGTGCTAAACCTCTCATCTGATTTCTAAATTGCTGCATTTGTAAATTCCAAAAGCCAATAAAAATGAATAGTAGTGGTAAAAACAAAGCACTTGTGGGTTTAACCAATCTTCTTTTTTGTACAATTCTCCTTTAAAGCGGAGTTCCACCCTTAAAATCAAATTTTTTTCATTACATCCAGCATACTGGCGTCAGCGCCAGTATGCTGTTTTTTTTTTTTTTTTTTAATGCGCGTACTTACTTTATATCACAACATTGAATTCCAGGCGCACCGCGGAGTGTCGCCGCTATAAGGCGTCACTCCTTCCGGAAACAGCCGATTAGCATTCGGCTTTTACTCGGCGCCTGTGCACAGACCCAGGAGCTGACTGCGCAGGCGCCGAAAATAGCCAGTCCTAGTTCGGGTTTTTTCGGAGGGCGTGACGCAGCTATATACGGCACCTGCGCAGTCAGCTCCTGGGTCTGTGCACAGGCGCCGAGTAAAAGCCGAATGCTAATCGGCTGTTTCCGGAAGGAGTGACGCCTTATAGCGGCGACACTTCGCGGTGCGCCTGGAATTCAATGTTGTGATATAAAGTAAGTACGCGCATTAAAAAAAAAAAAAAAAACAGCATACTGGCGCTGACGCCAGTATGCTGGATGTAATGAAAAAAAGTGATTTTAAGGGTGGAACTCCGCTTTAAGGGGGCGTGGCAAGGGGTGTGTGCTACGCCTGCTTATTTTTGCTGTTAGGTGTCCCTCATTCCCATTACATTAGTCGAGTTTGTATTTCCTACAAGATGACATTGTGTGTAATTTTATTCTCGAATGGCATCAATTAAATATATTTGAAAAAAAAAAAAGTTGGGAGGTATGAATTTTGTCATGTTACAAGCAAAAACGTAAACATATTTTATTGGGATTTTATGTGATATAGACCAACACAAAGTGGCACATAGTTGTGAAGTGGAAGGAAAATGATAAATGGTATAAATTTGTGAAAAGTGTGTGTGTGTGTGGGGGGGGGGGGGGGCATTTGTATGGTGCCCCCCTGAGTCAATACTTTGTCATTGCAGTGAAAGGCGGTTCTACAAAGTCTTTTTGGGGGTGTCTCTACCAGCATTGCACATCTAGAGAGGGACATTTCTGCCCATTCTTCTTTGTAAAATATCTCAAGTTCTGTCAGATTGGATGGAGAGCATCTGTGATCAGCAATCAAATCTTGCCACAGATTGTCAATGGGATTTAGGTCTGGACTGTGACTGGGTCATTCTAACACATAAATATGCTTTGATCTAAACCTTTCCATTGTAGCTCTGGCTGTATGTTTAGGGTCATTGTCCTGCTGGAAGGCGAACCTCCCCCCCAGTCTCAAGTCTTTTGCAGACTCTAACAGGTTTTCTTCTAAGATTGCCCTGTATTTGGCTCCATCCATCTTCCCATCAACTCTGACCAGCTTCTCTGTCCCTACTGAAGAAAATAATCTTCACAACATGATGCTGCCACCACCATGATTCACAGTGGGGATGGTGTGTTCAGGGTGATGTGCAGTGTTGGTTTTCTGCCACACATAGCGTTTTGCTTTGAAGCTAAAAAATTATATTTTGTTCTCGTCAGATCAGAGCACCTTCTTCCACATGTTTGCTGTGTCCCCTCCCCCACATGGCTTCTCACAAACTGCAAACTGGACTTCTTATGTCTTTCTTCTTGTCACTCTTCCATAAAGGGCAGATTTGTGGAGAGCACGACTAAGGCCGTGTACACACGGCAGAGAACCTCGACGGGCAGAACACATCGTTCCGCCCGTCGAGGTTCTCTGCCGGCCGTCGAAATCGGCGACCCGCCCGTCGGGAATGGCAACCAGCCATTCATCCAGGCGGGCCGTCGAGCAAATAGAGAGCGTGCTCTCTATTTCTGCTCGACGGGCTTCCCGACGGGATGCTCGCCGAATCCATACACACGGCCGAGGTTCTCGCTGGAATGCAGCTTCCAGCGAGGTTCTCGCTGGTTTCCAGCGAGAACCTCGGTCGTGTGTACACGGCCTAATAGTTGTCCTGTGGACAGATTTTCCCCCCTGAGCTGTGGATCTCTGAAGCTCCTCCAGAGTTACCATGGGCCTCTTGGCTGCTTCTCTGATGAATGCTCTCCTTGCCCGGCCCGGTCAGTTTAGGTGGACGGCCACGTCTTGGTGGGTTTGCAGGTGTGCCATACTCTTTCCATTTTCAGATTATGGATTGAACAGAGCTCTGTGAGATGTTTAAAACTTGGGAGATTTTTTTTAAAACCTAACCCTGCTTTATACTTCTCCACAACTTTATCCCTGACCTGTCTGGTGTGTTACTTGGCCTTCGTGATGCTGTTTGTTCACCAAGGTTCTCTAACAAACCTCCAAAGGCTTCACAGAACAGCTGTATTTATACTGAGATTAAATGACACACAGGTGGACTCTATTTACTAATCAGGTGACTTCTGAAGGCAATTGGTTCCCCTAGATTTTAGTGTAAAGGGGGCTGAAGACAAATGCATGCCACACTTTTCACATACTGTATTTATCGGCGTATACCGCGCACTTTTTCCCCCTTAAAGTCAGGGGAAAATAGTGGGTGCGCCATATACGCTGATACTCTGTTGCAGCGGTGTTCGTTTTTTGAATTAGGTGCCGAGCGCCGCAGCCTAGAGCCGAGCACACTCTGCTAGGCTCGGCTCCGCCCGCAGCCACGCGAGAGGAGCCGAGAGAAGCCGAACAAACAGGAAATCCGGCTCCTCTCGGCTCGGCGCCTAATTCAAAAACGAACACCGCCTTAACCCCAGGCAACGTGCGGATGGACTGGACGGACCCCCCAGACGGACGAACCCTGCGAGGAAGCCGCAGACGGACACCGGACGGACGCCGCGAGGAAGGCTGGACGGACCCCGCGCACGGCCGCAAACGGACGCCGGAACGAACAAGGCCGCTGATGGACGCCGGGCAAGATGCCAAAACTAAGTAATTCATTTTTTTTTTCCAGGAATTCCCCTTCTAGATTAGGGGTGCACGCTATACGCCGGTGCACGCTATAGGCAGATAAATACGGTATTTATTTGTAAAAAGTTTTGAAAACCATTTATCATTTTCCTTCCACTTCAAAATTATGTGAGGCTTTGTGTTGGTCCATCACATAAAATCCTAATAAAATACATTTACATTTTTGGGTGTAACATGACAAAATGAGGAACAATTCAAGGGGTATGAATACTTTTTCAAGGCACTCTAGGTGTAAAGGTCTGTCAAATGAGTCCCTTTTTATTTTGTAGTACCTGGCCCAAAATAACGATGAGAATAAACAAACGATGCCACAATGAGAAATGTTTCCTTTTGTGTGGAAAAAATGATTACAGCAGGTTTAAGACCTGATTCACACCCATGCATTTCTAGTGCTTTTTGCCTTTTAGTTTTCGTTTAGTTTTTTTGTAGCATCCTGTAAAATGTGTTTATATTGTAATTCAGGTATTAGGATATATCTGAATCCGAAAATTTGTCACAATACAGAAACCAATGATGGGGCACTATTCCTCCCACTGACACCAGCCATGGGGCACTATTACTGACCCCAGCCATGGGGCACTATTACTGACCCCAGCCATGGGGCACTATTACTGACCCCAGCCATGGGGCACTATTACTGACCCCAGCCATGGGGCACTATTACTGACACCAGCGATGGGGCACTATTACTGACACCAGCCATGGGGCACTATTACTGACCCCAGCGATGGGGCACTATTACTGACACCAGCCATGGGGCACTATTCCTCCCACTGACACCAGCCATGGGGCACTATTACTGACACCAGCCATGGGGCACTATTCCTCCCACTGACACCAGCCATGGGGCACTATTACTGAATCCAGCCATGAGGCACTATTCCTCGCACTGACACCAGCCATGAGGCACTATTCCTCGCACTGACACCAGCCATGAGGCACTTTTCCTTCCACTGACACCAGCCATGGGGCACTTTTCCTTCCACTGACACCAGCGATGGGGCACATTTCCTTTCACTGACACCAGCGATGGGGCACTATTCCTCCCACTGACACCAAAGATGGGGCACTATTACTGACACCAGCCATGGGGCACTATTACTGACACCAGCCATGGGGCACTATTATTGACACCAGCCATGGTGCACTATTATTGACACCGGCCATGGGGCACTATTCTTCCCACTGACACCAGCCATGGGGCACTATTACTGACACCAGCCATGGGGCACTATTCCTCGCACTGACACCAGCCATGGGGCACTATTCCTCGCACTGACACCAGCCATGGGGCACTATTCCTCGCACTGACACCAGCCATGGGGCACTATTCCTCCCACTGACACCAGCGATGGGGCACTATTCCTCGCACTGACACCAGCCATGGGGCACTATTCCTCCCACTGACACCAGCGATGGGGCACTATTCCTCCCACTGACACCAGCGATGGGGCACTATTCCTCCCACTGACACCAGCGATGGGGCACTATTCCTCCCACTGACACCAGCGATGGGGCACTATTCCTCCCACTGACACCAGCCATGGGGCACTATTACTGACACCAGCCATGGGGCCACTCTGTGCAAAACAAGCTGCACAGTGAAGGTAAGTATAACATGTTGTTTTTTATTTTATTTTTTATTCTCTTTACAGCCCCTTTAAAGCAGAAAATGAGGTGACTTGTAAAGCACAATTGGATCTTCTGGTTATATACAGGCAGACTTGTTTATTTCCTTGACCCTGTTTTGTTCATTTACTCTTCTGAATACATGGGAGGTGAGACATTTGCCACCGGAGTTAATGTGACATGTGGGGGCTGCTGAAGGATGTCACAAACACGCGCCCTGCGGCTGGAACGGGCTGTTCTACCCACTTTCCTTTTATTTATTTTTTATACATGCCAGTTATTTCCATACAATTAGGCACCTGTTGAGCATTTTATTGCAGGCTTTTCTCCTAGCTGGAAAGTATTTGTAGGTGGAAACTAGAAGGACAACCTGGTCTTCTATTGGCTGTGCTCATGTTCCATTGTGCTTATGAAGTCTTGGCTCTTAAAATATCACCGTTGCGTACAAACAAGCGTCAGTGGAGGACAAAGCCAATCGATTCTCCAAGAACAAATGTTCACCATGGATAAAAAGTGGAGGGAAGAAATTATGTTGCCTTCAACATCCACTTAAAGCAACGCGGATCCAGGGGGGGGGGGGGGCAACAGGGCAATTGCCCCCCCCCCCTTGAGGCAATCATGTCACATTGGCTTTAAAAAAAAATCATCATTTTTTTCAACTGCTTTGCAGTGCCTGCAGCTGCCACTGCTGAGTCTCTCACTCTCTCTCTCTCATCACCAGGGCCGGTAGGCTGCCTGTTCTGAGGCTGCTTTGAGCTGTAGCTGACTGCAGCGCTCCCCTCTCTCCTGCGTGTATGACATCGGCATCTCTGGCTGTGTGTGAGAGCTGGATCTGTGTTCGGCTGTGCTGCCTGTGCTAGACCTGCTCGTGTGATAGTAGATGGAGATGGAACACTGATTGAATCAGTGTTTTGTCTATCACACGAGCCCGTCTAGGGGGGGACCTTGCTAGAGCACACTGCCCTGCCGAACACAGACCTACAGCTCCTGTTTGTTCCATGACACACGTCGGGAGAGGAGATACCTGCTGTGTGTGATCGAGGCAATGCCATGGTGAGTGCCATGCCCAGTGTGGCTGCATTAATAGACAAAAGTGGGACTGCATTTATATACAAAAGTGGGACTGTATTCATAGACAAAAGTGGTACTGCATTCATAGACACAAGTGGGACTGCATTCATAGACAAAAGTGGGCTGCATTAATATACAAAAGTGGAACTGCATTAATATACAAAAGTAGAACTGCATTTATATACAAAAGTGGGACTGCATTAATAAACAAAAGTGGGACTGAATTTATATACAAAAGTGGGACTGAATTTATATACAAAAGAGGGGATGCATGAATATACAAAAGCGGGACTGCATTGATATACAAAAGTGGGACTGCATTGATATACAAAAGTGGGGATGAATTTATATACAAAAGTGGGTCTGAATTTATATACAAAAGTGGGGCTGCATTCATATGCACAGTGAGGCTGCAATGATGGGCACTGATGAGGCTGCAATGATCTCTTGTACCATGTATTCAGTCTCTGACCATCCCTTGTACCATGCCTGCAGTCTCTGACCATCCCTTGTACCATGCCTGCAGTCTCTGACCATCTCTTGTACCACATCTGCAGTCTGACCATCTCTTGTACCATGTCTTCAGTCTCTGACCATCTCCTGTACCACGTCTGCAGTCTCTGACCATCCCTTGTACCATGTCTGCAGTCTTTGACCATCTCCTGTACCACGTCTGCAGTCTCTGACCATCTCCTGTACCACGTCTGCAGTCTCTGACCATCCCTTGTACCATGTCTGCAGTCTCTGACCATCTCCTGTACCACGTCTGCAGTCTCTGACCATCCCTTGTACCGTGTCTGCAGTCTCTGACCATCTCCTGTACCATGTCTGTAGTCTCTGACCATCTCTTGTACCATGTCTGCAGTTTCTGACAATCGTCTACAAACTATGGGATAGATTTATGGCATTTATATTTAAATATTTTTTACTAGTAATGGCGGGGATCATTGATACTTTAGCGCTACTGCAACATTGCAGCGGACACATTGGACACCTAATTGAGACAAATTCAGACTAGACTCTGGATCCGCCCTTGACTTAAAGGTTCATCTGTCATTTCTCTAGTGAAGAAGGGTAGAAATGTGATGGCTTGCTGTGCTTAAAGGGGTTGTTAAAGTAAAAAAAAAATTTTCTCCCTAAATATCTTCCTTTCCCTTAGTGCAGTCCTCCTTCACTTACCTCATCCTTCCATTTTGCTTTTAAATGTCCTTATTTCTTCTGAGAAATCCTCACTTCCTGTTCTTCTTTCTGTAACTCCACACAGTAATGCGAGGCTTTCTCCCTGGTGTGGAGTGTCGTGCTCGCCCCCTCCCTTGGACTACGGGAGAGTCGGGACGCCCACTAACACACAGCCCCTTTCTCTATCTGCAACGTAGAGAGCGTCCTGACTCTCCTGTAGTCCAAGGAAGGGGGCGAGCACGACACTCCACACCAGGGAGAAAGCCTTGCATTACTGTGTGGAGTTACAGACAGAAGAACAGGAAGTGAGGATTTCTGAGAAGAAATAAGAACATTTAAAAGCAAAATGGAAGGATGAGGTAAGTGAAGGAGGACTGCACTAAGGTAAAGAAAACTATTTAGGGGAAAAAAAATCCTTTACAACCCCCTTTAACCCTTGACCTGGGAGGAAGGATGTCTGTGTTGTCCGCATAAAAAAGACTCTTTAGAATGGACAATTTTAATTGAATTTTATTTTTAATTCTTCCAGGTCTGATACCACCTACCGTGGATGAAGATTCCTAAGTAATCCGGTGGCAATACATCTCAAACATGGAGAAGACAAATGGTGCGTGAAATTTTAGTTGTTTGTATATAAAAGGAATGTTGTCAGAAATGTACATAGAAAATGTAGTTCACTGCATGAAAATGGGGATAAAGCTGAACTCCAGCCATGCCCTGTACACACGACCGTCGCATTTCCGCTCAAGCTGTCTTGCATACGTGTGTGCCAAATTCTGACCGTGACATAAGAACGCGGTGACATAAAACACAACGACGAGCTGAGAAAAATGAAGTTCAATGCTTCCGAGAATGCGTCGACCTTGATTCTGAGCATGCGCGGTTTTTAGTCTGCCCGGAATTGCATCCAGACGAACCGAAATGACGTTAGAAAATTCCAAAAAAAAAATCACCGGAAAAATTTGAGAACATGTTCCTTATCTAATTCCGTCGAAAAATCCAACGGGAAAAGTCCGATGGGGCACACACACGGAATATCTGATGAAAAGCTTGGGAGGCGCTGACGAGGCTGCACTGATGGGAGGCGCTGACGAGGCTGCACTGATGGGAGGCGCTGACGAGGCTGCACTGATGGGAGGCGCTGACGAGGTTTTTGTTTATATTTTGCTACGCAAATGAAAAAAAGAGAGAAAATTTAGATTTTTTTTTTTCATAGTTTCTTTTATAAAATTTAGCAAATGAGTAATTTTTCTTTTTCAATGATGTGTGCTGATGAGTCTGCACTGATGTGCACTGAGGCTGCACTGATGAGGCTGCACTGATGGGAGGCGCTGACGAGGCTGCACTGATGGGCAGCGCTGATAAGGCTGCACTGATGGGAGGCGCTGACAAGGCTGCACTGATGGGAGGCGCTGATGAGGTTTTTGTTTATATTTTGCTACGCAAATGAAAAAAAGAGAGAAAATTTAGAAAAAAATGTTTTTCATAGTTTCTGTTATAAAATTTAGCAAATGAGTAATTTTTTCTTTTTCAATGATGTGTGCTGATGAGTCTGCACTGATGTGCACTGAGGCTGCACTGATGGGGGCTGATCAGGGCTGCACTGATGGGCGGCGCTGATGAGGCTGCACTGATGGGAGGCGCTGACGAGGCTGCACTGATGGGAGGCACTGATGAGGCTGCACTGATGGGCGGCGCTGACGAGGCTGCACTGATGGGAGGCGCTGATGAGGCTGCACTGATTTGCTACGCAAATGAAAAATATAGAGAAAATTTAGAAAAAATGTTTTTCATAGTTTCTGTTAAAATTAATAGCAAATGAGTAATTTTTATTTTTCAATGATGTGTGCTGATGAGTCTGCACTTATGGGCGCTGATGAGGCTGCACTGATGGGTGCTGATGAGGCTGCACTGATGGGAGGAGCTGATGAGGCTGTACTGACGGGAGGCGCTGATGGGGCTGCGCTGATGGGGCTGCCCTGATGGGAGGAGCTGATGAGGCTGTACTGATGGGAGGCGCTGATGGGGCTGCGCTGATGGGCGGCACTGATGAGGCTGCACTGATGGGTGCTGATGAGGCTGCACTGATGGGAGGAGCTGATGAGGCTGTACTGATGGGAGGCGCTGATGGGGCTGCCCTGATGGGAGGAGCTGATGAGGTTGCACTGATGGGAGGCACTGATGGGGCTGCCCTTGTAAAAAAAAAAAATACTGACACAGTCCAGGCCTTATCATTGCCCATCAGCTCTGCATATTAGTGTTACTGTCTCACATGACATTAAAAAAAAAGTGTTGGTACTTGTACTCGCCGGTCTTAAAGTGCTATTGGTGCAACCCAATTCTTGATGTACAGCATCCCTGGTGCATCCCTGGTGCTGATGCAATTAATGTCTTCGGTTGAGACAAGCCGGCATCTGAACTATAATTGAGGAGTGTGGAGCCCGAAGTTGCCTGGAGCGGCATGTAAAATATTTGACATTGGATGAAGTTACTGCTTGTAACTAAAAATACATTTCATAACGTCTTCACTTACAGAGCTGCACAAAATTGTGCCGGGAGATCAGCTTTAAAATGACCCTTAGCTACCCCGAAAGCTGCACAGAGTTCTGTCTTTTAGTGCTTATGAGTAACCAATCAGTGACCAATTCATATGCCCTTGCAGTGCAAAGTAGGAGTTTGCTTAATGACCCCCTCCACAACACCATAGTGTTTGCCTGCATAGGAAAAGGGAAAAAAGCTTAACCACTTAAGACCCGGACCAATATGCTGTCAAATGACCCAAGGGGTTTTTGCGATTCGGCACTGGGTCGCTTTAACAGACAATTGCGCGGTCGTGCGACGTGGCTCCCAAACAAAATTTGCGTCCTTTTCTTCCCACAAATAGAGCCTTCTTTTGGTGGTATTTGATCGCCTCTGCGATTTTTATTTTTTGCGCTATATACAAAAATAGAGCGAAATTTTTGAAAAAAAAAAAATATTTTTTACTTTTTGTTATAAGAAAAATCAATAAACTAAATTTTAGTCAAACATTTAGGCCCAAATTTATTCAGCCACATGTCTTTAGTAAAAAAAAAAATCGCAATAAAAAAAATAATTAGCTACCTAGCGGGAACAGCGACACTAATACAGCGATCAGAAAAATGATCGCTTAGTGACGCTGGCAATAGGGAGTGAAAGGGTTAACTAGGGCAGTGATCAAGGGGTTAAAACTTTATTAGGGGGGGTACGGGGGCTACCCTGACACTAACACTAACTGACTTTTACACTGCCTGTCACACTGACACTAAATACAGTAATCATACATGTATGATTACTGCATTCAGTGACACTGTGACAGGGGGAGGGGGGGGGGCGATCGGGGGGGTTAAATGTGCCTGTGTGTAGTGTAGTGTTGGTGCAGGACTTACTTGTGATGTGATCTCTCCTCAGCGGTGGTTGAAAAAACGCTGAGGGAGAGATCACATCGCTTCCTCCTTCCTGTGTTTACACAGGAGGAGGAAGTGACAGGGCGGGGGAGCGCACGCATTGGCTGAGAGCGATCCGGAGGGGGCGGACAAAAACGGATAGCCGCCCCCTCTTGTCGGATCGCTCCTGCAGCCGCGCGGACCGCCGCATGTACGGGGGAGGGGACCCCCGATCCCCCCCAAGCCATCAACGTATATATACGTTGATGTGCCTGTCGGTGCCATTCTGCCGACGTAAATGTACATGCGGCGGTCCTTAAGTGGTTAAGGACCACCTAACGCCGATATACGTCAGCAGAATGGCGCGGCTGGGCACAATCACGTACCTGTACGTTGCCTTTAAGAGCCCAGCCGTGGGTTGCACAACCCGATCCGAAGCTCCGTGACCGCGCCTGCGGGACCTGCTGTCCCGATCGCTTCCGGTGTCCAGCGATCGGTCACAGGAGCTGAAGAACGGGGAGAGCTGTGTGTAAACGAACCTTCCCCGTTCTTCACTGTGGCAGTGGCAGTGATCGTCTGTTCCCTGATATAGGGAAAGACAGTTAATAACGTCACACATCCAGCCCCGCCCCCCTACAGTTAGAAACACATATGAGGTCACACTTAACCCCTACAGCGCCCCCTAGTGGTTAACTCCCAAACTGCGATTGTCATTTTCATTTTCAATTTGTCATTGTCATTAATCAGTGCTTTTTTCTAGCACTTTTTGCTGTGAAAAAAGACAGTGGTCCCAAAAATGTGTCAAAATTGTCCGATGTGTCCGCCATAATGTCGCAGTCATGAAAAAAATCGCTGATCGCCGCCATTAGTAGTAAAAAAAAAAATCTATTAATAAACATGCCATAAAACTATCTCCTATTTTGTAAACGCTATAAATTTTTCGCAAACCAATCGTTAAATGCTTATTGCGATAAAATAGGTAGAAGAATACGTATTGGCCTAAACGTTTTTTTAATATATATATATTTTTTGGGGATATTTATTACAGCAAAAAGTAAAAAATATTGATTTTTTTTTTTCAAAATTGTCGCTCTATTTTTGTTTATAGCGCAAAAAATAAAAACCGCAGAGGTGATCAAATACCACCAAAAGAAAGCTCTATTTGTGGGAAAAAAAGGACGCCAATTTTGTTTGGGAGCCACGTCGCACGACCGCGCAATTGTCAGTTAAACCGACGCAGTGCCGAATCGCAAAAAGGGGCCAGGTCCTTAACCTGCATATTGGTCCGGGTCTTAAGTGGTTAAAAATGTTAGGCAATCAGCAGGTTACCAAGGCTTGTGCTGGCGTGCGCCCAAGTTAAAAAGGGCACAGCCAGCACAGACGCAACACTAGGGAAGTCTGGAATTTGCTAAAAGAGTGCAGGCCTAATGCCGCGTACACACGGTCGTTTTTTGCGATAAAAAAAAACAACGTTTTCTGTGAAGTAAAAAACGACGTTTTTGAAACGTCACTTTTCAAAGACGATGTTGCATACACACCATCGTTTTTTCACAAAAAGCGAGGTTACGTTCACCACTCTTTTCCATTGAAGCTCGCTTCATAACTAGCTTCTGGGCATGCGCGGGTTGAAAAACGTTGTTTTGAACGACGTTTTTGCTACACACAGTGACTTTTTATGAAACAAAAAACAATGTTTTGAAAAACGACACAAAAAATTCAAGCATGTTGGAATTTTTTTTTGGTAGTTTTTTTTAAGACAAAAAACGACGTTTTGCCCACACACCATCAATTTAAATGACGTTTTAAAAAACGTCGTTTTTTTTCATGGCAAAAAACGACCGTGTGTACACGGCATAACACTATGGAAGCCCCAAACTTCTGTAAGAGCCCTGCATTTGCGTGCCCCAGGCTTCCATTAGGACTACTCATGTGGCACCCATTATCAATCCCACCACCCTGCCCAGGTGGTACATGCGGAATGCAGGGTCCATCAGGTGAGATGTCTCCCCGTTAGCCCATTGCTTTCCATGAGCAGTCTGTTGTTTTTAGGTGGCTGGGCCTATATTAATGTAGGGGCCTGGAGCTGCAGCTCCGATAGCCACTATGTTAATTCAGCCCTGCCCTCCTCAGACTACATGCACCCCATACTCCTCCCCCCCCCCTTATCTACGCCCATGAGTGCACCCAAACTTCTGCATGTACGAGTCTAAAAACACTTATTATACACTGCTGAGCTAAACCCCTCTCCTGGGACGATGCAAATGGACACTGGGAATTATTTTCCTACTTACCATGGATTAAAGTCTTAATCATCTAAAAGTGATACTTTCATGTTGTGCAAATGCTGACGTGCTACGGCACACGCCGGTGGTCCTGGAAGACAAAATGTTTCTACACTGCGGCATCCATGGAGTGCTTTTTGTAAATGAACCCAAATATAAACCAAACCGCATTTTATTATCATTAAAATAAACAGTCGTATTTAAATGTTGCATTCATCACATACCAGGAATACTATCTTGGTTCTTGAAAAAAAAATAATCCATAAGCCTACAAATCTGGCATTCTTTATTTAGGTTTAGAGTTTACAATAAATAGTTCCCCTCGTGGTTCTGTTCATTTACATACTAACATATAGGATGATTTCACAGTAGTATATTTTTAGTGGTATGCGACGTGACTTGCAGAATACCTTCTGTCTGGTCCTTTGTAGTTTAAAAATAGCTACTACCGTGTTTCCCCGAAAATAAGACACCGTCTTATATTTTTTTTTCCTCAAGAAATCACACTATGGCTTATTTTCGGGGGGTGTCTTATTTTTATTACAGAAAATAAAGGTTGCCTACCTGAACCACACTTGCGCTTCTTAGCATTTCCTCTGTCCACCTGTAGACTGAGATTATCGTATTCTGCACGCCATTTTTGGACCATTCGGATATCCAACTTCTTCTCTTTGCAAAAAGCCGTAAGATTCTTGCCTCGGGAGTCCTCCACAATTCCTTTCTTGTACTCAACAGAATAACTCTTTCTTTTTGCACTCATCTTGTCTGGTTGTACCACTACAAGATATCACTACAAGATTCGACACTACATCTTATTTTCGGAGATTCGACACTACATCTTATTTTCGGAGATTCGACACTACATCTTATTTTCGGAGATTCGACACTACATCTTATTTTCGGAGATTCGACACTACATCTTATTTTCGGAGATTCGACACTACATCGCTACGTCTTATTTTCGGAGGGGTGTCTTATATTTCTATCTTGCGTCGAAATCCCGCTACGGCTTATTTTCGGAGTACGTCTTATTTTCGGGGAAACACGGTAATCATCTCATAGCAACACATTGAATGGATGTCTAATGCCTAGTACACACGATCGTTTTTCCCGTCTGGAAAACTGCCGTGTTTTTCCTTTTGGCCGTGAAAACCGGACACGTGTATTGCTCCTTAGCAGTTTTCCCGACATGTTCTCTTTTTTTCTCGCCGCAAATTGCAGCATTTTTTCCCCGCGGCCGGTTTTCCCAACCAAACTTCTCCTGGCAGTTTTCCTGTCGGGAAAACCGGTCGTGTGTACTAGGCATAAGGAGATAGGCTAGTGAGGGTGAACCTTGGCACCCCAGATGTTTTGGAACTACATTTCCCATGATGCTCACCTACACTGCAGAGTACATGAGTATCGTGGGAAATGTAGTTCCAAAACATCTGGGGTGCCAAAATTCACCATCACTGCGATAGGCAATGGTATGCACTTATTCTACACTGCGTGTGTGATTTGTCCTGCTGTACAGGGGCATCTCAAGGAATTAGAATATCATCAAAAAGTTACTTTAATTTTTGGTTTTCTCATTAGGTGTTCGAAATGATTAAAAGTCAATGTAAAGACAAGGTATTTTTGTTTAAGAAGAACAGAATTGTTGTAGAGATTTATGTTTAATGTCAATGTTTAACTCTCCTTGTATAAGAATAACAAAAAAAAAAAAAATAACAAATTTATAAAAAGTTACTTTATTTTAGTAATTCAATTCAAAAAGTCTAATCCATTCCAGGGGAATGCTCGTAATCCAAAGTACTCGCATATCAAAGCGAGTTTTCCTATTGAAGTCAATGGAAACGAAAATGATTAGTTCCGCATTGACTTCAATAGCATGCAATAGTGCATGTGGCCAGAGGTGGGGGGTGCCGAAGAGCCTCGGAAACACACGGAAAGGCCAGAGGACACCTCAGCTGAACTTGAAAAGGTTTGGGAACGGAGTATTTCCGAGAAACCGCTCGGCTACAGCGCCAGCGACACCCCCACCCCAGGCCAAATGCGGTATTGCACACCGCTGTGGCTTGAATCATGTTCGTTTCGCGAGACAACGCTCACAACCGAGTCAGGATTTTTTTAAATACAATACTCGTATTGCGAAACGCTCGTCAACCGTGTTGCTTGCAATCCGAGGTTTCACTGTATTTCATAAATTCCTTTCTTTAAATTTGAATGATTATCTCCAGATATGCCGCCGTAATTTCCGATTCTCCAATTCGTAAAGGCAGATACGTCGAAAAAATAGGCTTCCTCCGCTGACGTAACTTGTCTACGCCAGCATATAATTGTGTGCAATTGTACGCTGGCCGCTAGGGGTCCTTCCGTATATTTTCCACGTCAAATATGTAAATGAGCTAGATACACCGATTCACGAACGTACTTGCGGCCGGCGCATTTTTTTTACGTTGTTTGCGTAAGGCTTTTTTTCGACGTAAAGTTATCCCTGCTGAGGCGTACGCAATGTTAAGTATGGATGTCGGGACAGCGTCGCATTTTCCGTCGTTTGCGTAAAACGTTCACGAATAGGGCTTTGCGTAAGTTACGTTCACGTCGAAACCAATGAGTATTTGCGGCGTAATTTTGAGCATGCGCACTGGGATACGTCCACGGACAGCGCATGCGCCGTTAGTTAAAAAACTTCTTTTAAGTGGGGTCATGGTTGATTACCATACTACACGCCCACTCCAAGCCTACTTTGAATTAGGTGGGCTTACACCGGCCAATTTACGATACGCCGCCGTAACTTAGGACGCAAGTGCTTTGTGAATACGGCACTTGCCTCTCTAAGTTGCGGCGGCGTAGCGTAAACAAGATACGCTACTCCCGCACAAAGATCCGCTGATGTCTGTGGATCTGGCACATTTTATGCCTGTCTTTTTCTGCAGACCCAGTCGGAAGCTCTGTTAGTCTTCGAACATCCAGATGTAAATGGACTCGCGACTGTTTACATCGAATTTCCTCTGAGTTTGTCCAGATCTGAAAAAAAAAATGGAAAATGTCTGTGTCCTTTTTCTTTATTTTTGGACCAAAGAGTGACAGATTTGAGGTAGCCTGATGTAAACAGACACAAGTCCACTCCTATCCAGCCACCCATAGATGATCTAACAAGCTTTGTTTTACACAAATGATGCAAAAGTGCCATTCATTAGGTTCTGCTCTAATTCGGCAGGGGATCTTTTCACAGATCCCCTACTGATTGGACTAGGTGGTGCTTGTGTGAAAAGGGCCTACAGTAATGAACTGCTATTGCTCAGAAGAACTTCACCTTGCCTTTACAAAATTAAAAGTCAGCAGCTACAAGTACTATAGTTGCTGATTGTAACTAGTTACAGATCGCAGTAGTACTGCGGCAAGTCGATTTGCCCGTGCGAATCACCATCATTGTACGTCAGTCACGTACATGGTGGCTTTTGGCCCATTCATGAGCGGGGGTGTCAATCAGTGGCGGCTGGTGCTCAAAATTTTTGGGGGGGCGCAAACGAAAAAAAAAATATTGCAGCCTCACTGTGCCCATCACATGCAGCCACTGTGCCATGCCACCAAATGTAGCCACTGTGCCATGCCACCAAATGCAGCCACTGTGCCATCAATTGTCACCACTGTGCCATGCCATCAAATGCAGCCACTGTGCCATCAATTGTCACCACTGTGCCATGCCATCAAATGCAGCCACTGTGCCATCAATTGTCACCACTGTGCCATGCCATCAAATGCAGCTACTGTGCCATCAATTGTCACCAATGTGCCATGCCATCATATGCAGTCACTGTGCCATCAATTGTCACCAATGTGCTATGCCATCATTTGCAGTCACTGTGCCATCAATTGTCACCACTTGTGTCACTAATTGTGCCATGCCATCAAACGCCACCACTGTGCCATCAATTGTCACCAATGTGCCATGCCATCAAAAGCAGCTACTGTGCCCATCAATTGTCACCACTGTGCCATGCCATCAAACGCCACCACTGTGCCATCAATTGTCACCACTGTGCCATGCCATCAAACGCAGTCACTGTGCCATCAATTGTCACCTCTCTGCCATGCCATCAAATGCAGTCACTGTGCTATCAATTGTCACCTCTCTGCCATGCCATCATATTCAGTCACTGTGCCATCAATTGTCACCACTGTGCCCGGCCTGTGCTCATTGTTGCCTCTGTGCCCCATGATGCCACTGTGCCCCATGCTTCTACTGTGCCCCATGCTGCCACTGTGCCCCATGCTGCCACTGTGCCCCATGCTGCCACTGTGCCCCATGCTGCCCCTTTCCCTGTAAAAAAATCACTTACCTGACGCTTCCATGTCCTCCCTCGATGTCTTCTGCCGCCCTGGAGAAGCTTCAGCCAATCAGGTTCCTGAAAACCAGAATCCGGGAACCTGATTGGCTGAAACGGCTGTCAGTCTAATGCAAGGACCGCAGATTGTCTGCGCTCCGAGCATAGACTTCCGAGAGCCGGAGGGCGGGACTGGAAAAGCCTATCAGAGCCACTGGCTTTGATAGGCAGTTCCCCTCAGCCAACCAGCTGTCGCTATTCGGGTAACCGGCGTCCCATGTCCGGTTATACGAATAGACCAGGCAGCTGGCAACAGTAACACACGTCCAATGCATAGCATTGAACGTGTGTTACTTGCGAGAGGGGGTGGCGCTGCAGCGCCCTCTATAGACGGCCGCCAGAACTTCGGCTAAAATGTCAAAATGACATTTTAGCCGAATAAAAGTTCTTAAAGGGCCCGTTTTTTTTTTTTTTTTTTTTATTCTTTTTTTTTTTTGTGACTGCGGGAGGGGGGGCGGCGCCCGTGCGCCCATATGGGCGGGCCGCCACTGGTGTCAATCAGCAGGTTCAGCGCACTTGATGTCCGCTGGCCACTTATGCTCGCTCCAGAAATGGGCAGAATGGGGATCTGTCTAGGCCGCGTACACACGATCAAATCTATCTGCTGGAAACGGTCTGACAGACCGTTTGATCGTGATCGTTTGGTTTGGTTTGATCGTGTGTACAGCGATCAAACCAAAACAGCCAGCAGACAAATCTGTTCAAATCGGTCTGTCCGACCGATTTGAACAGATTCATTTGGTCGTGTGTACGCGGCCTCAGTGTAAACTAGTGTTGAGCGGAATACGCTATATTCGATTTCGCGATATTGCGCGAATATATAGAAGAATATTCGCGAATATTCGCTAAAATCGAATATTTGTGATATTTTATCGAAAAAAAAATTTGCGAAATTTCGCTAATGCGAAAATGATTGCGAAATTCTCATAAACGGAGATCATTTCCTGTATTACTAAACTAATATGCACTAAACACCAACTCTACACTAACTCTACTTAAAAGAAAGGAGAATAAGGGGGAAAAGAAGGGCGGAGAAGATAATCGCGCAATATTCCTATTGCGCGATTATCTTCTCCGCCCTTATTTTGCATCAGAGCCAATCAGAAGAACTCGAATATTCGGCAAAAGGAATATCGCGCAATATTCCTTTTGCCGAATATTCAAGTTATTCTGATTGGCTCTGATGCAAAAGAAGGGCGCATCAGAGCCAATCAGAATAACTCGAATATTCGGCAAAAGGAATATTGCGCGATTATCTTCTTCGCCCTTCTTTTGCATCAGAGCCAATCAGAATAACTCGAATATTCGGCAAAAGGAATATTGCGCGATATTCCTTTTGCCGAATATTCAAGTTATTCTGATTGGCTCTGATGCAAAAGAAGGGCCGAGTAGCTGATGCGATTCTTTTATGTTGCCGAAAATTCGCAATGCGAATTTTCGGCAACATAAAAGAATCGCATCAGCTACTCGGCCCAGGGTCTCTCTCTAATCATACCAGCAATGCTTTTAGACGTCGATGGAGATCACTAGGATGTGATCTGTTTTAAAAATAAATTTGAAAAAATATGAATATTCGCCATAGTGAATATTCGCTGCAATATTCGAGTTATTCGCGAATACTCGAATATGCAATATTCGTAGCGAATATTCGCAATGCGAATATTCGTGAGCAACACTAGTGTAAACAAACAGATCCCCGTTCTGTCAGGGGAGGAGAGAGAGAGATTGTCTGTACCTAGTGATTAGGAACAGCTATCTGTCTCCTTCTCATCCAGTTAGCCCAGCCCCCATACAGTTAGTAACACCTCCCAGGGAACACAGTTAACCCCCTTGATCGTCACCTAGTGTTAACCCCTTCCCTGCCAGTGACATTTCGACAGCTCTGATCGCTGTATAAATGTCACTGGTCCCCAAAAAAGTGTCAAAAGTGTCCGTTCTGTCTGTCTGCTGCAATGTTGCAGAAAAAAAAAATGCAGTTCACCATTACTAGTTAAAAAAAATAAAAAAATGCCATAAACATATCCCCTATTTTGTAGACGCTATGGGCTAAATTCAGGTAGATGGGCGTAAAAGTATGCTGACGTAGCGTATCCCATTTACGCTACGCCTCTGCAACTTTTACGGGCAAGTGCTGTATTCACAAAGCACTTGCCTGTAAAGTTGCGGCGGCGTAGCATAAATGTCCCGGCCTAATTCAAATTGGGGGGGTAGGGGGCGTGTATCATTTAAATGAAGCGCGTCCCCATGCAGAACAAACTGCACAAATGTGCCGGGCCTGAACGTAGCCCAGTGCGCATGCTCCAAATCACGTCGGAAATAGTCAATGAAAATTACGTGAACGTCACTTACGCAAAGCCCTATTCGCGAACGTTTTACGTAAACGACGGGAAAAATTACGCCGGCACGCCGTCCATACTTAACATTGGCTGCACCTCATACAGCAGGGGTAACATTACGCCGGACCTACGCTAACACAAATAACGTAAAACAAATGCGCAGGCCGGGCGTACGTTCGGGAATCGGCGTATTACGCTCATTTGCATGTTTTACATGGGAAAGCAACCTAGCGGCCAGCGTAAATATGCAAGTTAGATACGACGGCCTAAGAGACTTACGCCAGTCGGATCTAATAGAAATCTATGCGTAACTGATTCTATGAATCAGGCGCATAGATAGGAGGGCTCAGGGGCAGAGCTACGACCGTGTATCTGGAGATACGCCGTCGTATCTCCTACCTGAATCTGGCCCTATAACTTTTTCGCACACCAATCAATATACACTTGTTGCTTATTTTTCACCAAAAATATATAGAAGAACACATATTGGCCTAAACTGATGAAAAATATATATATATTTTTTCCTTTAAAAAAAAGTGGGGATATTTATTATAGCAAAAAGTAAAAAAATATTGTTTTTAATTTTTTTTAAAATTGTTGCTCTTTTTTTGTTTATAGAGTAAAAAACAAAAAAAAAAAACTCTATTTGTGGGAAAAATAGGACATCAATTGTGTTTGGGTACAGCGTCGCACGACCACGTAATTGTCAGTTAAAGTGACGCAGTGCCATATGGCAAAAAATGGCCCGGTCATTAAGGGGGCAAATCTTACGGTCCTTAAGTGGTTAGAAAGCACATATACCAGCTCTGTCTTCCTTGCTCCTGATTCTTTGCAGGTTTTCTGTCTTTCTCTGCAACTATCTTGCATGTCGGAGCCAGCTGTCAATTCCTGGTCACTCACAACCGGCTCCCTGCTGAAGCACTGCTAAACATGCACAAGATCGCAGCCTGCTGGGTAGTCCTGTCCTGAAGTATTACGCTTACCCCTAACGCAGGTGGTCAGGCACAATACCTGTGTTCTTCACCTATAGCAGCCCCCTTTCTTATAAGGCAAGCAGGCCTACCGGTACTCGGTTGCCCCCAGGTCTTATACATAATGATATAGTGCACGGTGATCACACTGGAGCAGGCACAAATTGAGCACCGCAAACAGGTACTTGCAGTTGGCAGACAGGCCAGGTGGTTGAATGACAGTCCATGTTCAAGGCAGGCAAGCTTCAGAGTAGTCAGGGTCAAATCCATAGCCAAAAGGCAGGCAGAGTTCCAAGCTTATTCGATATCTGATCTGAGGGTGTCAGCATGGGAATATAAACTAGCAGACAGGGCAAACGTTGAGATTGGAGCATGTGTTGAGAATATCGCAAGCATGAGACCGGAGGCTTGGCTGGCTTAACTCGAGTTTGGTCTCCATCCAGAGATTGGCCACATCAATCACCTTGCAGGTGGACAAACAGGGAGAATGCAACACAGTCAAAACCAGGATGCTGGAATGCGACCAGTGTTGTAAGTAACGGAGTTACAATAAACGCAGTTACCTAACGCAGCCCTTTTTGAGGGTAACGAGTAATCTACCTGATTACTCTTCCCCTCACGGTAACACAGTTCCCATTACTTGGGCGGCGTTACCGCAATTACATCTACCGCCACTAGATGGCAGCAGAGTAATTGCTTCTGCCGGCGCTGTGAATATGAATATGGGTGGAACTCCGCTTCAGAATCATGTGACCGCTGTGATGGCCTGTCACAGCGGTCTGAAAACTCCCAATTGCAAGGAGCCCTGGATACAATGAGCCCCACCCGCCTCACACTGACCTATCACAGGGGAACAACTCACATCGATCACACACACTGTGTGCGCAACCTGATCAATGATCTGGGGAACACATGGCGGAACAAAATGTTCCACAGAACAAACGTTCCCTATACAACACAGTGTACACAGCGACATCTAGTGGTCAACATGGTAAGTGCAGGACACCTATACAAACCAATGATCAGCAGGTTATTTTTGGTCAGTGATTTCATCTCTTCATCAGGCAACAAAGAAAACTCTGACATCCCCATTCCAGATCCCTTGCATCTAATAAAGCTTATATAAGATAAATAAAATAATAAACAATAAACTATAGAAAATTCGAATAAAGCCTAATATAAGATTTTAAATTACAGACTCTGTAAACGTCAAGGGAATGTATATTATAAACATACATTTTAATCCAGCTTATAATTTGGATGTAATATATAGCAGATGAATAAGGGTTTTAAGTAGGGTTGTCCCGATACCGATACCAGTATCGGTATCGGGACCAATACTGAGTATTTGCGGGAGTACTTGTACTCCCCCAAATACCCCCGATACCTAAATAGAATACTTGTCCTGCCGCCGCCGCACATGCCGCAATGAAAGCCGCCGCACACGCCACAATGAAAGCCGCCGCACACGCCGCATGGTTAAAGTGTGCGGGAACATCACAGCTTTCATTTGAATAGCTGTAGTGTTCCTGCGCGTATAGACACTCCCCCTTGCTCGGGATTGGATGGGTGATCGTGATCTGTCCAATCCCGAGCAAGGGGGAGTGTCTATATGCGCGGGAACACTACAGCTATTCAAATGAAAACTGTGATGTTCCCCGGGCGGCTGCTAGGTATGGGGGAAATGGCTGCGGGGACATGGCTGAAGGGACTTGGCTGAAGGGACATGGCTGGAGGGACATGGCTGCATATGTGGGGGACATGGCTGGAAGGACATGGCTGAAGGGACATGGCTGGGGGGACGTGGCTGCATATGTGGGGGACATGGCTGGGGGGACATGGCTGCATATGTGGGGGACATGGCTACATATGTGGGGGACGTGGCTGGGGGGACATGGCTGCATATGTGGGGGACATGGCTACATATGTGGGGGGCATGGCTGGAGGGACATGGCTGCATATGTGGGGGACATGGCTGGAGGGACATGGCTGCATATGTGGGGGACATGGCTGGAGGGACATGGCTGCATATGTGGGGGACATAGCTGGAGGGACATGACTGCATATGTGGGGGACATGGCTGCATATGTGGGGGACATGGCTGGAGGGACATGGCTGCATATGTGGGGGACATGGCTGGGGGGATATGGCTGCATATGTGGGGGACATGGCTGGAGGGACATGGCTGCATATGTGGGGGACATGGCTGCGGGGATATGGCTGCATATGTGGGGGACATGGCTGGAGGGACATGGCTGCATATGTGGGGGACATGGCTGCGGGGACATGGCTGCATATGTGGGGGACATGGCTGGAGGGACATGGCTGCATATGTGGGGGACATGGCTGGGGGTACATGGCTGTATATGTGGGGGACATGGCTGGAGGGACATGGCTGCATATGTGGGGGACATGGCTGCATATGTGGGGGACATGGCTGCATATGTGGGGGACATGGCTGCATATGTGGGGGACATGGCTGCATATGTGGGGGACATGGCTGCATATGTGGGGGACATGGCTGCGGGGACATGGCTGCATATGTGGGGGACATGGCTGGAGGGACATGGCTGCATATGTGGGGGACATGGCTACATATGTGGGGGACGTGGCTGGGGGGACATGGCTGCATATGTGGGGGACATGGCTACATATGTGGGGGGCATGGCTGGAGGGACATGGCTGCATATGTGGGGGTACATGGCTGGAGGGACATGGCTGCATATGTGGGGGACATGGCTGGAGGGACATGGCTGCATATGTGGGGGACATAGCTGGAGGGACATGACTGCATATGTGGGGGACATGGCTGCATATGTGGGGGACATGGCTGGAGGGACATGGCTGCATATGTGGGGGACATGGCTGGGGGGATATGGCTGCATATGTGGGGGACATGGCTGGAGGGACATGGCTGCATATGTGGGGGACATGGCTGCGGGGATATGGCTGCATATGTAGGGGACATGGCTGGAGGGACATGGCTGCATATGTGGGGGACATGGCTGCGGGGACATGGCTGCATATGTGGGGGACATGGCTGGAGGGACATGGCTGCATATGTGGGGGTACATGGCTGTATATGTGGGGGACATGGCTGGAGGGACATGGCTGCATATGTGGGGGACATGGCTGCATATGTGGGGGACATGGCTGCATATGTGGGGGACATGGCTGGAGGGACATGGCTGCATATGTGGGGGACATGGCTGCATATGTGGGGGACATGGCTGGGGGGACATGGCTGCATTTGTGGGGGACATGGCTGCATTTGTGGGGGACATGGCTGCATTTGGGGACACATTTAAAAAAAGTATCGGTATTCGGTATCGGCGACTACTTAAAAAAAAGTATCGGTACTTGTACTCGGTCCTAAAAAAGTGGTATCGGGACAACACTAGTTTTAAGTCCTATTAGCTGCACATACATGGTGGGACGGATGCACCTAGGCTGAGATATACACGAGATCACTATTTGTTTCCGGTTTTCTTCTCTCAAGGATCTGCCATTCTTTTGTCTTGGAGTTTTAACTCACTGCTCCCTGGCAAGCGCCCGTCACCTGCTTCTCAACAAAGCATTGTAGAATATTACAAAAAAAAGTCAGTTACTTTGCTGAGTAACTAATTACTTTTTCAATGTAGTAACTGAGTCACTAACGCAATTACTTTTTTGCAGAAGTAATTTGTAACTGTAACTAATTACTTTTTTAAAATAAGATGAGCAACACTGAATGAGACCACACACATTCCTGACATGAAGCCTCCTGAGATAAGTGATGTGAGAGCCTGTGAGGCTGTAAACAGGTGGGGAAAGAGCAAGTGGGGGCGAGCACCTCCAATAAAGGTGTTCACTTCAAAAAAAGAATTGCATGGGATTTTTATGGATGGGGGAGGAAACGAATAAGAGGAATTAGGTTTGTGTGTGAAGGACTGATTTACAGCGTGTTGTGTTTTTATTTTTTTATTTTTTATACTTGCCTTTTCAGCCTAGTCACATGATGCCATGCTTGTTCTTCTATTTTACAGCCCAAGGCGATCTTCTGAAGATGCAGAGAGCTGTGCTGGTGTGTTAACAGTGCCACTCTCTGCTTTAATACACTACGAATCATGACTGCCATGTGACCCCCATAACGGGGCCGGGACACGGCACTTGTATTCATAGTGCACTCTATCTTCCAGGTACAATAGGCATCGTTCAGTCCTGAAGGTTGTGTCAGAATAGTACTGCAAATCGAAATTGAGTATTGCAACCTGAGCTGCTTTTTGAATTTTTACCCTGCCTTGTGTCCAATAAAAAAAAAAATAATTGGAGTTGGGCTTAAATATTATGTCTACCTAAACCCTTACATGGCTAAACTAGATCCCTCAAATGAATCCTAAAACCCAACTTCAGGCAGATTTGTTTAACCACTTCCATACCGGGCACTTACGCACCTTCCCGCCCAAGACAATTTTCAGCGTTCAGCACTGTCGCACTTTGAATGACAATCGCGCGGTCATGCTACACTGTACCCAAACAAAATTGGCGTCCTTTTTCCCCACAAATAGAGCTTTCTTTTGGTGGTATTTGTCACCTTTTGAAAAAAAATTAAGTTATTTTCTGTTAATTTTTTTTGTAAATAAGTAAGTTTTCTCTTTCAATTACGAGCACTGATATGGCGGCACTGATGGGCACCGATGAGGTGGCACTGATGGGCACCGATAAGGTGGCACTGATAGGCGGCGCTGGTATGCGGCACTGATGGGCACTCATAGGCAGCACTGATGGGCACTCATAGGCGACACTGATGAGCGGCACAGATGGGCACTGATAGGTGGGCACTGGGCATGGATTGGCACTGTGGGGTGGCACTGATGGACACTGTGGGGTGGCACTGATGGACACTGAGGGTGGCACTGATGGATCCATGTTGCCAATCAGTGCTCATTTAACCACTTGCCCACCGGGCCTGTTTTTCAGATTCGGTGTTTACGAGACTAACAGTTTTTTTTGCTAGAAAATTACTTAAAACCCCCAAACATTAAATATATATTTTTTTAACACCCTAGAGAATAAAATGGCAGTCATTGCAATACTTTTTGTCACACCGTATTTGCGCAGCAGTCTTACAAGCGCACTTTTTTTGGAAAAAAATCTTTTTTTTTAATAAAAAAAAAAACAACAATAAATTTGGCCCAATTTTTTTATATATTGTGAAAGATAATGTTACGCCGAGTAAAATGATACCCAACATGTCACGCTAAAAAATTGCGCCCGCTCGTGGCATGGCGTCAAACTTTTACCCTTAAAAATCTCGATAGGCGACGTTTAAAAAATTCTACAGGTTGCATTTTTTGAGATACAGAGGAGGTCTAGGGCTAGAATTATTGCTCTCGCTCTAACGATCACGGCGATACCACACTTATGTGGTTTGAACACCGTTTTCATATGCGGGCGCTACTCGCGTATGCGTTCGCTTCTGTGCGCGAGCTCGTCGGGATAGGGCATTTTACATTTTTTTTTTTTTGTTTTCTTATTTATTTTAAATTAGTTTATAATTTTATACACCGAAATAAAAAAATAAAACAATTATCACTTTTATTCCTATTACAAGAAATGTAAACATCCCTTGTAATAGAAAAAAGCATGACAGGTCCTCTTAAATATGAGATCTGGGGGTCAAAAAGACCTCACATGTCATATTTAGGCTTAAATGCAAAAAAAAGAAATAAAACATGTAAAATGTAATTTTTTCAAATAACATAAAAAAAAAAATGTCTCTTTAAGACGCTGGGCGGGACTGACGTTTTGACGTCGCTTCCGCTCAGCAGAGCTATGGGGACGGGTGGGGGCGATTTTTCCCTCACTCGTATCCCAGCAGAGGAGCCGCACACATCCGATCGCCTCCGCCGTTACCGACGGCAACGGTAAGCGGCGGAGGGCACGGGATAGCGGCAGGAGGGGGGGCCCTCTCCCGCCACCGATAACGCCGATCTCGCGGCGAATCCGCCGCGGAGACCGCCGTTATCATTAACAGAACCGGCCCATGAAGAGATGGATTTCTCGGTTGTGGCAGCAGCTGCTGCCGTTACCGAGATATCCATCTTTAAAAACATGACGTATTTTGGCAATGGGCCGGTTGTCAAGTGGTTTCCAGGAGGTCACGCTCAGAACACACGTAAGTCCCGCCCACACATGTAAACACCGTTCAAACCACACATGTGAGGTATCGCCGCAGGCGTTAGAGTGCAAGCAACAATTCTATCACTAGACTGTACATTTTAAAGTGTGACATGTTGGGTGTCTATTTACTTGGCATATCATCATGTTTCACATTATATAAAAAAAATGGGCTAACTTTACTGTTTTATTTTATAAAAAAAAAAAAAAAAAGGCGTTGGAAAAATTATTGCGCAAATACTGTGCAGATAAAAAGTTGCAATGACCGCCATTTTATTCCCTAGAGTGTCTACTAAAAAAACATATATAATGTTTGGGGGTTCTGCGTAATTTTCTAGCAAAGAAATGATAATTTTTACAGGTAGGAGAGAAGTGCCAGAATAGGTATGAAAGTGGTTAAAAAGCTAGTTAGAAATGAATGGCAGCGGTTGCCATTTTTGTTTAGCTCACTTTACAGAAGCCATAGGGCCAGATTCAGGTAGATGGGAGCATCTTTGCTCTGGAGTAACGCATCTCATTTGCGTTACGCTGCTGAAATTTTAGGAGCAAGTGCTGTTATTCAGGAAGCACTTGCTCCTAAAGTTGCGGCAGCGCATCGCAAATGAGCCGGCGGAATTCAAATTGGGCGGGTACGGGGCGTGTAGTATTCAAACTAAGCGCGATCCCGCCGCCAACGTACTGCGCATGCGTCGAGTGTCCAAACATCCCCGTGCGCATGCTCCAAATTCTGTGAATGAACGTCAATGACGTCACATTCCCAATCATGAACTTTTTACGCAAGCGACGTGATTTTTTTTTTTCCCGACGCGATGACGACGCCTATACCTAACATAGGATACTCCAACCCCATGTAGGTATATCTATGCGCCGCGTATCCCGTCCGGAAACGTCGTACCGTCATTGCGTCGCGCCGGAATTCGATCGTGAATTGCCGATTTCCGCTCATTAACATATTTTTTGAGCGTAAATCGGCGGGAACGCCCCCGGCGCCATTTTTAGGTTGAAGTAACGATGCGATGGCGAAACTCAGTTACGCTGCTCGCATCGGAGCTTCAACCCGGCGTTTCTTGTTTTCTGGTTACAGAAAACAGAAACGCCGGCTCAAAGTCACAGTTAGGCTGGCGGATCACTGGATCCGCCAGCCTAACTGTTCCTGAATCTGGCCCATAATGTCCGAACCAAATACAGCATCTTAAAATGTTGTGTCTCAAGTGCGAATATTACTCCGGTCCTGCGAAAGCAACAAACAATGTTTTTCCAATTGGTCTTTTTACCCCGAATGGGAAACAGTTTTTTGGTTGCCGTGGCTGTAAATGTTTTCACAAGCATAAGGTAATTTATTTTGCTCGCTGTGTTGCACGCTATTTTAAAGTTAATAATCAGTAATAGAAAATGGCATTCTTTTTCTTTTTTTCTTTTTGTTCTGTATATTTCATCCTTTGGCTATTTCCTGTGTTCCCGGAAAAAATGATGTCACTGAAAATCTTGGAAGATTAGAATGACCACAGTGTTTTTCTCTGACCATTCGATTGGCATGTATTGAGATCCTAGGGTGTGTTATGCCTTTTTAGTTTTATTATTTTATGTTTTGTTATATAATATTGGGATAACTCTGGTAAAAACGTTTTCTAGTTTCAGTTTAACTTCCAACTACGTCCTTGCCTGTAACTTGGCCTTCTCCTGAGCCTCACTTATTTACAGTACCCTGCAGTGTTTTAGCTTAAAGATTGACGCTTTGTGTTTGTTTGTTTTGTTTTTTATGTTATTTATGCCTGCTCTGTGTAATGGTTTTGCACAGAGCAGATCCTCCTCTTTTTGGGTCCCCCATGGCCGCTCCTGGCTCCCCCCCCCCTGCCAAGTGCCCCCACAGCAAGCCGCTTGATATGGGGGCACTTGTGCATGCTCGCTCCCTAGCCGTGTTCATAAGGCCCCTTTCACACTGGGGCGGGAGCCGCGGTGGCGGTATAGTGCCGCTTAAAATATCGGCGCTATACTGCCGAAATTGCCGGGGGAATCAGGCACTGGTGGTGCGGTATTAACCTCCACTAGTGACCGATAAAGGGTTAATACCGCCCACAATGCGCCTCTGCAGAGGCGCATTGCTGGCGGTATTGCTGCGGTTTCCCATTGTTTTAAATGGGAAGGAGCGGTGTACCGCCTGAAAAACTCCTCAGTGTGAAAGGGGTCTAAGACACACATAACAAGGCTTTCCCCGCTCCCGTGTCACTGTCTCTGATTGACAGCAGTGGCAGCCAATGGCTCCTGTTGCTGTATCTCAGCCAATGAGGGCTGAGACAGCAGAGAGAGCCTCTGCTCTTGTACACATGTCTGGATTGAGATCGGTCTGTAAGGTAGGAGACCTTCTGTCTTTACAACTTCTTTACCCACCTCCCGCCTGTTGTATTGTCAATTGATGGGTGGGCGGCGCTTCTCTCGTTCTCTCGCAAGCCCCATCCAGGGTTTGGCCAGCATGACGCAGCCCCATCCAGGGTTTGGCCAGCATGACGCTGGTGGCGATCGTCGGCGCGCACGGAACGCATATAAGGCGTCCTCCTAAGAAGCAGGCTCTCATCCCCACACTCGTGTAGACGCCGCAGCTCTCACTGAGAGACTCCCGCCTATGGTGCAACCAGGTAACAACCTCCATCCACATTTACAAGCCGCAGTACCCCCATACTTATCATTTGTATGCTTCTGGCTAATGGACTTATCAATCCATTTTAGATACTTATCTACCACCCTGATCCACCATTAACCTACATAGTGGACCCTATGATCCTGTGGCCCCCTGCTCCATGGGAGGGATGCTGGTGCGTCCGTGTTTGTGTTGTAACCCTCGCTGCCTCAGCTCCCGGGAGAGACAATCCTTAGGACCAACCCCCACTCACACCGATACCTGATATATTGTAAGTACCCAGAACAGACACATCGTGTCTGCTGGCTGCATTACCAAATTCTTATGTTATCATACTTTGTTATTCCAGATGTCCTTTAACATCCGCCCCTGATGAAGTGGTATTCACAGAAACGCGTCGGGCACCAAGGATGTAGCTACTTGCTAATAGGACTCTACTCTATTCAAATTTATGAAGCATATCATATTTTATATATCTTTTTTATACCTTGTTGCTACGTATTGTCTAGTCCATACAATGTTATTTGGTATTTCCATCTTCTGTTATGTTTATCATGTTCACTGTAATGTACATTTATTATGTAGGTACGACATGCACACATGCGCATGCTACCACTCACTTTGTTGAGGCTTCAGTATTTATACATGTAATAAACTGACCTGTTGTTTTAACTCAACCTCTACCTGTCAACTGTCTCATTTAAAGTCCCATTACTCCAGCCCCCCCTCTTTATTTCCTTCTCTCGTTCTGACGTCGCCCCACTCTCTCTGGGAATGCACGCCCGCGGAGGTGCATAGCACGGCAATCAATCTCGGTAAAGAGCCGATGACGAGGCTCTTTACCCATGTGATCAGCTGTGTCGAATCACAGCTGATCACATATAAACAAGGAATTGGCAGGTATCGGCAGGGCATTTTTACAGGGGGAACTTGGGGGAACTCAGTTCCACCACCTTTGGCTCAGGCCCTTTGGTGCCTGCTCACCACAATCACTTGTAAACACAGAAGTCTGGTTTCTGTGTTTACAAGTGACAGCTCTGCACTCTGTGTGTAACCCCCCTGAACTCTGCACTCTCTATATAATGCAATCCTGGTATTTAATGCCCCTTTAAGACCCTTCTACTGTTTGTGAAATCTGAACGGGGTCGTAGTTGAGTTCCTGCACCTATTTTCTGAGAAAAAAAGCTCTGGGTATCGGCATTCCTTTCCTCGCACTGACAGCGTGTGCAGAGAAGAGAGCCAATCAGTGGATATTTTCAGATCAATGCCCTGATTATCAATGCTGCCCCAATAGTGCCCACCAGTGTTGCCTTTCAGTGTCCATCTACCTGCTCATCAGTGCCACCAATCAGTGTCCATCAATGCCAATCATTGCTTATTAGTGCCTGCTCATCAGTGCCCTTCAGTGCCACGTCATCAGTGCCGCCTATCAATGCTCATCAGTGCTGCATATTGGTGCCTCCTCATAAATGCCATTTAGTGGCATGTCATCAATGCCCATCAGTGCAGCCTCATAAGTGCACGTCAGTGAAGGAGAAAAAAAAAATACTTTATTTAAGAAATTTGATAACAGAAACTAAAACTTTTTTTTTTTTAAATGTGTGTGTGTTTTTTTTTTTTTAAAGAAAATGATTAAATACCACCAAAAGAAAGCTCTATCTTTCTCAAACAAATAAAACATTTACTTTGAGTACAGTGTTGCAGGACCGCGCAATTGTCATTCAAAGTGCGACAGCGGTGAAAGCTGAAAATTGGCCTGGGCAGGAAGAGAGTGAAAGTTTCCCCCGTAGGATTGTACAGTAGTTAAAGTAGATTTGCTTTTCATCCGTTTTTGCAGTGCGTTTCGCACACATGGTTTTTGATGCGTTTTGCATTTTTTATGCCTTGGCCAGTTGTTTTTGGGCAAATTAAAAAAATGCAACAAATCGCGCCAAAACGCAATACGCGTTGTGCTGCGGCTTCTACGTTGAAGTCTTCCTGATTCCCTTACCGAAGAAAGATGGCAGCGGCTTCTTTTCCTGGTTCCCTACTGCGCATGTGCGACTCGCGCGATCTCGCTGGTCCCTGCTGTCTTCTGGGGCCCGTGTGTCTCCCAGAAGACAGCAGAGGATGGACGGAGGAGGAGGTGCCGGAAGTGTTGTAGATACCTGCAGGTGGCTCGGCTATCTATGCCCAGAGGGAAGGGAGTAACCGCTCCAGGTGGGTGTGTTGAACAATCAGCAATGGTTCAGGAAATCAAGGGTGCCGGCAATGCACGAAGCAATTGATAAGAGGAAAAACGGGATGGACAGCCGCACCCCAAAAAAAATATAAGGTTGTCTTTAAAGCGGATCTCCACCCTAAAGTGAAGTTCCGCTGATCAGAACCCTCCCCCCCTCCGGTGTCACATTTGACACCTTTCGGGGGAGGGGGGTGCAGATACCTGTCTAAAGACCCACTTACGGATTTGCACCCACTTCCGCGGCCCGCAGTCTCGGGCAAAAGTCGGGTTTTTCCCGTTGTGTGCTGGGAATTCTCGGCTCCCAGCACACAGCAGGAGACAATCGGCGGGCGCAGCGCGACTCGCGCATGCGCCGTAGGGAATCGGGCAGTGAAGCCGGAGCGCTTCACTTCCTGGTTCCCTCACCGTGGATGGAGGGGGGAGCAGCAGAGAGACGAGCGATCGTTCGTCCTCTGCTGCGGACGCCGCTGGACTCCAGGACAGGTAAGTGTCCTAATATTAAAAGTCAGCAGCTGCAGTATTTATTTATTTATTTATTTTTTTTTGTTAAGGGGCCATCCGCTTTAATATAAAAAATTGATAAAAATTCACTACAAAACAAGTAGAACACGGGAATAACAGCCTACGCGTTTCACACTCCAAATTAGTGCTTAATCATGGCCATAATTAAGCACAAATTTGGAGTGTGAAACGCATAGGCTGTTATTCCCGTGTTCTGCTTGTTTTGTAGTGCATTTTTATCAATTTTTTATATTAAAGACAACATTATGTTTTTTTTTGGAGTGCGGCTGTCCATCCCTGTTTTCCTCTTATCAATTGCTTTGTGCATTGCCGGCACCCTTGATTTCCTCTTATCTATGCCCGGAAGTGGGAGCAAAATACCTGTATTAGACAGGTATCTGCTCCCCGCTTCCCCCTGAAAGGTGCCAAATGTGACACCGAAGGGGGAGGGTTCCGAAAAGCGTTAAAGCGGAAGTAAACCCATCGATATAACAGTTTCAAAAAGCAGTTCAATTTCCAGCATGCCGGAATTGCCAACTGTCACATTGGTTGTGCTCTCAACCAAACTGTCAAACCATCCAATGGCTGGTGTCATAACTGATCACATGTGCAGCACCACGGCAGTTGAAGATTAAACAGAGGCCAAGATGGCAGCTTCCTTGGCTGAAAATGATAGAAGGGTTTACTTCCGCTTTTTGGGTGAAACTCCGCTTTAACATGATAAAACTTTTATATACAATTTTTTTTTTTGTGATTTGGTTTAGGCGTACTTTAATGATTTTGATCTGTGACATCAATAAACCATGAAGGTCGTTGGGCAGATCCACAACAATATCCTAGATAATAAAACGGTTTATGCATAACTCGTACATAGACTTCTAAATAGCAATATTCAAATGCATTATCATAAATATTTCAGGCAATGAGATAGAAGACCATTTCTTCAGTCCTCCTTTAATCCTCCCATGGGGAACATTGACATTTTGAAAATATTATTTATCAGATGCACAGCAGTTTTATTTGTGGTCTTTCTGGCCAGCATAATAAATCGTGGGTGTGTCCCAAAGAAGCAGTAAAACTAAAACACAACTTTTTTTTAACCACTTGAACCTCCGGAACATTTTTCATGACCAGTCCACTTTTTGCGTTACTTTAGCCGCTTGCCGACCGGCGCACACACATATACGTCGGCAGGCAAATGGGCGTACCTGTATGTCCCTTTAAATTTGCGCCCCCGGGTCCCGCAAACTCGATGTTCGTGTTGGCCCGTGATGGTGAGATGGGGAGATGTAAACAAGGCATTTCCCTGTTCTGCCTAGTGACAGGACAGGGATCTACTGCTAGGGAGGAGTGATCAGTGTTATGTCAGTGGTAGCCCCCCCCCCCCCCACAGTTATAATCACTTCCTAGGACACACTTAAAGGGGTTGTAAAGGTACAATCTATTTTTTTCCTAAATCGCTTCCTTTCCCTTGGTGCAGTCCTCCTTCACTTACCTCATTCTTTCATTTTGCTTTTAAATGTCCTTATTTCTTCTGAGAAATCCTCACTTCCTGTTCTTCTGCCTGTAACTCCACACAGTAATGTGAGGCTTTCTCCCTGGTGTGGAGTGTCGTGCTCGCCCCCTCCCTTGGACTACAAGAGAGTCAGGACTCTCTACGTTTCAGATAGAGAAAGGAGCTGTGTGTTAGTGGGCGTCCTGACTCTCCCGTAGTCCAAGGGAAAGCCTTGCATTACTGTGTGGAGTTACAGACAGAAGAACAGGAAGTGAGGATTTCTCAGAAGAAATAAGGACATTTAAAAGCAAAATGGAAGGATGAGGTAAGTGAAGGAGGACTGCACTAAGGTAAAGGAAGATATTAAGGGGGAATTTTTTTTTATCTTTACAACCCCTTTAACCCCTTGATCGCCCCCTGGTGTTTAACTCCTTCCCTGCCAGTGTCATTTATACAGTAATCAGTGGCTGTTTATAGAACTGATTGCTGTATAAATGACAGTGGTCCCTAAATAGTGTCAAAAGTGTCTGATGTGTCCGCCATAATGTCGCAGTCCTGATAAAAATTGCAGGTCGCCGCCATTACTAGTAAAATAATTAAATAATAATAAAAATGCTATAAGTCTATCCCCTATTTTGTAGACGATATAACTTTTGCCCAAACTAATCAATATACGCTTATTGCGATTTTTTATTTAATTTTTTCTTACCAAAAATATGTAGAAGAATAATCGGCCTAAACTGAGGAAGAACATTTTTTCTTATATCAATATATATATATATATATATATTTGGGGATATTTATTATAGCAAAAAGTGAAAAATATAGCTTTTTTTTACAAAATTTACACTTTTTTTTTTGTTTATAGCGCAAAAAATAAAAATCGCAGAAGTGATCAAATACCACCAAAAATCTCTATTTGTGGGAAAAAAAGGACGTCAATTTTGTTTGGGTACAGCATCGCACGGCTGCGCAATTGTCAGCTAAAGCGACGCAGTGCCGAATCGCAAAAACCTCACCAGTGCCTATCAAATGCAGCCTGCAATCCCCTATTTATTGGAGCCTACCAGCCCCCATTCATTGGAGCCTACAAGCCCCCATTTATTGGAGCCTACCAGCCCCCATTCATTGGAGCCTACAAGCCTCCATTTATTGGAGCCTACCAGCCCCCATTCATTGGAGCCTACAAGCCCCCATTTATTGGAGCCTACCAGCCCCCATTCATTGGAGCCTACAAGCCCCCATTTATTGGAGCCTACAAGCCCCCATTTATTGGAGCCTACTAGCCCCAATTTATTGGAGCCTACCAGCCCCCATTTATTGGAGCCTACAAGCCCCCATTTATTGGAGCCTACCAGCCCTCATTAATTCGAGCCTACCAGCCCCCATTTATTGGAGCCTACCAGCCCCCATTTATTGGAGCCTACCAGCCCCCATTAATTCGAGCCTACCAGCCCCCATCAAGGCAGCCTACCAGTGCCCATCAATGAATGTTTGCTTGCTTCCACTCATTTGGGAGTTGGGACACAGTCCTCCGCCGCTGCTGCACCTCTGACACTATGTGTGAACGGAGCTGCGGCTGCCTTCTGATGCTGAGACTTATGCCACGTACACACGGTCGTTTTTTGCGATGAAAAAAAACTTAGTTTTTTAAAACGTCATTTAAATTGATCGTGTGTGGGCAAAACGTCGTTTTTTGTCTTAAAAAAAAACGACCAAAAAAAATTCCAACATGCTTGAATTTTTTGTGTCGTTTTTCAAAACGTTTTTTTTTTTGTTTCACAAAAAGTCACCGTGTGTAGCAAAAACGTCGTTTAAAACGACGTTTTTCAACCCGCGCATGCCCAGAAGCTAGTTATGAAGCGAGCTTCAATGGAAAAGAGTGGTGAACGTAACCTCGCTTTTTGTGAAAAAAACGATGGTGTGTATGCAACATCGTCTTTGAAAAGTGACGTTTTAGTTTTAGTTTAGTTTTTTACGTCACAGAAAACGTCGTTTTTTTTCATCACATAAAATGATCGTGTGTACGCGGCATTAGTTGCTTGCTGCAGAGAGGTTAAAGAGTAGGATCACCAGTGGCCAGGCAACCTAGGCAGCAGTAGTTTGCCTAGTTGTAGCACCGGCCCTGTATAGACACAGAATAATGCAGGGGCGCAAGCAACTAGCGGGCATGGTGCTGTCATATAATGACCACTGTCAGAACAAGGGAAGTAGGTGCCATTATACTAGAAAAAAATGGGTAAATCACAAGCAAAAATGTTCATATCTAAATCAAAAACTTTCAGGGAATCACAAATGGCCAGCCAGAGTTGGTATCTCGGAGCATATACCGTATCTCCAAAACCCGCCTTTTTGCTTCCTGAGTAATCGCCAGTTTTCTACTTCTATAGCAAAAAAAATAAAAAGCTGTACAAATTCAGGAACTGAATACAATGGACTGAATGTTTAAGTGCAGTCCAAGCTGTGAAAGGCTCAGCGGAAACGTATTACTTTAATTAGAAAAGTGTTGAACTTGAAACACTTTTTTTTTTTTCTGAGATTTCCTTTAAGAACCGACTCTCAAGGGACGCTAACGAAGTGAAATTAGTGTCAGCCAATCAGCTAGTCAACGGTTACGGCAATAATGTGAAAGAGCTGAATTATGTGCATTCTCTTCTTCAGCCGCTTATTAAATCTATTTACCTAATTCCTCTGCAGTAAAGAATTTCCTGGCCCACGCCGCTTTGATTTCTAAAAGTTTGTTAAAGAAATTGCTTATGTAATGCGCTATTCCCACTTAAAGGAGTTGTAAAGGAATTTTTTTTTGCTGAAATGACAGGGTACAGAGACATAATAGTTAACTGATTCCTTTTAAAAATTATTAAAAATAGATAAAAATCAATCATACGATGTGCCTGCAGTTTCAGTTTCGTTTTTCATCTAGTTTCATGCTTGTGTGAAGTACAGAGACACAGAGCCAATACAGGGCAGTGTTTGTTTTTAAAATGAAACTGATTGGTTCTGATGGGTTTTAGACACACAGTAATCACACCTCCTTGATTAGAGACCACAGAGAGAAGCTCCCAGTACCTTTTTCATAAGGAAACAGACAACCAGGAAGTGTGCAGAACAGAGAAGGATTACAGCAAAAACGAACAATGAGGACATGAAACCAGGACTGCATTAGGGTAAAGGAAGCTATTTAGTTTAAAAAAAAAAATTCCTTTAGTGACCCATTAACTGCTCTCAAAAGACTCAGAAAATGAGCCAACACCTATTGCTAAAATGTTTTCTTTATTAACCACTTAAGACCCGAACCATTATGCAGGTAAAGGACCTGCCCAGTTTTTTCGATTTGGCACTGCGTCGCTTTAACTGACAATTCCGCAGTCGTGCGACGTGGCTCCCAAACAAAATTGGCGTTGTTTTTTCCCCACAAATAGAGCTTTCTTTTGGCGGTTTTTATTTTTTGCGCTATAAACAAAAATAGAGCGACAATTTAGAAAAAAATTCAATATTTTTTACTTTTTGCTATAATAAATATCCCAAAAATATATATAAAAAAATATTATTTTTTTCCTCAGTTTAAGCCGATACGTATTCTTCTACCTATTTTTGGTAAAAAAAAAATCACAATAAGCGTTTATCGGTTGGTTTGCGCAAAATTTATAGCGTTTACAAAATAGGAGATAGTTTTATTGCATTTATATAAAAAAAAATCTTTTTACTACTAATGGCGGCGATCAGCGGTTTTTTTCGTGACTGCGACATTATGGCGGACACTTCGGACAATTTTGACACATTTTTGGGACCATTGTCATTTTCACAGCAAAAAATGCATTTAAATTGCATTGTTTATTGTGAAAATGACAGTTGCAGTTTGGGAGTTAACCACAAGGAAGCGCTGAAGAGGTTATGTGTGACCTAATGTGTGTTTACAACTGTAGGGGGGTGTGGCTGTAGGTGTGACGTCATCGATTGTGTATTCCTATAAAAGGGATCACACGATCGATGCAGCCGCCACAGTGAAGCACGGGGAAGCCGTGTTTACACACGCTCTCCCCGTTCTTCAGCTCCGGGGACCAATCGCCGGACTCCAGCAGCGATCGGGTCCGCGAGTCCCGGAGCTTCGGATCGGGTCACGGGAGCGTGCCCGCGACCCACGGCTGGGTATTAGAACAGCACGTACCTGTACGTGCCTGTGCCCAGCCGTGCCATTCTGCCGACGTAAATGTGCAGGAGGCGGTCCTTAATTGGTGCTCATTTTTTGTTTATAGTGCAAAATATAAAAACCGCAGAGGTGATCAAATACCACCAAAAGAAAGCTCTGTTTGTGGGGAAAAAATTACCTTTGTTTGGGTGCAACATCGAACGACCGCACAATTGTCAGTTAAAGCGACGCAGTGGCGAAAAATGGCCTGGTCATATATTTTAAAGAATGCAGAGAAAGTGAAACCCCACACACCACTGTCCCTGAGTCCTGAAAGATATTTATTTGATCAATAAAGTCTGAATAAAAAATTTCAGGGGCCTTAAATTCTCTCTTTATCGGTGCTTGATAAGCTGTTGGAGGTGGAGGATGTGCTCTAAACCCTTCTATTCATTGCAGCCAAGGAAGCTGGCATCTTAGCCTTGGTTGAAGTTGTCATAGTGCTTCACATGTGATCAGTTATGACACCAGCCATTTGATGGCTTGCAATTCGGTTGAGAGCCTAAGCAACTGTGACAGTTTATCGTTCAAGGCATGCCTTGAATGTAGTTGAGTTGGAAAAAAGTGAAAGCGGAAATAATGTCACACCACAGCAAGGGTTAAGAAAGCTTAAAGGGGTTGTAAACCCTCATGTTTTTTCACCTTAAAGCGGAGCCCTGCCGAAAAAAAATATATAAAAAATAATTATAAAGTCAGCAACTACAAATACTGCAGCTGCTGACTTTTAATATATGGACACTTACCTGTCTAGCGCCCCCGCGATGTTGGCACCCCGAAAGCGGATCTGTTCCTCTGCTCTTGGGTGGAGGGGCCGCTATCTTCGGCTCTGCGGCTTTGGGGCCTTGTGGCTTCACTCCCTGGTTCCCTACTGCGCATGTGCGAGTCCTGCTGCGCGATCCCACTGGTAACTGCTATCTTCTGGGACCTGTGTGTCTCCCAGAAGACAGCGGGGTGGGAGGCGCCAGACACTGCAGCGACCTATGCCCAGAAGTGGGAGCAAATACCTGGATTACACAGTTATCTGCTCCCTCCTCCCTCCTGAAAGATGCCAAATGTGACACCGGAGGGGGCGGGATCGAAAATCCAAAAAGTGGAAGTTCCATTTTTGGGTGGAACTCCGCTTTAATGAATACTATGCATTAAGGTGAAAAAACATCTGGCAGTCACCGGCTCCCCAGCCCCCCCCCCCCTGGTTTTACTTACCTGAGCCCATTCATCTCCTCCGCGAGGACGCGTTGTCTCTCTCTCCACAGGGTCCTGGCCAGTGGCGGCCCGCCCATAGGTGGCGCCCGGGCGCCGCCCCCCTCCTGTAAGCACAAAAAATAAATATTTTTTTTCAATGGCCCCTTTAAGAAAAAATAAAATAAACATTTCCTTTAATAAAATTAGATTGAGCGCCGGCCACCATTGCCCTATGAAGCGCCACGTCAAATCAATCTTTAGATTGCAGACGTGGCGCTTCATTTGCGGGCTTTTTGCGCTGAATAGCTTTCCGTGCGTCCGTATACCCTATGGGCGCCGGGAGCATTACTATTGCTGTTACTTCCGGGATTCGTCTTACAGACGAAAACCGGAAGTGACGTCACGCAGGAAAGCTCCGTCGTTTATACTGCCTGAGCGGAGCTGCGAAGGTACGCCATGTCATTGCGGCATTGCCTCATTTTTTATTGACTGAAAATCAGCGGTGCACTGCCTGATCCCCACCCATCTGCCCATCCACCTCAGAGCCTGTAATTTTAGTAAGACTTCTGGGACTTGTAGTTCTCCATCTTCTCCTGGGGCTACAAGTCCCAACAGGTTATACATACAATAAGGCTCTGAGATGGATGGGTGTGGATTGCATGCACCTGAGCCCCAGGAGAAGATGGAGAACTACAAGTCCCAGCAGGTTATAATATGAGGCTCCGAGCTGGATGGATGTCCGGACACCCATCCACTTTGGAGCCTTATAGTATAACCTGCTGGGACTTGTAGTTACCCATCTTCTCCTGGGGCTCAGGTGCATGCAATCCACACCCATTCACCTCAGAGCCTTATTGTATGTATAACCTGCTGGGACTTGTAGTTCTCCATCGTCTCCTGGGGCTCAGGTGCATGCAATCCACCATCTATGGGACTACAAGTCCCAGCAGTGAGAAAAACTGAACAAAGATGGTGGATTGCATGCACCTGAGCCCCAGGAGACGATGGAGAACTCCAAGTCCCAGCAGGTTATAATATAAAGCTCAGAGGTGGATGGATGTCTATTTTATCTAGCAGGAATGACACATAATCACCTGTTAAATGCCCATTTAGAGTCCCTCATTACTATCAGTGTAATTTTTCAGATTGTTTGTGCCTATCTGTAAGGCTGCGCTATATACCATGATCTGTGATGCTGGGGCTTTATACTCTGTCCTGTGTTGCTGGGTCTATATACTCTGTCCTGTGATGCTGAGCTGTATACTCCTGAAACTATGGGTGGAATACAGGGGACAAAGTAGGTGGATTATATAAGGGGTGTGGTTTACAAGAAGTGGGAGGGGCCAATCGTGGAGGTGGCGTGGTCTTGCGCCCCCCATTCTAAAACTTCACCAGCCGCCACTGGTCCTGGCTCTTGATTGGCTAGATCGATTGGCTCCTTTTGGCATGTAATTTTTTCTGGGGGGTGGGGGCCACTTCCTGTTTCCACCTACGGGCCGCCTAGACGACTCCTCCTCTGCTTCTAGGCGGCCCTCCCTCTGTCCGTTCCGGGAGTGCAGCGCAACTCGCGCTTGCGCAGTGCGTGCCTGGCCGTGAAGCCAATTGTATTTTTTGTAGCTGCTGACTTTTAATAAACATTAAAAAGGCTGGAGCTCCACTTTAAGTGAGGCAATATTGCTTAATTTATCTGCATGTAGTTGTATATTCTTCTTGTATTTCTATAGACCTTTTCATGGGGCTGTAGTCTCTAACCCTATACTGGTAGGTTAATAAGGTTTAATCCACTGTAATATTTTGTTAATTAGTTATTTCTTTTTCTGTCCTTTTCCACATTAGGGGAAAATGGTTCATCAAAGACGGAGCAGAAAGAAAATCGCATGTCCTATTCTGTGGAGACCCCCTATGGCTTTCACCTGGACCTTGACTTTCTAAAGTATGTGCATGATATTGAAAAGGGGAATACCATCAAAAAAATACACATCCACAGAAGAGCCAAACAGTCTAAATTTAGCACTCTTCCTCGAAACTTTAGTGTTCCGGACAATGGCTCTCAGAGTTACTCTGCGGCCTCCAGTAATACCTGGAGTCCCAGTAGCTTTAGAGCTGGAGCCAAGGACAAGGAAATGTTTTCGGGAAGCGAGTCTGCTTTACGTCTGAGATATGTGCATGAACTGAATTATAGAAGGAAGGATAATATATACGATGCTCACAAACCCTCGGGAGAGTTGGACCCTGAAGATTTTAGCGGCTGCAGAGATAGGCCCCAATTTGCGAGAGCATCTAGCCTCCCGGCCAGCCTACCGCAAAGCACGACTTCTTCAGACCAAAGCCAGTACCTAAAACTGCCAGAGTCTTCAAACCGCTTCAGCGAAAGCAGGCTGGAGTTTATGAAAGATCCCACACGTTCCCAACATTCTAGTGAGCAGATTGTGGCTGCATTCAAAAGAATAAAAGACCTTGAAGAACAGTTGAAAAACATTCCCGAATTAAAACAAACTATATCTGCGCTTGAGGAAGAAAACAATAAATTAAATTCACAAGTTGAATCTCTTTCCCAAATTGTTAATAGCAGAAAAGAGCAGGAGGCCGTACAACTGGCTATTTGTGAAAGCAAGGCCAAAGTTGAGGACGTTGAAAATGGAGTACACGAAGCCCATGATCAGTCAAGCGATTTAAATAACTCTCTGTATTCAGGTGTTAATCAGCAAATTGCAGAATTGACTGAACAACTGGATGACCGTACCAGAGAGGTACAGAATCTCAGGGTGCTGGTGGAGAAACAGAGCAATGAATTGAAGGCAAAGGATGTGTATATTGCAGACCTGACGAGAACGATGGAAACAATGGAAGAAGCCAGAAGGCAATACATAGACAGACAGTGCAAAGATGCAGCAGTGAACACGGAGCAAATCGAAACGAAGGCCAAGAAGGAAAGTTTAGACAAAAACACATTTGCCAATATCTCAGTTGCAACTCAGTCAGTGGGATGTGGTGTACTGCCAGCAGATCTGGATCAACCTCCAGATGAAAGAAACGATGGCAGTGAACATGCTGGTGAACAATTAGGTTCATTGACTGATATAAAGGTAGCGATGGTCCAGCAGGTTGCCGGATGTGAAATGGAAACAGAGAAAGTTACAAAGACTGGTGTCTCGGAAAGTGAAACAGTACATGAGATGGTGGACTCCCAAACCCATCTGCTTCAAATTTGTGACAGCAAAGCCTGTGGTTATGAAGTTCTGGTTGATAATAAACATTGTTCCGCTGAGCGTCCACCTCCCACAGACGCTTCTATTGGACAGTATGTAAAACGGATACAGGATCTTCTGCAGGAGCAATGGACGTGTCTGGAACATGGATATCCAGACCTGGCTAGTGCCCTTAAGCAGCCGGCTTCCAAACTCAGTTCCATCCAGAATCAGCTGGTCAATTCTCTTAATCTTTTGTCATCTGTGTATTCTGCTCAAGCAGGACCAGCAAGAGAGACTGAGAAGGCCGAAAGCCAAATAGGGGGTAAGCAAGAGTCCACTACATTTTTTTAAGTATCTTTAAACAGCAATACACTATTTCTCTTTTGTGTTAAAAATTATCCTCTTCTTTCAACTATTCCTTCTAGGTAACACACCCACAATTGTCAGAATGCCTTTTATCCTGCTTGTCCAATTAGACTCAAGTATTGAACTTATGTTTTTTATCCTCACTTAAAGCAAAGGTCCACCATAAAAAAAATATAGGTATATATATATATATATATATATATATATAATATATATATATATATATATATATATATATATATATTAGGGTTGTCTCGATGCCACTTTTTTACTTTTTTAGGACTGAGTACAAGTACTGATACTTTTTTTCATGTATTTGCCGATACCGATACTTTTTTTAAATGTGTCCCCAAATGCAGCGATGTCCCCCCACATATTACAGCCATGTCCCCCACAGATGCAGCGATGTCCCCCACAGATGCAGCCATGTCCCCCACAGATGCAGCCATGCCCCCCACAGATGCAGCCATGTCCTGTCCCCCACAGATGCAGTCATGTCCCCCACAGATGCAGCCATGTCCCCCATAGATGCAGCCATGTCCCCCATAGATGCAGCCATGTCCCCCACAGATGCAGCCATGTCCCCCACAGATGCAGCCATGTCCCCCACAGATGCAGCCATGTCCCCCATATATGCAGCCATGTCCCCCACATATATGCAGCCATGTCCTGTCCCCCATAGATGCAGCCATGTCCTGTCCCCCATATATGCAGCCATGTCCTGTCCCCCATAGATGCAGCCATGTCCTGTCCCCCATAGATGCAGCCATGTTCTGTCCCCCATAGATGCAGCCATGTCCTGTCCCCCATAGATGCAGCCATGTCCTGTCCCCCATAGATGCAGCCATGTCCTGTCCCCCATAGATGCAGCCATGTCCTGTCCCCCATAGATGCAGCCATGTCCTGTCCCCCATAGATGCAGCCATGTCCCCCACATATATGCAGCCATGTCCTGTCTACCATAAATGCAGCCCCGTCCCCCACAGATGCAGCCATGTCCTGTCCCCCATAGATGCAGCCATGTCCCCCCACATATTGCAGCCATGTCCCCCATACCTAGTAGTAATTGAGGATGCCACTGCCGCCGCCGCTGCTGCTGGCGCGTTAGCCTACAGAGTTTTGAATTTAGGATTAGATGTTCGCAGGAAAACCAGGTTAGCAGAGGATGTTAAAAGATGGCCTGTATAGTGTTCTCATTCAGTCATAGAACGAGAAAGAAAAACCGCATCTCCTGTCCATTGTGTGCATTTCCATGGTACATTTTACCATTTGACAGAAGTGAATTTGTAAAAAATGTTTTCCTTTTAATGTGTTCATGGACTTTACGAAGGAGAATGGTGACTCTTTTTCCATGGTTATCCTGTTTCTATAATCATTGCATACAAAACTATAAATTTTTATGAACTTGTCCCAGACGGAGTTTCAGCTAATCTTACCCCATAAATCCTACCTGACAGGCCAGCGGCCAGAGTTGTTTGTTAAATATTTCCTTCCTGGCAGCCCCACGATTTGGGGAGTTTTGTTACAGACGTGAGCAGATAAGCCAGGCATGTCTGTGTGCATAAAACCAACATTAGTGTAAGAATTTGGGCTATAGATTACGCTGTGACCCAAGGGTAGTTGAACTGAAGCTGGCCTTATTGTATGGCTGCACAACCTGACTGGCCCCAAATGAGCTATTGCACCATATAACAAATATACTCATACAAAGAACAATTAGGTATAGAAGTGGCATTCTTCCTATACACACATATCCATTATTAAAAATGGCCAAAATGCCAACAGACCACCTATATATTAAAAATAATTTGAACACAACAATCTTTGCCTACTTAGCTGTGTATAGTAAATGAAAAATGTAAACCACGACCTGTTTTATATCTTTGGCATATTGAGCTTGGTCTTTGAGATTTTCATTAGGCTTGGCATTTTCAGAATATCCTGCCTAGTACCATTAGAGATCCACCAGGGTTTTGGTCCACAATGTCGGTAATCTCTCCTACCTAGACAGGGCAGGATGGAACCTTCAGCCCCGAAATTCCATTGAAATCTCACCATACTTTAGAGTAGGAATTGAAGAGAAAATTGTATGGACAGCCGCACTCCAGTAGACTGACGCGTTTCACATTGGATAACAATGCTTAGTCATAGCTTTGACTAAGCATTGTTATCCAATGTGAAACGCGTCAGCTGTATATACCCCACTGTTTGCTGTTTTTTTCTTGTAGTGCTTTCCTTTTTACTACATAAAAAGGCTACCCATTTTTAAGATCTACTGGAGTGCAGCTGTCCATACAATTTTCTCTTCAATTCATGCTTCGTGCATTGCCAGCACCCACCTGGTCCTAAGAGGACACTGATTACCGAAGTGCGCTCACCTGGAGTGGCAGTTCTTTCTTTCTGTTTATACTTTAGAGTAGGGTTTCTCCACCAGGGTTCGGTGGAACCCTAGCCTAGGGTTCTTCCAGAGGTTGCTAGGGGTTCCTTAACCACTTAAGGACCGCCTACTGCACATTTACGTCAGCAGAATGGCACGGCTGGGCACATCAACGTATATATACGTTGATTTTAGTACCCAGCCGTGGGTCGCGGGCGCGCGCCTGCGACCCGGTCCGAAGCTCCAGGACCGGGACCGCGGGATTCGCGGACCCGATCGCCGCTGGAGTGCGGCGATCCTTCCCTTGAGCGGAAGAACGGGGAGAGCCGTGTGTACACACGGCTTCCCCGTGCTTCTCTGTGGCCGTAGCATCGATCGCGTCATCCCTGTAATAGGGGGACGCGATCGATGATGTCACACCTACAGCCACACCCCCCTACATTTGTAAACACACACATTAGGTCACACATCCCCTACAGCGCCACCTGTGGTTAACTCCCAAACTGCAACTGTCATTTCCACAGTAAACAATGCAATTTAAATGCATTTTTTGCTGTGAAAATGACAATTGTCCCAAAAATGTGTCAAAATTGTCCGAAGTGTCCGCCATATTGTCGCAGTCACGAAAAAAATCGCTGATCGTCGCTATTAGTAGTAAAAAAAAAAAAATTAATAAAAATGCAATAAAACTATCCCTTATTTTGTAAACGCTATAAATTTTGCGAAAACCAACCGATAAACGCTTATTGCGATTTTTTTTTACCAAAAATACGTAGAAGAATACGTATCGGCCTAAACTGAGGAAAAAAAATGTTTTTTTATATATTTTTGGGGGATATTTATTATAGCAAAAAGTAAAAAATATTGCATTTTTTTTTAAATTGTCGCTCTATTTTTGTTTATAGCGCAAAAAATAAAAACCGCAGAGGTGATCAAATACCACCAAAAGAAAGCTCTATTTGTGGGGAAAAAAGGACGCCAATTTTGTTTGGGAGCCACGTCGCACGACCGCGCAATTGTCAGTTAAAACGACGCAGTGCCGAATCGCAAAAAGGGGCAAGGTCCTTTACCTGCATTTTGGTCCGGGTCTTAAGTGGTTAAGCAATAAACAATTTCTGCCTCTCAGATAAGTTCCCTTTGACACCATTCATCTTTTTAGCTATCTGTAAGAAGGTAATTCTTCCCAACGACTACAAGAGCATTCTTTCCACTGACCATCACACTATTGTATCATGAGTTGTAGATAAAGTAATTTTTAGCAGGGGTTCCCTAAAACCATAATATGTGCAATGGTATTACAGCCACTAGAGTTTACGTTTTTTTTTAATATATATATATATATATATATATATATATATATATACATTTTTTTTTTTTAAGTTGTACTTTTGCTGGTCAAAAAGCAATATTTTTGTTTATGAAATTTTGTTTTATTTATAAAGGTGTTATATATCACAAGGGCTAAATCTGTGCCTGTAGTGGGTGTTCAAACCTTAATGCCGCGTACACACGATCACTTTTTGCGATGAAAAAAAACGATGTTTTCAATCATGGAAAAAAACGACGTTTTTCAAACTTCATTTTCCAAAACGACGTTGTGTACACACCATCGTTTTTCTACAAAGCTCTTGCAAAGCGCGGTGACGTACACCACGATCGACGGCACTCTTTTCCATTGAAGCTCCGTCTCATAACTTGCTTCTGAGCATGCGCGGGTTTAAAAATGTCGTTTTCAACATCGTTTTGCCCACACACCATCACTTTTTATGACACAAAAAACGATGTTTTGAAAAACGACACAAAAAATTCAAGCATGTTGGAATTTTTTTTTTGGTAGTTTTTTTGAAGACAAAAAACGAAGTTTTGCCCACACACGATCAATTTAAATTATTTTTTAAAAAACATCGTTTTTTTTCATCGCAAAAAATGATCGTGTGTACGAGGCATCAGAGTCGGTTCACACTCCCACGGCACGACTCCGGGGGCGGCTCTGCAAGTCGTCCTGAGGACGACTTCAGAGGCGACCTGCAAAACGACTTCTGTATAGAAATCAATGCAGGTCGCCCCGAGCCGCCCCCGAAGTCGTACTGGAACCTCTTTCTAAGTCGGAACGACTTGCATCGCTCCTATTAGAACGGTTCCATAGCATTGAATGGGACGCGACTCGTCAGGCAGCTGAGCCGTCTTACGAATCGCCCCAGTGTGAACCGGCTCTAAGGCCCCTTCCACATGCTCAGACAGTTCAGGTCCGCCTGTCGGTTTTTCCGGTGTACCTGAATGGCCGCTCCATGCTTCTCTATGGAGCATCGAATGTCAGCGGTGACATGTCCACGGACATCCAATCCCATCCGCCATGGACGGATGGGGACGTATCGCCATCCATCTGATTATCCACTATAATCAGATGGATGGCGATACGTCCCCATCCGTCCATGGCGGATCGGATTGGGTAAGATCTGATGAAAACGGACATGCTGTCCATTTTCGCCTGATCTCTCCATAGGAGACAGCGGCACTCGACAAGCCCCTCCCCGCTTAGTGAGCAGAGAGGAAACTGTCATCTGCCGCAGGGCCATCTTAATAGCACCATGGGTCCCTGGGCAAAGTAATGCTCTGGGGCCCCTACAATGGAGACAGTGCAGGTAAACAGAAATCAAGTAGGTAGGAGGTAGGGGATATCTAGGGTCAGGGGAGATATCTGGGGAGATATCTGGGATGTAAAGGGGCAGCCCAGGCTCACAGACCAGCTGCTTTGGGGAAATGGCAGGGGCCCCCGTGCAGCTGGGGCCCATGGGCAGTGCCCAGGTGTGCCCTCTCTCATTAAGACAGCCCTTATCTGCCGGCTCAGTGGAGATCAACGGAGAGATCTCCCACTGAGCTGGCGGACCGCTGCAAGCAGATCCGCTCCCCGTGTGGAAGGAGCCTAATAGCAGAAATAATATGTTATTCCATTTGCCAGGGGTTACTGAATCCGGGGCTGTTCCTGAAGCCTGCATGGCTCTCCCAGCTATTTCACGGCTGCCCAGCAGGGCTGTTCCTGGAGCACACGGCCACCCTCTCAGCCTCTTCGCAGCCGCCGATTCAGTTCATGGCATGACTGGGGGGCAGAGACTAGAGGTCAGCTGACTGATGAGTAATGTCAAGTGGGAGGGGCTGAAGGAGACCCTGTCTCCTGCTTTTGGCATAGGTGTCACTGCCCCTAGACACCACAAAGTCAGAGACGCAGTGAAGCCGGAGACACAAACACTACCTGTGATTAGAGTTGCCATTAAAAGTCCCCACTACAGTTCTCAAATCAGCAGATGACCTTCATCAAGAGCACCTAAGCTGACTGATCAGAACCCCCCCCCCCGAAACTGCCACTGATCCCACCAGCACTGCCACTCATCCCATTCCCCCCACCAAGGAGTAAGAGAAGGAATAAAAATAGAGAATACATGGAAGGGAGAAGAAAAGAAAGAAAGATGGCTAGAGAAAGGGATGGGGGAACAAAAAATGAGGATAGTGGTTTTTAATAGGGTTTTAATACTGTACAAGTGAAAGGGAGTAAGGGACTCAGGGAGCGCTAAATGTCTGTGGGTTAGGGGTGCAAATTACTTGTCTTGCCTTGGGTGCTGACAACCCCACGCTACAAAAATAATTTTACTGTTAGGAGTCCCCACAACTTGGGAAATTTTTATCAAGGGGTCACGGCACTAGAAGGTTGAGAACCACTGACTGGTCTATGATCTCAAACCTACCAAGACCTTCCCAGCTCATTGTTTTTTAGAGCCCATCACATACAGTGCTTACCTAGGCCCCTTATGCTGTGGATATTTTGACCCAATATTGGAGCTACTGTCTTGTTTAAAACATTTTTTGCCCTACTTGTATTGTGCCCAACAATTAGATAATCTCCACTTGTTATGAAAATGACAGAACATCATACACCCACCTAGAAGACGGGAGATTTGCCTGCGGCATCCTGCGTCCTCTTGTGTTATGTGTATTCTGACAAATGTCATCCCCAGCTGTGCGGAGACGCGGCTTGCCAGCAACTTCCTTTTAGGGAAGAAAGTCACAATAGATGCAGCAAAATCAACTTTTTTTTTTTTTTTTTCATGTTTAACCAGGATAAATTTAAGAAAAGCCCAATGACAAATTTTGTAAATGCCCTTCACGAGTTTGCCCATTTTAAGATATCCAAGTCGTTAAGTTTAATTATGTAACTAATGAATTTTCTATGACTTTTTGTACAGAAACGTCCCCCATAAACAGCCTGAAGTCAATCATGAAGAAGAAGACAAATAGCGGACGCTCGAGTTCAAGCGCGGAAGCTCGGGCGAAGAAGAATCTCCAGTTTGTTGGGGTCAATGGTGGGTAAGCATCGGATCGGAGACTCTCAGTGATACTTTGCTTCCATTGATTGCATACTAGGGCTAAGCCAGGTAGAGAAATGGAAAGTTTCCTGAGACGATGGCTAGACCAGGCGGGCGCTATTTACAAATCTATGCTACTTAATTCCGCACAGCTTTTTTTTTTTCACAGGGACATTAACCACTTTAGTCTCGGAAGGATTTACCCACTTCCTGACTAGGCCATTTTTTGCGATTCGGCACTGCGTCGCTCTAATTGACAATTGAGCGGTCGTGCGACGCTGTACCCAAACAACATTTTTGCCCTTTTATCCCCACAAATAGAGCTTTCTTTTGGTGGTATTTTATCACCTCAGCAGTTTTTATGTCTTGCGCTACAAACAAAAAAAGGAGCGACAATTTAAATTTTTTTTTTTTACTTGTATAAAACAGTAAAAGAAAAAAGCAAATGTATTCAGTTTAGGCTGATATGTATTCTACTACATATTTCTAGTAAGAAAAAAAAAATCACAATAAGCGTATATTGATTGGTTTGTGCAAAAGTTATCACGTCTACAGAATAGGGGATTGATTTATGGCATTTTTATTATCTTTTTTTTTTTTTTAATACTAGTAATGGCAGGGATCAGTGATTTTTTGTTTAGCGGGATTACGGCGGACAGATCTGACGCCTAACGGACATTTTTGACATTTTTTGGGGGAATGAGTGACAGTGCTGAAAATATGTGCTGTCACACCTCCCAACTTTTCAAAAGTCCACTGCGGGACATTCAAGTTGTTGAGCGGGACAGCGCAAAATGTTCTTCTCTTCTGACATCAAAGTTGTTGAGGGGGGTTGGTTTTTTTTCTACCGCGGCACAGTGAAAAATTTCTCTTCTGACATCAATGCCGTTGCACGGGGGGGGGGGGGGGTGGTGCTGCCGCGGGACAGCAACATTTGTTTGTACTAATGACACTGTCAGGGAAGTGGTTAACAGCGGTGATCAAAGGGTTAAATGTTTTCCCTGTTTGTGTTCTAACTGTATGGGGGGGATAGGCTGCCTGAGGAAACGCATAGATTCATCTTCCTGCTTGGCACAAAGACAGGATGTGTGTGATCTCCCCTGTCAGAACGGAGATCTGCCTTGTTTACACCTGCAAGATCCCCATTCTATCACTGCAGGGAACTTCGAGTCTGCCAGACCCACCGATTGGCTCTCCCGCTGACCAATGGGAGCACACTAGGGTGACCACATTTCCAAACTACCATTTAGGGACACCCCCCTTTTCAAAGATCAGCTTGTGCTGTAAAGAATCACAGCACAGTGATTGGACACAAGAGGCAGGATTTATGATTTCTCCAATCACAAGCAGGGGGCGGGATTGTGCTCCTCCAGGCATTCCCGGCCAGGACAAGTACTATCGGGCACGCGCGATTGATCACGGCAGGAGTGTAAATGTGACTGGCAGGGAAGGGGTTAACACTAGGGGGCGCTGAAGTGGTTAAATATGTTCCCTAGGGAGTGATTCTAACTGTTTACTGGGAACACACAGATCCACACTCCTGTCAGAGGTGAGGAGACCGGTGTGTGTTCCCAGTACAGAGGAACACAGATCGGTCTCCTCCCCTTGTGAGTCCCCGCCCCCCACAGTTAGAATCACTCCTTAGGGAACATATTTAACCCCTTCAGCGCCCCCTAGTGTTAACCCATTCCCTGCCAGTCACATTTACACAGTAATCAGTGCACTTTTATAGCACTGATCGCTGAATAAATATTTTTGCAAAAATGTGTAAAAAGTGTCCGATATGTCCGTCGCAATGTCACGGTCACAATAAAAATTGCAGATTGCCGCCATTACTAGTAAAAAAATAAAGAAAAATGCAGTAAAACTATCCCCCATTTTTATTTTACCAAAAATATGTAGAAGAATACGTAGCGGTCTAAACTTAGGAAAAAAATATATTTATTAAATCAAAAAGTAAAAAATATTGGGCCAGATTCAGGTACATCTGCGCATTATTGGACCGGCGTAGCGCACCGCCTTTACGTTAGACTGGCGCAATGTAGCGGCGCAATCACCCTATTCTCGTCGCTTTTACGCAGATATTTGCGTCTGCGCAACGTTATTTCAGAGGCGCAAGGCGGAGTAATACAAATTGGGAAGGACGTGGGCGTGTTACATTGAAATGAGCCGTGACCCCATGCAAATGAAGGGCCGGCCGGCTCGCGCATGCGCGCTTGAAGCAGACCATGGTCAGTACCTCTGTGCGCATGCTCACAACTCGGGAATGGCGCAATCAGTGAAATTGGAAGTGGACCCGGGCAAATTAGTGAACTACGCAAACAGCATAAATAGACAGAAACAAACGCACTTCCATTGCAAAAGTACATCCCTTTGTATCCCTCCCTATACAGCAAGGTGCTTTTGTTCTGTTCTTTATTAGCGTTTGTTTGTTTGTGACGTGTCTTTGAGAGTGATTTTTGTTTTTTATCTGTTTTCTTTGTTGTTATTTTGTTTAAATTATATTTTTGATGGCCATTTTTTTTGGTTCTGTTTGTGTATGATTTGGGAATGTGGGGGTGACATTCCTGCCGGAAAAGGGGTGTCACCCTCATTTGTGGTGGAGAAGGGTTCCTCAGGACCAGGGGGAAGTGATCCCCAGGTCCGTGTGAATGGTGTATGAATGTACAGTGACATAATTGGAGCCTTGGCGTGGCGTTGCTGCTCACAAGTCCTGCATGGTGGACTGGTGCCAATCCAATGTGATGAGGATGTGGGGTGTCTGTGCTAGGGACCACAGTGGTGTGCATGCATGCATTCTCATTGTGCCATGATTAATGTGTGTGTTTAACGTGCAAAGATGCATAATGTGAGCTGGCATGAGATGGGGTCATGAGATGGGGTCCCAGTGCATATGCAGCGTCACCTTGAAGGGAAAAGACAGGAGGATGTTAGTAGTGCATGTGCCCCTTGTGATGTGTGCATCATGGGGGGGGGGCAGTCATGCCTGCCACCCATGTCACTCACCAACCAGCCAGCTGTCCCCATACATGTTCTGTTCTAAATCTGTGGGGATGGGGCTCTGATTGTATATGTAGCTGTCATGGGTGTCATGGGTAGTGTCATGTGTTGGGCTGCTGATGTCCTCCTGCAGGGTTGTGGTTAATTCCATAATGGCATGAGGGGTGAATCTGAAGATGCGAGACACCTCAGAATCACTCATGCCATAGGCGTGTGTGATATATCCTCTCCTGTGAGGAGTGAAGAGTGAAGATTGAGGGGCTTGTATCAGCTAAGAATATTGTATTAGATTAGATTAAATTGAAAAGTTTATATAAGCCAAAAAAAAAAAAATTAGAAAAAAAAAAAAAATTCCTGTGCCCTCCTCAGTGCCCTCCTCAGTGCCCTCCTCCTCCTTCTTTGCTCATCTAAAGTCAGTAGTATAGCTCTGAGCATGGATGACACTGGCATGTTGGCATACAGTTTGTTGGGCAACACGTGTGACTGCTCAGCTCCTCACTAACAGTGTTGCTTTATCTGACATGTAGACGAATTTTGTAATTTTAGAGCAGCTTTTCTATGGTCTAATTTTAGACAGGACATTTAGCTGTTGCGCAGAGCGCGTAGCCTGCGCTGCACCAACGTTCTTTTGTGGATCCCCGTAACTCCCTCATTAGCATATTTCAATAGCAAATCAATGGTGTGCCTAGCGCAGTTTTGCGCGGACGGATGCGCCTGTCTAACGAAATTACGCTGGACAAAATAAAGTGGATTTCTTGCGTATCTCGTTTTGGGGATGCCGTGCATCGAAACGCACGCGCACAATTACTTACGCCGCGCATCTCCTGTTACGCCGGCGTAATTGCTCTCTGAATCTGGCCCATTGTGTTTTTTTTTTTCAAAATTGTCGCTCTTCTTTTGTTTTATAGCGAAAAAATTAAAATCGCAGAGGTGATCAAATACCACCAAACAAAAGCTCTATTTGTGGGGAAAAAACCCCATACAGATTTCATTTGGGTACAGTGTTGTATGAGCGCACAATTGTCATTCAAAGTGCCACAGCTCCGAAAACGAAAAATTGGTCTGGGCATGAAGGGGGTGCAAATGCCCCGGTATTGAAGTGGTTAAACTTGAAAACATAAACATTTTAGCATAGAGAACATGATCCGGCACCAGTGTGGAAACTTCCCTCCGACGTACAACATTTTTAACCCAGGGACCGCACATCTCTAATTCCCTGTACACACGATCGGTTCATCTGATGAAAACGACCCGATGGACCATTTTCATCTGACGAACCGATCGTGTGTGGGCCCCATTATTTTTTTTCCCATCGGTAAAAAAAACTAGAACCTGTTTTAAATTTTTTCTTATGGTTAAAGAAATAGAAAAAAAACGATTGTCTGTGGGGAAAACCATCGGTCAAAAATCCACGCATGCTCAGAATCAAGTCGACGCATGCTCGGAAGCATTGAACTTTTCTCAGCACGTCGTTGTGTTTTACGTCACCGCGTTGAACACGATCGGATTTTTGACTGATGGTGTGTAGGCAAGACTGATGAAAGTTAGCTTCATCGGATTCTGATGAAAAAATCCATTGGTTCGTTTTCATCGAACGAACCGATCGTGTGTAAAGAGCATAAGGGAGGAAAATAATAGTCTTCAGGGAATAGTATTTAAAGCTGGAGTTCTTCACAAAATGTACCCACACATAGGCAGGATTTTTGTGTTCCATATAGTTTTTGGTTGGTTTATAATTCTACAAAGATTCGTTTTTATTTTTTGTTTTTTTTTGTTTTTTTACTTCAGCCAGCTTTTCTGTGGATGTGATTTATAACTTCCATCTTGAAGGACTTGGAGATATTGTCCAGAGTCTTCTACTAATGAGCTGGCCCTCCTGATCTAATTAAATCCTGAAGTCTTGCTGTGTTCTGTACTTTTACCTAATCATGATAAATGGTTGGCATTATGGATTCTGGGACTCTAGTTGGTATTCTATCTGAAACATTTGCGTGCATTTTGTGAATACATCTGCAAGAAGTTGATCTATAGTATTTAAAGGATGTCTACTTCACAGGCCGGTGGCATTGTTGGGCCCATGTCTCCTAACATGAAGACTTGCCTTGGAGTTGGGGCCTGCAACTGCTTCCCATACAAAACAGCTCCAGCCCTTCCACCCAGTGATGGGACAAGGTCATCCAGAGCCCTGGGGGGAGCAAGCAAGCAGATACACTGACAGATCTTCAGGAGACCTGCATGGCATCAGCAATCTGCTAATCGCGGGTGCAATGCTCTCAAAACAATAAATAATAAATATACACAATTTATTTTTATCTGCAAAAAAAAGTGCATTTATTATTTGTTGTCAAAAAGTGAACTTATGCTTTAAGCACTTACCTGAGCCCGATTCCAATCCAGATCTATGCTTGTCTGCAGCTTCTCGCTCCACCCTCTCTTCTCGTTCCACCCTCTCTTCTCGCTCCACCCTCTCTTCTCGTTCCACCCTCCCTTCTCACACCACCCTCTCTTCTCGTTCCACCCTCTCTTCTCGCTCCACCCTCTCTTCTCGCTCCACCCTATCTTCTCGCTCCACCCTCTCTTCTCGCTCCACCCTCTCTTCTCGCACCACCCTCTCTTCTCGTTACACCCTTTCTTCTCGTTACACCCTCTCTTCTCGCTCCACCCTCTCTTCTCGCACCACCCTCTCTTCTCGCGCCACCCTTTCTTCTCGCTCCACCCTTTCTTCTCGCTCCACCCTCTCTCCTCGCTCCACCCTCTCTTCTCGCTCCACCCTCTCTTCTCGCGCCACCCTCTCTTCTCACGCCACCCTCTCTTCTCGCTCCACCCCCTCTTCTCGCTCCACCCACTCGTCTCCCGCCTCCCGCCAACCTTTCTCCTCACGCCACCTTCTCTTCTCGCGCCACCTTCTCGTCTCGCGCCACCTTCTCGTCTCGCGCCACCTTCTCGTCTCGCGCCACCTTCTCGTCTCGCGCCACCTTCTCTTCTCTCTGCACCCTTTCTTCTCTCTGCACCCTCTCTTCTCTCTCCACAATCTCGTCTCGCGCCACCCTCTCGTCTCGCTCCACCCCCTCTTCTCGCTCCATCCACTCATCTCCCACCTCCCACCAACCTTTCTCCTCACGCCACCTTCTCTCCTCACACCACCTTCTCTTCTCGTGCCACCTTCTCTTCTCGCGGCACCTTCTCTTCTCGCGCCACCTTCTCGCCTCGCCCCACCTTCTTGTCTCGCCCCACCTTCTCGTCTCGCCCCACCTTCTCGTCTCGCCCCACCTTCTCGTCTCGCCCCACCTTCTCTTCTCTCTGCACCCTCTCTTCTCTCTGCACCCTCTCTTCTCTCTCCACCCTCTCCACCCTCTCGTCTCACTCCACTCTCTCTTCTCTCTCCATCCTCTCTTCTCGCTCCACCCTCTCTTCTCGCGCCACCCTCTCTTCTCGCTCCACCCCCTCTTCTCGCTCCACCCACTCGTCTCCCGCCTCCCGCCAACCTTTCTCCTCACGCCACCTTCTCTTCTCGCGCCACCTTCTCTTCTCGCGCCACCTTCTCGTCTCGCGCCACCTTCTCGTCTCGCGCCACCTTCTCTTCTCTCTGCACCCTTTCTTCTCTCTGCACCCTCTCTTCTCTCTCCACAATCTCGTCTCGCGCCACCCTCTCGTCTCGCTCCACCCCCTCTTCTCGCTCCATCCACTCATCTCCCACCTCCCACCAACCTTTCTCCTCACGCCACCTTCTCTCCTCACACCACCTTCTCTTCTCGTGCCACCTTCTCTTCTCGCGGCACCTTCTCTTCTCGCGCCACCTTCTCGCCTCGCCCCACCTTCTTGTCTCGCCCCACCTTCTCGTCTCGCCCCACCTTCTCGTCTCGCCCCACCTTCTCGTCTCGCCCCACCTTCTCTTCTCTCTGCACCCTCTCTTCTCTCTGCACCCTCTCTTCTCTCTCCACCCTCTCCACCCTCTCGTCTCGCTCCACTCTCTCTTCTCTCTCCATCCTCTCTTCTCGCTCCACCCTCTCTTCTCGCTCCACCCTCTCTTCTTGCTCCACCCTCTCTTCTCGCTTCACCTTCTCGTCACTCGCGACCTTCTCGTCTTGCACCACCCTCTCTTCTCTTCTCTCTTCACCCTCTCTTCTCGCTCCACCCTCTCGTCTCGCTCCACCCTCTCGTCTTGCTCCACCCTCTCTTCTCCCTCCACCCTCTCTTCTCCCTCCACCCCCTCTTCTCCCTCCACCCTCTGTTTTCTCTTTACCCTCTCTTCTCACTCCACCCTCTCTTCTCCCTCCACCCTCTCTTCTCCCTCCACCCTCTCTTCTCCCTCCACCCTCTCTTATCTCTTTACCCTCTCTTCTCCCTCCACCCTCTCCTATCTCTTTACCCTTTCTTCTCCATCCACCCTCTCTTCTCCATCCACCCTCTCTTATCTCTTTACCCTCTCTTCTCCCCCTACTGCTGTCAGTCAAAGTCTGCAAGACGTGACAGCAACCTGCGCTATGTGTGTCTATAGATGCACACGGCTCATGATTGAGCCTGTGCATCTACCCCCATAGCAAGTGGTTTGCTATGGGGACAGACAGAGAAGAGGAGGATTGGAGGGCATGGGCAGGGAACCCCAGAATAGGAGGTTCAGGGCTACTCTGTGCAAAACCATTGCACAGAGCAAGTAAGTATAACTTGTTTGTATTTTTAAAAATAAATTGAACCTTTACAATCACTTTACCATCAGAAAGCTGAAGGAAGGAGGAAGCTCTGGACACTGATCCATTTTGGGACACTGGAGATAATTATTCAGGATGTCCGCACCCATTTAGTCAGACAATGTAACATTAATCTGGACACTGGCAGACTTTTACATTATGTAATTTCTGATCTACATCATGGCCAAAAATGTATTTTAAAGGGGACACATTGCCACTAAAAGACATGCACAAGGGTTTTATTTGATAAATATTAGAAATGGAGCAACCATTTCTACGCTTTATTTTTATTTTATTTTTTTACACTGTTTGAGTTACTGTATTTACACTTTTTTTTTGGCAATTAACATTTTTATTTATTAAAGAGAAAGAAAATTACATAATTAAAAGATCACAGATGCAATGTTGTACAAAATATACATCACAGTTGCAAATCCTGTAGGTCCACAATGGACCAAACTATTAACATTATATCAAAAGCATATTGAACAATATGGAGTATTAAAAGGTGTAATCTTTTAGCAGCCTATTTGTTATTCTATTGAGTAGATTAGGGAGCGCAGGAAAACCACATTTATTTTTTTATTTTTTTTATTTGATAAATATTTTTTATTATGCCATGATATAAAAAGAAAGCTGTTTCCAGAATACTTACAAGAATTAATAGTTTTCTAATTTGTTGTACATTTTATTTATTCTCTTGACAACCGAGGACAACCGAGGACGTCCCAAGTGCTTTGTGCGGTGATATCTGAATGATGGGTGCAGCTACAGGCATCATTCAGATATCACCATCTTCAGCCGCCGATTCTCTGCACGATAAGAACGATCAAAGCGGCAGTTCCACCACTTGATCATTCTTATAGGCAGCGGGAGGCAGGGCTGTCTTAATGAGAGGGCACACCTGGGCACTGCCTATGGGCCCCAGCTGCATGGGGGCCCCTGCACTTCCCCTAAAGCTACTGGTCCTTGAGCCCACGCTGCCTCAAAATTGGGGGCCCCATGATGGCACTGAGAGTGATAGATACACAGGGGAGGCAGTCTGCCTCCTACCTACTTGATGTCTGTTTACCTGGACTGTCATCATTGTAGGGGCCCCAGAGCATTACTTTGCCCAGGGCCCATGATGCTATTAAGACGGCCCCCCCCCCTCTATCCGGTGCTTCTCCAGGCTCTGCCATGCCATCAGGGGTCCGGAGAGCGAATCGACCGGTGCTGCCTGGGAAGCATAGAAATGACTGGTGACCACATGGTCGCCAGTCATCTCTATGACCGTCGGAGGCCAGGAAGTAAACAAATCCACAATCGCGGCTGTCGGCATGTGATCAGTGAATTTTTTTTCACCGATTTCATGCTTGTAAGCCTGGAGGAGAGATGTGGGGTCTCATTGACCCTACATTTCTCCATAAAGAGGACCTGTCACACTGATTCATATTACAAGGGATGTTTACATTCCTTGTAATAGGAATAAAAGTGATCAAAAAAAAAAAAACCTGTAAAAATAAAAAATAAATAGGTAAAATAAAAATAATTTATTTTATTTTATTTATTTTTTTAAACGCCCCTGTCCCCGGTAGCTCACGCGCAGAAGCGAACACGCATGCAAGGGGCGCCCACATATGTAAACGCGGTTCAAACCCCACATTTGAACGTGTGCGCAATTTTACAGCGTGACATGTTAGGTATCTATTTACTCGGTGTAACATTATTCAAAAAAATTGGGCTAACTTTACTGTTTTGTTATTTTTTTAATTCATTAAACCGTTTTTTTCCCCAAAAAAAGGCATTTGAAAAATGATTGCGCAAATACTGTGCGAGATAAAAAGTTCCAATGATCCATTTTATTCCCTAGGGTGTCTGCTAAAAAAAAATATACAATGTTTGGGGGTTCTGATTAGTTTTCTAGCACAAAAAAAATAGATTTTTACATGAAGGAGAAAAGTGCCAAAATAGGCCCGGTTGTGAAGTGGTTAATTGAATTCTTTTATTTTTATTTCACATTTTTCATTTTCACCCGTTTTTACCGCAAAACTGGTGCAAATGTGGCACAATTTGTGAATGGAAATATACAGCAGATGCAGACACATCACTCGTATGAAGACAGGAATTGTGTGTTTTCTGTCCTTTTTTATTTTTCTAGTTGTACTTTGACTTTTAATCTGCTGTGTTGCCTTTAGCTATGAAACAACATCGAGCGAGGACTCCAGCTCCTCAGAGGAATACGGAGATGGCAATGTTGAGAAGGCTGAAATATCAACACAAGATGCTGAAAATAACAAGATAGACAATCTAGTCATTGCAGAAACAGGAGACAAAGTGGAAGAATTACAGGAACCCCCAGAGCCAGCAGGATTAGAGGCCCAACAGCAGAGAAGGTACAATCTATATTAGGGTTGTATGGTTGTATTGTGTGAAGCCTTCAGGGAACGATGGGTTTGAGGCCCGGGGTGCTTCCTCCAACTCCCCGGCTGATACATATAAAATAGGTTGGGCCCGTGGCCCCCGAGAGGAGATGCTTCCTCATTCAGACCTCAGCCTGTCCTCCTCTGGAGGCTTTGCTTTTGTGTACTTTTACCATCTTAAGCTGGCCATACATCGTACAATTTTCTTATTCAATTTTCTTTAGGTTTACGTTCAACTATGTAGTGCAAGGGCCTGTCTGACTGCATACAAATTGAAAGTGTTTAGGTGTGACCTCATATTGTATGCTTTCAGTAAATCTAAAGGAAAAATTTACAAGAAAATTGTATATTTATATGTCCTTTAGAGCTCCTAACCTGTGACCAGGGCTGTCTAAATGCATGGGCACCCCCTGGACACTGCCCAGGGGCCCCAGGTACGCTGGGGGTGCCATAATAATTTTGCTTTACTTAATACTTGCCAACTGTCCTAGATTTCCCAGGATGGCCGCGTCCTGGGCAGCATCTCGGAACCTGTACTGTGTCCTCCTGATCCCGGTATTGTGCCCCTTGTACTGTGCGTTTTTGCCCCCCCCCAATACTTTGCTCTTTGTATTGATTAGTCTTCGATTTATGTAATGTTTTGTTATTGTTTAAAATCGATTTTATTGAAAGTACTGTATATACTTGAGTATAAGCCGACCCGAGTATTGACTCGAGTAAAAGCCTAGGGTGTCCATCTGCATGCCTCACCGTGCCCATGCCAGCTTTGAAAAATCGGTGCTCCCCGGCTGTAGGTCCCTCAGATAACAAACTTTGCACACTTGTAGAGGAGAAATGGGGATACACGTGTGCCAAGTTTCAGGTCCAGGAGACCTACGATCGGCCAGTACGGGGTCCCCAAAGTCACCAGAGAAATGACCGTTTAACATGGGAGTCTATGGAAGGGGGGTCCGGCTTTGAAAAATCGTTGCTCCCCGGCCGTAGGTCCCCCGGACAACAAACTTTTCACACGTGTGGGACTACATCTGAGTCCAGTACCTGGTCCCCAAAGTTTGGGAAATCAGGCGCAAAAAGGTGACTCGATTATAAGCCGAGGGGGGCATTTTCAGCACAAAAAAAAAATGTGCTGAAAAACTCGGCTCATACTCGAATATATATACGGTGACAGCCGCGGGAGGGAGAGGAGGAGGCGCGGCTGTCAGCTGCTTTATGGAAATCTATACAGGGAGATCAGTGCTTGTAACTCCCCCCACTGCTCACCCCTGACTGCCCAGGTATTGGGTCAAGCATTTGCCCGAGTACAAGTACTCGGACAAATGCTCGGTACAGGCACCAATACTAGTATCGGTGCAACCCTACAGGGAACCATAGAGGAACTGTGTTCCTCTTGACTTCCTCTTGAGCTATGAATCCGCTGTGGCTGAGCGCCACCTGCAGTGAAGAAAGTAGACTTGCGCCTGCCTACAAACACACTAACGCCTTCATTAAAACATAGTCGTATCCCATTGTATGTAGACATGCATAGGTGTGCGCAGCTAGGATATGTGTTTGGGCTTTGAGGGGCACATATGTGTGTGTTCATATGTATATATACTGATGGTGTCAGTAGGGCAGAGATTGGTGTCAGTAGTTTTTATTTATATTATTTTTATTTTTATTTATTTTTTGTCAGTTTTTTATTTTTCATTTTTTGAAATATCAGGGGTTTAAACAGGGGTGATCTGCACAACACAGGGTGATTTGGGTGTGCCCAGGCACACCTGGCATACCCTGTGCGCAGCCTATGTAGACATGGATCATGTAATTTCTGCTTATGTAGAGAAGAAAAAAAAATGTGTAGTCAATATCTGTACATGGGAAGTCTGCCCCATTGCATTATTCACCTATAGGCACTGGCCTAATGCAAAATCCGGCCCATATAACTGCAGTAGCAATGTGACCCCCGGGGATTATTTTATCATTTGCTGTCTCTGGAGCTGTGGAGGAAATTGTGGTCAGGATTTCAGGAATTATTGTGATGCTCCAAAAGTTATCTCAACAGTTAATTCTCTAAAACCCTGAAGACCGACAATCTAGCATTTCGACGTTGGTATAAATGTTCTCATCGCGCAGCCCTCCAATCAGCATTCACCCGAAAAATGCGCCGGGGCTCAGGAATGATTGCAGGTCACATGGCTTGTACCTCCTGCTGCTGAAGACTTGACTGTTCAGCAGATATTTCTCAGTTTCAGAATCCGTTTGGGTTCCAGAATCTCTTCTGAATGTAATTTTCTTTTGTCTTCATGTTTCAGAAGATGTCTCGTTGTTCTTGTAAAGCCATTAACTGACATTTTTAGTATTTACTTCAAATTTTCTGCTTTGCATAATGCTTTCCAGATGTAATCTTTTTTTCATAAACCAAAGCGGGGGGATGGACGCCCTTGAAAATAATTTATTTACTTGACTACATCATCGTCAAATGTTTCCAAAATCATGTTAGACATGCTCAACATCATTTATCAGTCAGACAGCATGTGTGTGTGGATTAAGTTTTGTTCTCTTTGAAATACTGTACTGTGTATATAAAGCATTTTAACTACTTTAAGGACCGGGCCTATTCTTCAAACTTGGCGTTTGCAAGTTAAAATGATTATTTTTTATATATATATATATATATATATATATATATATATATCTGAGAGAGAGATATGAGAAAAAAGAGATATTAGAGAGAGAGATATTAGAGAGAGAGATATTAGAGAGAGAGAGAGAGATTAGAGAAAGAGATTTAAGAGAGAGCGAGAAATTAGAGAGCGAGATATATTAGAGAGGGAGAGATAGAGAGATATTAGGGGGAGAGAGAGAGATATTAGGGAGAGAGAGATATTTGAGAAAGAGATATTTGAGAGAGAGAGAGAGAGATATTCGAGAGAGAGAGATATTCGAGAGAGACAGATATTCGAGAGAGAGAGATATTCGAGAGAGAGAGAGATATTCGAGAGAGAGAGAGATATTAGGGAGAGAGAGAGATATTAGAGAGAGATCTTAGAGAGAGATATTAGGGAGAGGGAGAGATATTAGGGAGAGAGAGAGAGAGAGATTGGAGAGAGAGAGAGAGATTGGAGAGAGAGAGAGATTGGAGAGAGAGAGAGATTGGAGAGAGAGAGAGAGATTAGGGAGAGAGAGAGAGATTGGAGAGAGATAGAGAGAGAGAGAGAGAGATTAGGGAGAGAGAGAGAGATTGGAGAGAGATAGAGAGAGAGAGAGAGAGAGAAAGAGATTGGAGAGAGATATTAGAGATAGAGAGAGATATTTGAGATAGAGAGAGAGATTAGAGAGAGAGATTGGCGAGAGAGAGAGATATGAGAGAGAGGGAGATATTGGAGAGAGAGAGAGATATTATACTCGTATATTTAATAATATCTATTATTATTATATATATTATTTTTCTTTCAGACACCCTAGAGAATAAAATTATGGCCATTGCAATACTTTATGTCACATCGTACTTGCGCAGCGGTCTTACAGCGCAATTTGTGGGGAAAATATACACTTTTTTTTATTTTATTATTAAAAAATAAGAAAACAGTGAAGTTAGATCATTTTTTTTACATTGTGAAAGATAATGTTATGTCGGGTAAGTTGATACCCGACATGTCACGCTTCCAAGTTGCATCCGCTTGTGGGATGGCGACAAACTTTGACCCTTAAAAATCTCCATAGGCGTCATTTAAAAATGTCTACAGGTTACCAATTTAGAGTTACAGAGGGGTCTAGAGCTAGAATTATTGCTCTCGCTCGAATGATCATGGCGATACCTCACATGTGTGGTTTGAACACCGTTTATATATGCAGGCGCGACTTGCATATGTGTTTGCTTCTCTGCGCTTTAAAAAAGGGAAATTCAATTATGATGACAAATGGCACTCAATGAAAACGTGATCCGCCTTGTGCTATTGTGATCCAATCGTGTGTTACTGTAAATATTATTATTATACAGGATTAATGTAGCGCCAGCAGTTTATACAGTGCTTTATAATATAAAAGTGAGACAATATAGTTAAAATACAATAAAATACAATAGGGTTAAGAGGGCCCTGCTCAGAAGAGCTTACACTCTAATAAATATGGCCAGTCTTCTCAGATTGCTTACTGTAGAAGTACAGAATGGAAATAATCTTTCCATCAAATGCCCAGTCCAGCTGGACTTTCTATCTTTTTTTCCCTTGAAATGAGGAAGACTGCCAGATACGGTCCACTAAGTTATGTTTTGAAATCTGTCAGTGACACAATTCAAATACCAATGCTCTTTTACCAAAGGGAATTTTCCTTTAATGCAGCTTGGATGCAGTGCTAAGAAAACACAACTGCACAAAGATCAAATCTCTATGGCAGAATTGATTGAACATTGAAAAAAAACATTAAACAGTATGGCCCGAATTCAGAAAGAACTTACGCCGATGTATCTACTAATACGCCGCGTAAGTCCACGGATTTGCCGTCGTATCTATGCGCCGTACCCACAAAACCAGATACGCCTGAAAATAGGCTTCTTCCGACCGACGTATCTTTCCTACGCCGGCGTATCGTGGGCGCATAGTTACGCTGGACGCATTCGGCGTTCCCATTTTAAATATGCAAATGAGTAAGTTACGCCGATTCACGAACGTTGATGCGCCCACTGTTTACATAAGGCTTACGTCCGGCGTAAAGTTACCCCTCATATAGCAGGCGCAGGTAATGCAAAGGTATGGGCCAGGGAACGACGCCGTCGAATTGTACGTTGCGTATGCCGTTTACGTAGTACTACGTGAATAGGGCTGTGCGTAGGTTACTTTCACATCGTAAGCAGTGATTCAACGTTTCTTAGGCAGCTATTTCGACGTAACTGTGAGCATGCGCACTGGGATGCGTCCAAGAGACGACGCATGCGCAGTTCGTTTTTTGAAGCTGTGACCATCATTTGCATGGGGTCACGCTTCATTAAAATGTATCACGCCCACTTCCAGCCCACTTACGCTGCCTTACGCCGACGAATATACGCCGGCGCAACGTTGGGAGCATTTGCTTTGTGAATTCCATGCTTCCCTCTCTGCGTTGCGCCGGCGTAGCTTAAAGAAGATACGCTACGGCGGCATAAAGATGCGCCGATGTATGTGAATCCGGGCCTATGTATATAAAATATTTTATTGAATATGTGTACATAAAAGTAAGTACACCCCTCACATTTTTCTAAATATTTTCTTCTATCTTTTCATGTGACAACACTGAAGAAATGACACTTTGCTACAATGTTGTGTAGTGAGTGCACAGCGTGTATAACAGTGTACATTTGCTGTCCCCTCAAAATAACTCAACACACAGCCATTAAAGTGGTTGTAAACCCCCAAAAAATAATATATTTTTTTTAATGTCACAATGTAGAGTATAAGATTTCCTATCATCTGTGCCCAGTCTTGCCACACAGAGTTAATCCAGGACTGAGTAATCCTCTTTTAAAGTTCAGTGCAAATTAACAGAATTATAGATAAAAACCTGCCAAATTAGGTTAAAGGAGTTCTCTGAGCTAAAACTTTTAACCCCCGCTGTGCCCGGGCTGTAAAACTATACAAAATAAACTTGCACTTACCTGCCTATGATCTCCCGTTATTCCGGTATCGCCGCCCGTGCACCGGTCCCTGCCAGCTTCCTCTTCCTGGGGGTCGGTGACTCATCCTGCGCTCAGCCTATCAGCGGCCGCGGCGGGACATTGCTGCTGCCGCTGATAGGCTGAGCGCAGGATGAGTCACCGACCCCCAGGAAGAGGAAGCTGGCAGGGACCGGTGCACGGGCGGCGATACCGGAATAACGGGAGATCATAGGCAGGTAAGTGCAAGTTTATTTTGTATAGTTTTACAGCCCGGGCACAGCGGGGGTTAAAAGTTTTAGCTCAGAGAACTCCTTTAAGTCCGTTTCTCTGTTGCTTTCAGTAACAGGTTATTTACAAATCTAGCTTGGACATGTTTATCATAACAAGAGGTGATCCAAAGTTCATTGTATATTACTAGGATGTGTTATTATGTTATATCACCTCATGTTATGATAAACAAAACATAACATATGATAAACATGTCCAAGCTATATTTGTAGATAACCTCTCACTCAAAGCAAGAAGAGAGAAAACGGACTTGTGATTTAGGCAGGGTTTTATCTGGAAGGCTGTTCATTTTTACTGAACATTAAAAGAGGATTACTCAGCGCTGGATTAACTCTGTGTGGCAAGACTGGGCACAGATGATAGGAAATCTTATACTGTACATTGTGACATCAAAAAAATAATATTTTTTTTGGGGGTTTACAACCACTTTAATGTCTAAACCGCTGGTAACAAAAGTAAGTGACAACTCCTGGGCTGTCTCGCATGAACGGCACATTTGAGATCTCCCCGGAGGGGCTCAATGATATTGAGGTCAGGAGACTGAGATGGCCACTCCAGAACCTTCACTTTATTCTGCTGTAGCCAATGACAGGTCAACTTGGCCTTGTGTTTTGCATCATTGTCATGTTGGAATGTCCAAGTACGTCGCATGCGCAGCTTCCTGGCTCCGTTCCCGCAGAACTTGAGCCCTGTTCCTCCTGTATTTTTTGATAACATTCATCTTGCCAACAATTTTGACCAATTACCTGTACCTTTTGTAGCTCCCACATTCCCAAAACATCAGGTTCCACCGCCGTGTTTCACAGTAGGGATAGTGGACCTTTTATCATAGGCATTGTTGTCTCCTCTCCAAATGTGGTGCTTATAGTTGTGGCCAAAAAGCAAAATTTTTGTCTTATCTTTCCAAATGACTTTGTGCCAGAAGGTTTGAGTCTTGTCTCTGTGCTGTTTGTTTGTATTGTAAGTGCAATACTTTGTGCCATTTGCGTAGTAATGTCTTTCTTCTGGCGACTCGACCATGCAGCCCTTTCTTCAAGTGCCTCCTTATTGTGTATCTTGGAACAGCCACACCACATGTTTTCAGAGAGTCCTGTATTTCACCTGAAGTTATTTGTGTTTTGTTTTTTGCATCCTGGACAATTTTCCTGGCAGGTGTGGCTGAAATTTTAGTTGGTCTACCTGACCGTGGTTTGGTCTTCATCAGAACACACTTCTTGATTAAAGTTTGAACACTGCTGATTGGCATTCTCAATTCTTTTTATATCCCTTAACTGTTTTATACATTTTAACTACCTTGTCAAAGGATCTACAGGAAAATTCTTTTGCTTTCCCTATGATTTAGAATCCAGAAACGTCAGTGCAGCAGTGGATGAAAGATGCAAGGGTCTGTCAGGAGTCCAGAAACGTATTGACCTTTTATACACACACACACTAATTACAAACAGATCACAGGTGAGGATGGTTACCTTTAATAGCCATTCAAACCCCTTGTGTGCATGTTATCAGACCAAAATCACCTGGGTAATCTTTTAATGAGGGTCATTTGGGGAGTTTATGTTGCCATTGTGATTTAAAAAGAGTGCACACAGTTGATTGATAATAAATGGCTTCAGCCAAATACTAACCATGAGTGAAAGAAAAGTTTTTGTGTTATCCATATTCTCAGAAAAATGGCCAAGAAATCATAAATTCTGCCAGGGTATGTAAACTTATGAGCACAACTGTAGCTATATAGCAAAGATTCTCAGCACTCAAAGGACTTTTTCAAGGTATTGTGCTCCACTGAAACATCAGGATTAACATTTCACCTGCTACTGTGCTCCTTTGCTTTTTCATTCCTTCAGGTCAGTCCCAGTTCATGTACCATTATACCTCAGATCAGCCCCAGTTCCTGCACCATCAGACCTCTGATCAGCCCTAATTCTGAACCTTCAGATCAGCCACAGCTCCTGCACCATTATACCTCAGATCAGCCCCAATTCTGAACCTTCAGACTTCAAATCAGCCCCAATTCCTGCACCTTAAGATCAGCCCCATTTCCTGCACCATCAGACCTCAGATCAGCCCCAGTTCCTGCACCATCAGACCTCTGATCAGCCCCAGTTCCTGCACCATCAGACCTCAGATCAGCCCCAGTTCCTGCACCATCAGACCTCAGATCAGTTCCAGTTCCTGCACCATCAGACCTCTGATCAGCCCCAATTCTGATTCTTCAGATCAGCCCCAGTTCCTGCACCATCAGACCTCAGATCAGCCCCATTTCCTGCACCATCAGACCTCAGATCAGCCCCATTTCCTGCACCATCAGACCTCAGATCAGCCCCAGTTCCTGCATCATCAGACCTCTGATCAGCCCCAATTCTGATTCTTCAGATCAGCCCCAATTCCTGCACCATCAGACCTCTGATCAGCCCCAATTCCTGCACCATTAGACCTGTGATCAGCCCCTGTTCCTGCACCATCAGACCTATGATCAGCCCAAATTTCTGCACCATCAGACCTCTGATCAGCCCAAATTTCTGCACCATCAGACCTCAGATCAGCCCCAATTCCAGCACCATAAGATCAGTCCCAGTTTCTGTATCCTCGGACCTCAAATCAGCCTTAATTCCTGCACCTTAAGATCAGCCCCAGTTCCTGCACCATCAGACCTCAGATCAGTCCCAGTTCCTGCACCATCAGACCTCAGATCAGTCCCAGTTCCTGCACCTTAAGATCAGCCCCCGTTCCTGCACCATTAGACCTGTGTTCAGCCCCAGTTCCTGTACCATCAGACCTCTGATCAGCCCCAATTCTGAATCTTCAGATCAGCCCCAATTCCGAATACCATAAGATCAGTCCCAGTTTCTGCACCATTAGACCTCAAATCAGCCTCAATTTCCAAATCTGAAGATCAGCCCCAATTGACGCACCATAAAACCCTCTGCTCAGCAGCATCAATAATGCATCTTGAATGCATACCTGCTGCAGCTGGCAGTTTCACTTAGAGAAGGAAGAAGGTAGGCAGGCAGGCCAAGAACGTCCACAGCCACCTGCAGGCCTTTGCTTGTGCTGGTAAGAGAACTGTCACTTGAACATCAGTGTCATCAGGAAAGACGATGGCCTGCGGCCAAGCTTTATAATTGGAAGCATAGTAAACTGTCAATAACGGCCTATGACGTGGTGCTTCTTGGTGTCCACATGGGGCACACCTGCCGTAGTTTGCTGACTCCTGTTATTGGATATGTTTCATTTTCAAGCCAAATACTCAAGTCACTTTGTTTGTTTCTTCTCTTCTCCTAGGTTTTCGGTGGGTGACGCGTTTCGCAATGAATGTCAGATCCTGAACAGTCATCTTTCAGAACTGAGGACCACCACAGATAACAAACTGGTACGCACCCCCCCCCCCCTTCCTCGTTCCCCTCAATGTAGTCTCTTAGCGTTGGTTTCTCTCGCCCCCCAGGCTAGAGATCACAGCACTGTGTAACGATTGGATTTTTAATTAAAAAGCGCTGTGTTCGCGGCTTGTGTTGCAGGCTAAAGACAAAGGCTTGTTAATAGAATTTGTAGTATAATTAATCTCATAAGGCCACAAACTTCCTGCTCTTGCGGAAGGACAGAAATTCCGAAAGGGCTAATATAACAGGGCTGTGAATAAAACACCGATCACCGCTCACCTCTGATTGCTGCTGCCGCGGGGCAGAGAAATTGGGTTGCTTCGGTTAATTGTATTTTCCACATGATCACGATCTCAGTGTTGGAAAGTAGATTGAGAGAGTAAAAAGAAATAAATGTTTTTAGGTTATTTAGATGCCGGCTTTGCCGAGTGCGCGCCAGTGGAAAACTGGCTTCTGTTAAAGCTGAACTCCAGTGATGTTTACAGTTTCTTGAAAAAGTATTCATACCCCTTGAAATGTTCCACATGTTGTCATGTTACAACCAAAAAATATACTGTATATACTTGAATATAAGCAGACCCGAATATAAGCCGAGGACCTAATTTTACCACCAAAAAATGGGAAAACATATTGACTCGAGTATAAGCCTATGGTGGGAAATGCAGCAGCTACTGGTAAACAATGCCCATCGGCAGCCTTGACTGTGCCCATCGGCAGCCTTCACTGTGCCCATCTGCAGCCTCACTGTGCCCATTTGCAGCCTCACTGTATCCATCTGTGCCCGTCTGCAGCCTCACTGTGCCCGTCTGCAGCCTCACTGTGCCCATCTGCAGCCTCACTGTGCCCATCTGCAGCCTCACTGTGTCCATCTGCAGCCTCACTGTATCCATCTGTGCCCATCTGCAGCCTCACTGTGTCCATCTGTGGCCACCTGCAGCCTCACTGTGCCCATCTGCAGCCCCCCCTTGTCTGTCTGTGCCCATCTGCAGCCTCACTGTATCCATCTGTGCCCATCTGCACCCTTACTGTGCCCATCTGCAGCCTCTCTGTGCCCATCTGCAGCCCCCCCCCTTGTCCGTCTGTGCCCATCTGCAGCCTCACTGTGTCCATCTGCAACCTCAATGTGTCCATCTGTGCCCATCTGCAGCCTCACTGTGCCCATCTGCAGCCTCACTGTGCCCATCTGCAGCCTCACTGTGCCCATCTGCAGCCTCACTGTGCCTATCTGCAGCCTCACTGTGACCATTTTCAGCCTCACACTGCCCATTTGCAGCAGGCGGCTACAACAAAATGGTGGTGACTCTGAAACACTGCAGGCCACTGTTGGACCTCTGGAGGTGGATCACCAGCGCTCAGAGACCAGAGAACACCTGCTATCCATCCTCATTCGAGTATAAGCCAAGGGGGGCTTTTTAAGCATAAAAAAATGTGCTGAAAAACTTGGCTTATACCTAAGTATATATACGGTAAATGTATTTTATTGAGATTTTATGTGATCGACCAACACAAAGTGGCACATAATTGTGAAGTGAAAGTGATAAATGGTTTTCATATGTGAAAAGTGTGGTGGGGGGCATTTGTATTTGGCCCCCTTTACTTGGATACCCCTAACTAAAATCTAGTGGAACCAATTGCCTTCAGAAGTCAAGTCACCTAATTAGTAACTGTGTGTCATTATGACTGTGTGTCATTTAATCTTAGTATAAATACAGCTGTTCTATATAGCCTTCATAGGTTTGTTAGAGAACCTTGGCAAACAAACAGCATCATGAAGTCCAAGTAACACACCAGACAGGTCAGGGATAAAGTTGTGGAGAAGTACAAAGCAGGGTTAGGTTATAAAAAAAATAGCTTTGAACATCTCACAGAGCACTGTTCAATCCATCATCCGAAAATGGAAAGAGTATGGCACAACTGCAAACCTACCAAGACATGGCCGTCCACCTAAACTGACCGGGCCGGGCAAGGAGAGGATTCATCAGAGAAGCAGCCAAGAGGCCCATGGTAACTCTGGAGGAGCTGCAGAGATCCACATCTCAGGGGGGAGAATCTGTCCACGGGACAACTATTAGTTGTGCTCTCCACAAATCTGCCCTTTATGGAAGAGTGACAAGAAGAAAGACAATGGAGAAAGAAAGACATAAAAAGTCCTGTTTTGTGAGCCATGTGGGGGAGGGGACACAGCAAACATGTAGAAGTAGGTACTCTGGTCAGATGAGACCCAAATTTTACTAATTTTACTAACTAACACTGCACATCACCCTGAACACACCATCCCAACTGTGAAACATGGTGGTGGCAGCATCATGTGGTGGGGATGCTTTTCTTCAGCAGGGACAGGGAAGCTGGTCAGAGTTGATGGGAAGATGGATGGAGACAAATACAGGGCAATCATAGCGGAAAACCTGTTAGGCCGCGTACACACGAGGAGACATGTCCGATGAAACCGGTCCGACGGACCGTTTTCATCGGACATGTCTGAAGGGATCTTTTGGTCTGATGTGTGTACACACCATCGGACCAAAATCCCCTCGGACAGAGAACGCGGTGACGTAGAAGACACCGACGTGCTGGAAACAGGACGTTCAATGCTTCATCGAATGCGCGGGATTTCGGTCTGATGGTTGGGCGTACTAACCATCGGACATGTCCGACGGACAGGTTTCCAGCAGACAAGTTTCTAAGCATGCTTAGAAACTTTTGTCCGCTGGAAACCTGTCCGCTAGGCCGTACACACCATCGAACATGTCCGCTGAAACTGGTCTGCGGACCAGTTTCAGCGGACATGTCTCCTCGTGTGTAGCGTGCCTTAGAGTCTGCAAAATACTTGAGACCGGGAGGAGGTTCGCCTTCCAGTAGGACAACGACCCTAAAGATACAGCCAGAGCTACAATGGAATGGTTTCGATCAAAGCATATTCATGTGTTAGAATGACCCAGTCACAGTCCAGACCTAAATCCCATTAAGAATCTGTGGCAAGACTTGAAAATTGCTGATCACAGACGATCTCCATCCAATCTGACAGAACTTGAGATATATTGCAAAGAAGAATGGGCAGAAATGTCCCTCTCTAGATGTGCAAAGCTGGTAGAGACACCCCCAAAAAGACTTGCAGCTGTAATTGCAAAGAAAGGCGGTTCTACAAAGTATTGACTCCAGGGGGCGCCATACAAATGAACCCCCACACTTTTCACCTATTTATTTGTAAAAAAAAAAAAATTAAAACCATTTATAATTTTTCTTTCACTTCACAATTACGTGACACTTTGTGTTGGTCGATCACATAAAATCCCAATAAAATACATTTACGTTTTTGGTTGTCACATGAGAAAATGTGGAAGATTTCAAGGGGTATGAATACTTTTTCAAGGCGTTGTACAATTAGCTTCTCTTGAATAAGACAATGAAAGAGACCATATTGTCTAAGGACAAGGAAGAACGATCGTTAGGGTTGGTGTCGGAGGTGGTAATGGTTATTTTTCACGTGGCTGTATGATCAGATCGACAACATTTTAATCCTCCTCGTCAACTCGGGTCTGTAAATGAAAAGCCTCTCCTGATCTCTTTCACTTATTTGCCCTTTTCAGAAGAAATGATGTCACCGGTTGGGCAGGTCATGTGATTAGCAGGGAGAGTTCCTATTAATAGCACTTCCATGCTGGTAATACTCATTATATTTACAATGGAGATGGAGATGCAGTCATCTAAAGAGTAAGTCACACAGAGAATCTCAGAACCCCCCGAGTCCTAACGCTTTCCGCTGTTCCAACACATAGCCTGAAGCAAACACTCTAAGTTTGAAATGGAAGCCTCCAGCTCAATCCCCCCTACCCATATTATTCCTAATGCTATGCATCTTTGCCACTGCAAGCCCAACTGTGGGCAACTGTGGGCTACACTAAAGTTAGTGGGAGAGTGGGAGAGTTATGTTGCTCCCACTCCTAATTTTGCTAAATTGGGCTGCTGTCAGCCCTGAATTATCCTGTGGGTCATTCTGTGCTCCAGAGATGTTGTTCCATCTCTGGGTGGCAGGTGGCTCCAGAGGGATTCTGACAGAGCCACGTTTCCCCAGCAGCCAATTGGAGGAGTTTTCCCTCGCGGAGCATGCTGGGGAGGGGTATATCTGTGACAGACGCCATTTTTCGGGGTTCTTCGGGGGTTCCAGGTGCGGCACCCACCTTCCGGGTGTGCACACCCAACGGACCCCGGCGATATGGCCTACCAGGGCGGGGTCGCATGCTACGCAGAGTTCCCTGCTGATGCTGAAAGGGGCCCTAGCGACTTGCTGGAGGTCCTTTCCTATTGAAGAGATCCTAAGCTGTATGCTGTTCGGTGGGTGATCGGCTAGAGGAGAACCCGGAGGCAGGTGATCTAAAAGGGCTTGAACGGACCATCGGGGATCTGGTTGCCAGGGACTGACAGATAACCATAGTCTGTCAACTGGTGACCCATACCGAAAGAGAACTTTCTGGGAGGATTCGCTCTACATTCCAACATTAGGCCTGTGGCAGAGGTCTTCATCTGAAAAGCTAAATTCTACTAGAGCCAAGTCAGTGAGAGAGACTTGTTCCTCCCAGTAATCCTAAGTGACATTCCGGTTGCCAGGCTTGTGGTAGGAGTCTGTCCGGAGGCACTTCACCCTCTCTGGCTGGAGTGGCGACGAACTGTACTATTGCAGAAGGCAGGACTGCTTTCTTTTTCACCCAAAGCCTGATACCGCAACGTTATCTCCTTTCATCAACCTTTTCTATCTACCTCATGTTGATGTTGGTCGTGTTGGACCAGGAAATAAAGCATTCAGAAAACTTCAGCAGCAGGTTTGGACATTCTCTTATTGCTCTGCTCACTGAAATCACCCCTAGACAACATACAAGGGTAACTTAATATGCCGATCCCAAATCAATCAGCTGCCCCTGAGGGGGTATCGCTACACATACTTACCTTTTTCAGATGTCTTTTAGTGGCCACTGGTGGGGTCTTTTTAGCTGTCTTGGCAGCCCTCCCATTGACCATCAGCGTAAGGGGGCAATTTTCACATATAAAAGTGGCTCTTCTCCTATTGACCATTAATACAAATGGGCACTTTTCTGACTGACCACTAATATAAAGGGGTTGTTCTTCAGAGGCGACTCTTTAATTAGGCAAATTCAGGCGGTCGTCTAAGGCCTCGCACTCACAGGGGCCTCGCGGCCACCTAACTTAACCAATGCATTACCCCAGTTTTGAGGGACAGGGGACCTGAACACTGCTGTGCTCTGGCAGCGTTATGAGAGCTGACTCAGGAGCGGGGCCGCCAGCATCCTCAACAACAAGTGAATATCGGTGACACCACCCCTTGTCATGTCAATGGCGGTGCATGCCCTCAGTCAATGACTTCACAAGGGGGCGGGTTCACCAGGTGACAACATCAAGTGGCCCCCACCCTTTAGTTATTAAAGAGCAGGATCTGGGGACCGCCTTGTTAAAGGGGGCTTCCAGATTTTGATAAGACCCCCACAACCACCAGCCAGGGTTGTGGGGAAGAGGCTCTTGTCCTTGAATTATTTTTCCCATCATGGGTGTGAGTGGGGCCCCCATGTCATGTTTTGCCTAAGGCCTCAGAAAGCCTAGAGCCGCCTCCTGTTGTTCTTCCACTGATCACCATTATAAAAAGGTCATTCTCCTCCTGACCACTAATTTAAGGGGGTGTTTCTCGCACTGACTACTAAAGTACAGGGGGTCCTTCTCCCACTGACCACTTTTATATAAAGGCCCTTTTCCACCTGACCTCCCATAATTGACCAGTAATATAAGGAAGTCCTTCTTCCCTGACCACTAATATAAGGGGGTCCTTCTCCTCCTGACTGCTAATTTAAGGGGGGTCTTCTCCCCTTGAACAGTAAGTAGGGGGTCCTTTTCCCCTTGACCACTAAAGTCAGGATTTCCTTCTCCCCCATTGACTACTAACATAAGGGGGGGCCTTCTTTCACTGACCATTATTATAAGGAAATCCTTCTCCCCTGCCCACTAATATAAGTTGTTTTTTTTCCACTGACCACTAATATAAGTGGGTCCTTTTCCCCCAGATCACCAATACTGTATAAGGGGGGTTCCTTTCCCACTAACTACTAATATAAAGGGGTCCTTATTCCACTGACCACTTATATAAGGGTGTTCTTTCCCTCTGACCAGTAATATAAGAGGTCCTGCTATAAGGGGGTCCTTTTCCCTCTGACCACTAATATAAGGGAGGCCCTTTCCCACTGACCACTAATATCAGTGTGTCCTTTTCCCCCAGATCACCAATACTGTATAAGGGGGTTCCTTTCCCACTAACCACTAATATAAAGGGGTCCTTATTCCTCTGACCACTAATATAAGGGGTCCTTTTCCCTCTGACCATTAATATAAGGAGGTCTGTCTCCCACTGACATCTAATATAATTTGTCATTCTCTCACTGACCACTAACCTCATTGGTCCTTCTCTCACTTACCACTAATATAAGGGGGTTATTTTACCGTTGATGTCTAATATAAGGAGGTCCTTCTCCCACTCACCACCAGTGTACAATGGCACTTTTCCCCTTGCCACCAACATAAGATGACATTTCTCCACTAGGCACCAATGTAAGGGGGTACTACAATTTTCTTTGGGTGTGCCTTGTTTTTGGTCATTTATTATTATTATTATTATTATTATTATTATTATTATTATTTTATTATTTGTAATAACTTATCAGGTTCTGTGAAACATAAAAAATATTTCAAGGGTTCTCTAGTACTAAAAAGGTTGAGAAAGACTGGGCTAGTTGATGCCGGATGTCCTCCAGCCAGGAAATGAGGCGGGGCTCTATATGACTTCCTGCAGCTTCTAAGGGCAGATTGTGAGAAGCTCACAGTGTGCACTGAAATCAGATAAAGCAATTTCAGTACAGTAGAGGAGCCGGTACAACCATGCAAGACTGAAAGGAATGCTGGAGTTCAACCTTAACTTGACTGCTTAAAGCGGTGTTCCAACTACAATACTTTTTAACCCTTTGAGAAGCTTTTAAATTGGCATTTAAACACTAACGTCTTTTGTAAAATGTGTCCCCCGATGTCTGGATTTATCTCTTAAACAAAGTTTGTTAATCCTTTCTTGGCTGTTTTCATTTTGCTTGTGGGCGTTTGAAGCCCACAGGCATCCCGTTCCGGGATATGGTGCCCGTTCTCTCCCGGATCTCGCACATGCGCATTGAGTCATCTTCACCTCTTAAAGTGGAGTTCCATCCAAAAAAAAGGCATTACTGTGCATGAAATAAAATAAAACATTTGGAGATTTTTTTTTTTTTTTTACTCACCTGTTAATGCCTGTTGCTATACGGTCCTTTGAGATATTCCTCCTTCCTCTCCACGTCTCTTTGCGTCACTTCCCTCTCCACGTCTCCTTGCGTCACTTCCCTCTCCACGTCTCGTTGCGTCACTTCCCTCTCCACGTCTCCTTGCGTCACTTTCCTCTCCACTTCTCCTTACTTCATTTCCTCCTCCACTTCTCCTTGCGTCAGACGTGGAGAGGGAAGTGACGTAAGGAGACGTAGAGAGGGCGGTGACATAAGTAGACGTGGAGAGGGCAGTGACGTAAGGAGACGTGGAGAGGGCAGTGACGTAAGGAGACGTGGAGAGGGAAGTGACGTAAGGAGACGGGGAGAGGGAAGTGACGTAAGGAGACGTGGAGAGGAGTGACGTAAGGAGACGTGGAGAGGGAAGTGACGTAAGGAGACGTGGAGAGGGACGTGACGTAAGGAGACGTGGAGAGGGAAGTGACGTAAGGAGACGTGGAGAGGGAAGTGACGTAAGGAGACGTGGAGAGGGAAGTGACGTAAGGAGACGTGGAGAGGGAAGTGACGTAAGGAGACGTGGAGAGGGAAGTGACGTAAGGAGACGTGGAGAGGGCAGTGACGTAAGGAGACGTGGAGAGGGCAGTGACGTAAGGAGACGTGGAGAGGGCAGTAACGTAAGGAGAGGTGGAGAGGGAAGTGACGTAAGGAGAGGTGGAGAGAGCAGTGACGTAAGGAGAGGTGGAGAGGGCAAATGACGTAAAGAGACGTGGAGAGGGCAAATGACGTAAAGAGACGTGGAGAGGGAAGTGATGTAAGGAGACGTGGAGAGGGCAGTGATGTAAGGAGACGTGGAGAGGGAAGTGACGTAAGGAGACGTGGAGAGGGAAGTGACGTAAGAAGACGTGGAGAGGGCAGTGACATAAGGAGATGTGGAGAGGGCAGTGATGCAAGGAGACGTGGAGAGGGAAGTGACGTAAGGAGACGTGGAGAGGGAAGTGACGTAAGGAGACGTGGAGAGGCAAGTGACGTAAGGAGACGTGGAGAGGCAAGTGACGTAAGGAGATGTGGAGAGGAAAATGACGTAAGGAGACGTGGAGAGGCAAGTGACGTAAGAAGACGTGGAGAGGGAAGTGACGTAAGGAGACGTGGAGAGGGCAGTAACGTAAGGAGGTGTGGAGAAGAAAATGACGTAAGGAGATGTGGAGAGGCAAGTGACGTAAGGAGACGTGGAGAGGGCAGTGACGTAAGGAGAGGTGGAGAGGGAAGTGACGTAAGGAGAAGTGGAGAGGGCAGTGATGTAAGGAGAGGTGGAGAGGGAAGTGACGTAAGGAGAGGTGGAGAGGGAAGTGACGTAAGGAGACGTGGAGAGGCAAGTGACGTAAGGAGACGTGGAGAGGCAAGTGACGTAAGGAGACGTGGAGAGGCCAGTGACGTAAGGAGAGGTGGAGAGGGAAGTGACGTAAGGAGAGGTGGAGAGAGCAGTGACGTAAGGAGAGGTGGAGAGGGCAGTGACGTAAGGAGACGTGGAGAGGGCAAATGACGTAAAGAGACGTGGAGAGGGCAGTGACGCAAGGAGACGTGGAGAGGGAAGTGACGTAAGGAGACGTGGAGAGGGAAGTGACGTAAGGAGACGTGGAGAGGCAAGTGACGTAAGGAGACGTGGAGAGGCAAGTGACGTAAGGAGACGTGAAGAGGGCAGTAACGTAAGGAGATGTGGAGAGGAAAATGACGTAAGGAGACGTGGAGAGGCAAGTGACGTAAGGAGACGCGGAGAGGGAAGTGACGTAAGGAGACGTGGAGAGGGCAGTAACGTAAGGAGATGTGGAGAAGAAAATGACGTAAGGAGATGTGGAGAGGCAAGTGACGTAAGGAGACGTGGAGAGGGCAGTGACGTAAGGAGAGGTGGAGAGGGAAGTGACGTAAGGAGAAGTGGAGAGGGCAGTGATGCAAGGAGAGGTGGAGAGGGAAGTGACGTAAGGAGACGTGGAGAGGGAAGTGACGTAAGGAGACGTGGAGAGGCAAGTGACGTAAGGAGACGTGGAGAGGCAAGTGACGTAAGGAGACGTGGAGAGGCCAGTGACGTAAGGAGAGGTGGAGAGGGAAGTGACGTAAGGAGAGGTGGAGAGAGCAGTGACGTAAGGAGAGGTGGAGAGGGCAGTGACGTAAGGAGACGTGGAGAGGGCAAATTACGTAAAGAGACGTGGAGAGGGAAGTGACGTAAGGAGACGTGGAGAGGGCAGTGATGTAAGGAGACGTGGAGAGGGCAGTGATGTAAGGAGACGTGGAGAGGGAAGTGACGTAAGGAGACGTGGAGAGGGCAGTGACGTAAGGAGATGTGGAGAGGGCAGTGACGCAAGGAGACGTGGAGAGGGAAGTGACGTAAGGAGACGTGGAGAGGGAAGTGACGTAAGGAGACGTGGAGAGGCAAGTGACGTAAGGAGACGTGGAGAGGCAAGTGACGTAAGGAGACGTGGAGAGGCCAGTGACGTAAGGAGAGGTGGAGAGGGAAGTGACGTAAGGAGAGGTGGAGAGAGCAGTGACGTAAGGAGAGGTGGAGAGGGCAGTGACGTAAGGAGACGTGGAGAGGGCAAATGACGTAAAGAGACGTGGAGAGGGAAGTGACGTAAGGAGACGTGGAGAGGGCAGTGATGTAAGGAGACGTGGAGAGGGCAGTGATGTAAGGAGATGTGGAGAGGGAAGTGACGTAAGGAGACGTGGAGAGGGCAGTGACGTAAGGAGATGTGGAGAGGGCAATGACGCAAGGAGACGTGGAGAGGGAAGTGACGTAAGGAGACGTGGAGAGGGAAGTGACGTAAGGAGACGTGGAGAGGGAAGTGACGTAAGGAGACGTGGAGAGGGCAGTAACGTAAGGAGATGTGGAGAGGAAAATGACATAAGGAGACGTGGAGAGGCAAGTGACGTAAGGAGACGTGAAGAGGGAAGTGACGTAAGGAGACGTGGAGAGGGAAGTGACGTAAGGAGACGTGGAGAGGGCAGTAACGTAAGGAGATGTGGAGAGGAAAATGACGTAAGGAGACGTGGAGAGGCAAGTGACGTAAGGAGACGTGGAGAGGGCAGTGACGTAAGGAGAGGTGGAGAGGGAAGTGACGTAAGGAGAGGTGGAGAGGGCAGTGATGTAAGGAGAGGTGGAGAGGGAAGTGACGTAAGGAGAGGTGGAGAGGGAAGTGACGTAAGGAGACGTGGAGAGGCAAGTGACGTAAGGAGACGTGGAGAGGCAAGTGACGTAAGGAGACGTGGAGAGGCCAGTGACGTAAGGAGAGGTGGAGAGGGAAGTGACGTAAGGAGAGGTGGAGAGAGCAGTGACGTAAGGAGAGGTGGAGAGGGCAGTGACGTAAGGAGACGTGGAGAGGGCAAATGACGTAAAGAGACGTGGAGAGGGAAGTGACGTAAGGAGACGTGGAGAGGGCAGTGATGTAAGGAGACGTGGAGAGGGCAGTGATGTAAGGAGACGTGGAGAGGGAAGTGACGTAAGGAGACGTGGAGAGGGAAGTGACGTAAGAAGACGTGGAGAGGGCAGTGACATAAGGAGATGTGGAGAGGGCAGTGACGCAAGGAGACATGGAGAGGCAAGTGACGTAAGGAGACGTGGAGAGGGAAGTGATGTAATGAGACGTGGAGAGGGAAGTGACGTAAGGAGATGTGGAGAGGGCAGTAACGTAAGGAGATGTGGAGAGGAAAATTACGTAAGGAGACGTGGAGAGGCAAGTGACGTAAGGAGACGTGGAGAGGGCAGTGACGTAAGGAGAGGTGGAGAGGGAAGTGACGTAAGGAGAAGTGGAGAGGGCAGTGATGTAAGGAGAGGTGGAGAGGGAAGTGACGTAAGGAGAGGTGGAGAGGAAAATGACGTAAGGAGACGTGGAGAGGCAAGTGACGTAAGGAGACGTGGAGAGGGCAGTGACGTAAGGAGAGGTGGAGAGGGAAGTGACGTAAGGAGAAGTGGAGAGGGAAGTGACGTAAGGAGAGGTGGAGAGAGCAGTGACGTAAGGAGAGGTGGAGAGGGAAGTGACGTAAGGAGAAGTGGAGAGGGAAGTGACGTAAGGAGAGGTGGAGAGAGCAGTGACGTAAGGAGAGGTGGAGAGGGCAGTGACGTAAGGAGACGTGGAGAGGGCAAATTACGTAAAGAGACGTGGAGAGGGAAGTGACGTAAGGAGACGTGGAGAGGGAAGTGACGTAAGGAGACGTGGAGAGGGCAGTGATGTAAGGAGACGTGGAGAGGGCAGTGATGTAAGGAGACATGGAGAGGGAAGTGACGTAAGGAGACGTGGAGAGGGAAGTGACGTAAGGAGACGTGGAGAGGGAAGTGACGTAAGGAGAAGTGGAGAGGGCAGTGACATAAGGAGATGTGGAGAGGGCAGTGATGCAAGGAGACGTGGAGAGGGAAGTGACGTAAGGAGATGTGGAGAGGGCAGTAACGTAAGGAGATGTGGAGAGGAAAATGACGTAAGGAGACGTGGAGAGGCAAGTGACGTAAGGAGACGTGGAGAGGGAAGTGACGTAAGGAGACGTGGAGAGGGAAGTGACGTAAGGAGACGTGGAGAGGGAAGTGACGTAAGGAGATGTGGAGAGGGCAGTAATGTAAGGAGATGTGGAGAGGAAAATGACGTAAGGAGACGTGGAGAGGGAAGTGACGTAAGGAGACGTGGAGAGGGAAGTGACGTAAGGAGACGTGGAGAGGGAAGTGACGTAAGGAGACGTGGAGAGGGAAGTGACATAAGGAGACGTGGAGAGGGCAGTAACGTAAGGAGATGTGGAGAGGAAAATGACGTAAGGAGACGTGGAGAGGCAAGTGACGTAAGGAGAGGTGGAGAGGGCAGTGACGTAAGGAGAGGTGGAGAGGGAAGTGACGTAAGGAGAGGTGGAGAGGGAAGTGACGTAAGGAGAAGTGGAGAGGGAAGTGACGTAAGGAGAAGTGGAGAGGGCAGTGACGTAAGGAGAGGTGGAGAGGGAAGTGACGTAAGGAGAGGTGGAGAGGGAAGTGACATAAGGAGACGTGGAGAGGCAAGTGACGTAAGGAGATGTGGAGAGGCCAGTGACGTAAGGAGATGTGGAGAGGACAGTGACGGAAGGAGAGGTGGAGAGGGCAGTGACGCAAGGACACGTGGAGGGGGAAGTGACGTAAGGAGACGTGGAGAGGGAAGTGACGTAAGGAGACGTGGAGAGGGAAGTGACGTAAGGAGACGTGGAGAGGGAAGTGACGTAAGGAGACGTGGAGAGGGCAGTGAAGTAAGGAGACGTGGAGAGGGAAGTGACGTAAGGAGACGTGGAGAGGGAAGTGACGTAAGGAGACGTGGAGAGGGAAGTGACGTAAGGAGACGTGGAGAGGGAAGTGACGCAAGGAGACGTGGAGAGGAAGGGGGAAGATTTCAAGGTACCACATAGCAACAGGCATTAAGAGGTGAGTTTAAAAAAAAAACATCTCCAAATGTTTTATTTTATTTTATGCACAGTAATGCATTTTTTTTTGGGTGGAACTCTACTTTAAGAGGCAAAGAATTATCAGTGATATTCTCCAAGCATTTATTTACATTTGCTTAGTGTATAAATCCAGATTAATAGCTTTTTAGAGCCAAGGCCCTCATATGCTCCACCTCTCTGCAGCGACCTCGTCTCACACCTCTTCCCTCCGCGCTCTGTAAAGAATTTCAATATAAACATCTGAATGAGCCCCAGAGAGATGTGCTCCACAGATGCTATAAATATTTGATGGATGGTGAATCTCTTAGAATGCTGTGCTGTGGTTATGTTAGCATTGCTTGGTGATAGACATCGCGGTTTTGGCCGGAGTCGGTAACTAATAATAACCTTTTCAATGTTGTAGAGGCAAACGCTGTACACCGTCTGCCAAGAATGGTTCCAGGTCTCCAGCCAGAAGTCGTCATCCCCGGATCTGGTGTCGCTTTATCTGGACGCGTTCAGGTCGATCAGCCCCCAGCTGCTGCAGATGGTGGTCAACATCGCAGACGAGAACGGCAACACCTCTATGCATTACAGCGTATCGCATTCCAACTTCGCCATCGTCCGGCTCCTACTGGACACAGGTGAGGCTCCTTTTCCTCCGTGTAATTAAAGTGGACCTGTCATTTTCAGTGGCACAACTAAAAAGTTATGCCAGTTATTTTATATTATTTACATCACTATTATACTGATGGAAAGTGGACATAACTCTTAAGGCCCCTTTCACACTTGTGCGACTTCAACGTCGCGTGATTTCAAGGAATGCCTGTGTAAGTGGCATCAAAATTAGACCAAAGTAGTGCAGGGACTTTGAAGTCGGAACAATATGAATGGTTGTCATTGGAAATCATGGGGAACGACTTGTCATGCTGCTTTGCAGTCTTAATTAATGGGACAGGTCGTATAAATGTGAAAGGGGCCTTAAAGGGTTACCAAAGGAAAAAAAAAATTCTTTAAAATAACAAACATGTGATACTTTTAGTTTTGAACAGAGTGGCCCCGATCCTCGTCTTCTGGGGTCCCTCGGTGGCTGTCTCTGGTCCTCCCCCGCAAGAACTCGCCACATTCATGCGAGAGAGCTGGCATGGTGATGAGTCCTTGCGGGTGCGCTCTTGTGATCACTCGGCCCCGCCCCTCGGCGCGTCGTGTCACTGGATGTGATTGAGAGCAGCGCCAGCCAAGGGCTGCGCTGCTCTCAATCCATGCGCTCTAGCCAATCAGCGGCCAGTCTGAGCGGCGAAGAGGATCTCGGGACCGAGCGCAGGACTTTCGACGGGTCAGTTAAGTAAAATGGGGGCTCAAGGGGGGGGGGGAGGGGCAGCAACATCAGATGTTTTTTCACCTTAATGCATAGATTTCATTATGGTGAAACATTTTTTTCCTTTACAACTCCTTTAAGCAGAGTTTCACCTAAAAATGGAACTTCTGCTTTTCGGAACCATCCCCCCCCTCCGGTGTCACATTTGGCACCTTTTAGGGGGAGGGGAGCAGATACCTGTGTAATACAGGTATTTTGTTTCCACTTCCAGGCATAGATACCCGAGCCACCCACGGGCATCTACGCCACTTCCCACGCCTTCGCCCCCCCCCTGCTGTCTTCTGGGAGATACACAGGTTCCAGAAGACAGCAGGGACCAGTTTCCTTACCGAAGATGGCGGCGCCTCCACCCGAGAGCTGAGCAATAGATCGGCTTCGGGTGCCGACAATTTTGCGGGAGCCCTGGACAGGTAAGTGTCTTTATTTTAAATGTCAGCCGCTGCAGTATGAGGTTACCGCAAGCCTATTGCCTGACACACTGGGGGAGATTTACTAAAACTGGTGCACACAGAATTTGGTGCATCTCTGCATAGTAACCAATCCTAGAGTAGCTACTCTGTTCTCTATGGGCTGCGGCTCCCATATAGTAGACCAGGGGTCTCCAAACTTTCTAAACAAGAGGCCAGTTCAAGATCATTCAGACTTTAGAGGGGCCACACTATTGGCCAGTTGAAGTAGAAAATGCCCCAGTGTCAGTGGGAGTAAACCGTGCCAAGTCTTTAGTGGCAGAAAATAATTCCTCATTGTTGGTGTCTGTGGGAGAAATAGTGCCCCATCTTTGGTGTCTGTGGGAGAATTAGTGCCCCATCTTTGGTGTCTGTGGGAGAATTAGTGCCCCATCTTTGGTTTCTGTGGGAGAAATAGTGCCCCATCATTGGAGTCAGTGGGAGGAATAGTGCCCCATCATTGGAGTCAGTGGGAGGAATAGTGCCCCATCAATGGTGTCAGTGGGAGGAATAGTGCCCCAGGAGAGTTTGCCAGGAAGGGGGGATGAGTCATAAGAGGGCCGATAAGAGCTGCAGAGCTGGAGGTGTACCTCCTGTGTAAATCCAGGGAGTGAACAGGCAGCAGCTTCAGCTGCCCACAGTTGAAATTGATGCAGCCAGACTCAGTTTAGGGAGATTTCTGCAGCATATTTGGCAAGTACAGAATCACAGTACAGTGGAACCTCAGATTGCGAGTAACACCGTTAGCGAGCGTTTCGCAATAAGAGCAATTCTTTTTTTGAAAATCCTGACTCGGTTTGTGAGTGTTGTCTCGCAAAACTAGCAGAATTCAAGCCTCTGGGGTGTGCAGTACCGCATTTGGCCAGAGGTGCGGGGGAGCCGTTCAGAAATACTGTGTTGCCGAGTCTTTCCGGATGCTGCCGAACGGTCTCTGAGTATTTCCAAGTCTCTCCGGCGCCCCCCCCCCACCTCTGGCCACATGCGGTATTGCACGCCATAGAAATCAATGTGGAAAAAATGATTTTCATTTCCATTGACTTCTATGGGGAAACTCGCATTGATATGCGAGTGCTTTGGATTACGAGCGTTCTCCTGGAACGGATTATGCTCGTAATCTGAGGTTCCACTTGTATATATAAAATAATATGCAAAGCATTTGGAGGGAAGCTTCAGATTGGGAAATATGTTTTTTATTACAAATGATGTGAGCAGACTGCAGTTCCTCTTTAATCAAAGCTGCAGATTGAAAAAGAGAAAAAATTGAACACGGCTTCTGAAATCACACGGACATTAATCTTCTATGCGATTTTAGTGTTTGAGGTAACAGAAGGATAAATTCCACGTTTCTTTCCAGACTGACGGAATTAATGACATGGAGATACTTTGTGTTTCAAGGGGACTTTGGGGAAAAACCTTGAGAGCTTAAAATGAGCTCCTTAGAAAACAAGAGGTCCTTCGCAGGGAAGCATCTGATCACATCCAGCGATTATCTCCCGTCATTGCCACTCGGCATCTATAAACAGTCGCACTTAATTGAAGCATTTAGCATGATTGGCTGTCATTTTCGGAGTGCCGGAGTGTCTGCCGGAGGGAAGGAACCCCTCAGACTGACATCTGTGCCGGATCAGGTAACGAGACCGAGAACTGGGAAGTCACAACGTTCTCTGCCAGCAGACTTTGTTCTCCAAGAGACGGGGCCGCTGATAGGGGGGGACCACCACTAGGGTGACCACATTCCCAAACTACCGTTCAGGGACATCCTCCCTTCCCAAAAATCAGCTTGTGCTGTAACCAATCACAGCACAGTGACTGGACACAAGAGGCGGGATTTATGATTTCTCCAATCACAAGCAGGGGGGTGGGGACTGTGCTCCTCCAGGCATTCCCGGCCAGGACAAGTACTGTCAGTGAGTAAAGCGGTGATGTGGCGCCCTTTTTTGGGGGCATCAGATTGGCTCGGGAGGGGGATGAATTCCAGAACACTGTATTGTCCTGGAATGAATGTGCCCGGGACAGACCTGCAAAACGGGCAATTGGGACACGTGGTCACCCTAACCACCAGTCCACCTGTAGGGGACCCAAACAGCAGGGGGATTTGTAGTTGGGCTGAGGGGCAATTACAGAAGGATGCCCTATGCGGCTCTCTGCAACAGCTTAAACACAGTTTCTCCCCCTCTTGCCGGCTGATCCTTTCCTGCCTGCTTCTGATCCCCCCTCATGTCACTGTGCTGCCCCCTACAGTGTTGTAGGCTTCCCTGTCCTGTAAAAAAAAAAAAAAGTTAAATATTGTAATAAATAATAATAAAAATGTAAAATAATTGTAAAAAAAAAAAAAAAAACATTTTTATAAAAAAAATATAATTTTTATAAAAAAAAAAAAACTATTAAAAAAGGGTGAATTCACACAGATTCTCTGTTATGTTTGTTCTATAATAATAATTTTGGTGTATCTTTAGTGAAAATATGGTCTTGATAAAAAAAAAAAAAGTTAAATATTGTAATAAATAATTAAAAAAAATGTAAAATAATTGTAAACAAAATATAAATTTTATTAAAAAAATGTAAAAAAATAAAAAAACTATTAAAAAAGGGCGAATTCACACAGGTTCTCTGTTATGTCTGTGTTTGCTAATAATGATTTTGGTGCATCTTTAGTGAAAATATGGTCTTGATAAAAAATAATAATAATAATAATTATACTAGTTAAATATTGTAATAAATAATATTTTGTTTTTAAATATAATAATTGTAAAAAAAAAAAAAAATTATAACAGAAATATAATTTTTAATTAAAAAAAAATATTAAAAAAGGTCAAATTCACACAGGTTCTCTGTTATGTTTATGTTCGCTAATAATGATTTTGGTGTATCTTTAGTAAAAATATGGTCATGATTCCCTGTTAAAAAAAAAAATCAAAATATGGTCTTGATAAAAAAAAAAATGGTTAACTTACAACTTACTCGATCCATTGCAATCAGGATTCCGTCCCGGACACGGGACAGAATCAGCATTGCTTAAGATATGGGACGACGTTCTTGAGGCCGCAGACGAAGGAGAATCTTCTCTTCTGGTTCTGCTGGACCTAAGCGCAGCCTTTGATACAGTTGATCACAAGCTGTTATTGACTCGGCTGGCTAAAATAGCCAAAGTCGCAGAAAGCGATCTATCCTGGCTCTCCTCTTTTTTGGAAAACCGTTCGCAAATAGTGAAGCTAGGACCCTTCACTTCCGAACAACGCACATTATCGTGCGGGGTCCCTCAAGGATCTCCCCTGTCGCCGATGTTATTCAACATCTATGTGCGTCCTCTTTTCGAAATCATCAGCAGCCAAAAACTGCTATATCACTCTTATGCAGACGACACGCAACTGTACTTCCGCATTTGCAATAAAAAGGATCACCACCTCAATCTAGAGACATGCCTCTCTTTGATAGAGGACTGGATGACAAAGAGTTATCTCAAACTCAACGGAGCTAAAACAGAACTTCTTCTGTTTCACGCCAAGCGTAGGAATCAATCGACAACAACCTGGATCCCCCCGCCCATTCTGGGCAAAATCATCCCCCCTAGCGCCAAAGTCAAAAGTCTTGGGGTCATCTTTGATTCCGACATGACAATGAACGCACAAATAGGGGCAGTAGTCAGCGGATCTCACCATCTGCTGCGCCTACTACGCAGACTCACGCCTTTTATTCCCAAGAATGACATAGCGGTCGTGGTAGGAGCGATTGTAAACTCCAGACTGGACTATGCAAATGCCCTCTACCTCGGACTCCCCAAGTACCAAATCGCTCGTCTTCAAGTCGTTCAAAATACGGCCGCCAGACTTGTGACTGGGAAAAAACCCTGGGAATCAATCTCACCTTCACTGAGATCTCTTCACTGGCTACCAGTTAAAGACAGAATCACCTTTAAAGCTCCCTGTCTAACGCATAGATGTATCCATGGGAATGCTCCCCATTATCTATGCGAAAAATTAAAAATTCACAATCCCAATCGTATTCTACGATCCACCAATCAAAATCGGCTTCAGATACCGAAAGCCAGATACAAGTCCAAAGGAGACAGGAGATTCGCTGTCCAAGGTCCCAGACTATGGAACGCCTTACCAGCCAGCATTCGGCTGGAGGAGAACTATTTAGTCTTCAGGAGAAAGATTAAGACTCATCTCTTTTGATCTCAAAGGAGACAGGAACAACAAGCGCCCAGAGGCGATTTACTTCGCATGTGCTGCGCTATATAAGTTCCTCATTCATTCATTCATTCATTCATTCATTCATTCAAATATTGTAATAAATAATAAAAAAAAACAGTAAAATAAAATAATTGTAAAAAAAAAAACATTTTTATAAAAAGAAACTACAATTTTTGTTAAAAAAAAATATATTAAAAAAGGGCGAATTCACACAGGTTCTCTGTTATGTTTGTGTTCGCTAATAATGATTTTGGTGTATCTTTAGTAAAAATATGGTCATGATAAACAAAAAATTGTTAAATATTGTAATAAATAATAATAAAAACAGTAAAATAAAATAATTGTAAAAAAAAAAAAAAAAAACATTTTTATAAAAAAATACAATTTTTGTTAAAAAAAATATATTAAAAAAGGTCAAATTCACACAGGTTCTCTGTTATGTTTATGTTCGCTAATAATGATTTTGGTGTATCTTTAGTAAAAATATGGTCTTGATTAAAAAAAATTGTTAAATATTGTAATAAATAATTAAAAAAATGTAAAATAAAATTGTAAAATATTTTTTTTTTATAAAAAATATAATTTTTATTAAAATGTAAAAAAAAAAAAAAAAAACGATTAAAAAAGGGCGAATTCACACACGTTCTCTGTTATGTTTGTTTTCGCTAATAATGATTTTGGTGCATCTTTAGTGAAAATATGGTCTTGATATATTGGGGGGGGGGGGGCTGCCAGGTAGGCTGTACATGGCCCAGTTATTTCTAACAGCAGCCCTGCTAAGAGATAACCGGCTCCCTTCTCAATTTTTAAAATGTCATTATTAACCCGGACATGTTCCTCAGATATACAGAGGGGGGAGGCCTGGAAAAGCCCCATTAGTCCTCTCACCCCCAGAAAGGTGGAGAGCTGCGGAGGAGTAGCGGTCATCCTCTGGTCCCATGGACAATGCTCTAGGTCAGGCATGTCATAGTTAAATGGAACAGAACGAGGATTAAGTGTCTGCGGAGGGCTAATTCCAAATTGTATTGCAGCACTTTAGTAATTATCATAACAATAAGAGCAATCTTCAATATTTTATCCCAAGAGGAGAAAGCATATTGTGAAATATTCAACTGCAAAATGATGTAAGGAATTCTAGACTTTATAAACTATAGTAGGACCTCCTAACGCGTTCCAGTTCTTTATATCAGTGGTCAGTAACTCCTGTCTTCAGGGCCCACTAACAGGCCAGGTTTGCAAGATAACTGAAATACATCACAGGTGATATCATTTTCTGCTTAGTGATTGCAGAATTTGTCTGTGTAACGGGAGGGCCCGTGGAATCCAGAAGCTCTTACAAAGTCAGGAAATAATGGACATATCTTGGATTGCTTTAACATGGGTCTGTAATTCACAATATATTCCAGGAGATCTGGAAGAACTATTTACAGGTTGTTGATTCTGAACTCAACAGATTAATTGAAAGAGTGACTCATTTAATGTGGGAACACAGACTGTTGGCTCCTAAGACCTTTTCATTGTTTTGTGCTAATTGACACTGAATTGTGTGAAGGAGTCCTGTGATAAATGTGTATTGTGTGGCAGGTGAGAGGAGCCGGGATTTCTACCTAGAGGTGGGATGTCTCAAAGTCACCTTGTCTGGGTAAATGATTCGTTAATTAGCTCATGTCAATTATGACAGAGTTGGTGTCAGAATGTCTTAAAAGATGTGTATTGTATTGCAGCACTTTAAAAAGGAACCATTGTATAATGTTGTGGGTGGAGTTGAGTCATTGTTCTTTTTGGTAACTGTATACAAGAGCCTGATTTTCTCATTAAAGCGTCTATTTGTTTTGAACCTCAAGCAGAGCTCATTATTGGGGTTCGTTTGCCTGACTGTGGAGTGTCCATAGCTGTCTTGGTTTCGGAATTAAATATCTTAAACGGATTTAACCCCTGTCCCATTTGGGGTTCCGTTACAGTCGGCATCTCCATAAGTTAATACATAAAACCTGGCCTGTTAGTGGGCCCTGGGGACTGGGTTGATGACCACTGCTTTATATGACCGAGGAATAATTCCGACCTAGGGTGACCACATTTCCAAACTGCCATTCAGGGTAATATAGTCTCGGGGTTGATGGGGAATTTGGCGGTGGGTTATTTGTCAGGTGAATGTGTCACTTGCCACCAGATGCAGTGCCGCTTGCCACCCATAGCCTGCCACCAGATGCAGTGCTTGCCGTCACTCCCTCTGCATGAGCCACTTGCGTAGTAGGAAAGGAGTGGCGTCACTATCTGGAGAGTGAAGATCACACCAGTCCCTGCTGCTTGCCGCTGGTTGCCGGAGAAGGAGGAGGTGCCAAGGTGGGTGGGGACAGCAGTGCTGCACTAGGCGCAGGCCTCGCTCCCGGTCTCACTGTCTGAGAGTAAATTGTTACTGGTTGCAAGACACCAGGCATCGCTGGCCCTAGCAACCAGTTTCCGGAAATGTAGTTATTAGTTAGTAGAGGGTAGCTGTGTCCTCTATTTTATTCTGTGACATAGGATTGTCCCGGAATGAAGGTGCCCGGGACCTGGGACAGACATGTCAATTGCTGGACAGTCCCGGGCGATCCGGGACACGTGGGCACCCTATTCCGACCCCTTATTCTTTTATATCCTCCATGTTTCCATTCCTCCTATATCCCCGACTCCATCTTTTTAAACAAAATCCAAACCTCTAGAATTAAGTTAAAAAAAAAAAAAAAAACCTTCTGCCGTTACACCCCTTTAAGCCTGGAATTCGACTCTAAAGCATTTATGCATTCCTAAACCGGAAAAGCTTTCAAACAAGCCATCACCCAAATTTCTAGCTACTTGTAATGTGAAGTTATTCATTCTCTAAGATTGTCAAAGATCACAACAAAAACTCATGCGGGGAAAGAGGCCGTGACTTCAGTGTCTATGTTGTGAACTGTAAAGATGAATTTCCCCACAATGCCTACTCCTTCAGAGGTTAATGAGGGTTGTTTTAAAGTGTGTTTTCTACTTGCCCAGTATGCTGATACATTAGTGTGCATAATCTGGGCATAGGTTCAGTTTACCTAGGTTAAAATGATGTACCCGCCCCCTCCAGGTGTCTATGTGCTGGGCTAGCTTGGCCTGCGCATAAGCATCCTATAGATTTGATTGAGACTTGTTCCCACAGTATGGATACATCCTAGTAAAGTTTATGGAGCTTTAATGTGAAGACACAGCCACTAGATTTGTTTTACTGATGATGAAGAAAAGAGGGAAGGACGGCTGCACTCCAAGGATTTTCAAACGAAAAAAGTTGTCTTTATTGTAAATCCAAAAACATGTACAGTCACAGCAATCACAGAAAACAGGACAGCCGACGCGTTTCGCACTCGATCAGTGCTTAGTCATGACTAAGCACTGATCGAGTGCGAAACGCGTCGGCTGTCCTGTTTTCTGTGATTGCTGTGACTGTACATGTTTTTGGATTTACAATAAAGACAACTTTTTTCGTTTGAAAATCCTTGGAGTGCGGCCGTCCTTCCCTCTTTTCTTCATCATCATTGCCATTTGCATCGCCAGCACCTTGGTAATCTAATTATCCTTGATCGTCTACAGGTCTCACCTGGGGCGGTGATTTCTTTTCTTTTTTTTAGATTTGTTTTACTGTTATGACTTTAGACTCTTTTTAAATACTGTATTTATTGGCGTATAACACTCACTTTTTTACCCTGAAATTAGTGGCTAAACTGTGCGTGTTCTACAAGGGATTGTGGAACGTTTTTTTTTCCTGAAATTTCCCTCTTAAAGTTAGGGGCCCGGACATCGGCGGCGTAAGCGTATATTTCGTAGGTGTTAGTGTAAGTGGGCTGGAAGTGGGCGTGATCCATGTTAATAAAGCGTGACCCCATGCAAATGATGGGCCAGGAGCCAGACAAGTACTTAAACCGAACTGCGCATGCGTCGAGTTGTGGACGTATCCCCGTGTGCATGCGCACAACCAAGTCGGAACAACTGCCTAAGATACGCCAAATTACTGTGTACGCCGTTAACGTAACCTAAGCCCAGTCAGACCCACGTCGGCCCATATTCACAGACGTCCAGTACGTAGGCTTGTGTTCCCTGGTCCATACTTTTGCTTGGGTTGCGCCTCATCTATGGGGAATAACTTTACTCTGAACGTAAAACTTACGCAAACTGCGTAAATCATGCGCCAGGTGCAAGTCGGTTCGTGAATCGGCGTATCTCTCTCATTTGCATATTTGAATAGAAAATCAATGGGAGCGCCACATGTGGCCAGCGTAAATATGCGCCAACTCTATACGCCGGCGTAGGCAAGTTACGTCGGTGGGATGAAGTCAGTTTTTAGGCGTATCTTAGTTTATGGGTCCGGCGCACAGATACGACGGCGCATATTTGTACTTACGCTGTGTATCTGGAGATACGTTGGCGTAAATGCTTTGTGAATCCGGGCCTAAGTGCGTGTTATACGCCAATAAATACGGTACATATGATTGCAAACTTTGTATCATAAATTGGGCACATCTCCTAGCCTGGTATTTGTTCATGTTAAAAGTTTTTAGGCTTTTAACTGAAGTAAGAAGACCGTGGTAAAGTCAGCAGGAAAGATGTGAAACGTTAAATAAGAAGTGTTTTAGCGGGAAGTCAATATTTCAGGTATTGATCAGAGAGGCTAGGTTTAGAAACTTGTTCTGTTTCGCCTCTAAAGTGCTCAGCTGTGTGCAAACCACCTGCCTTGAAAATCAATATATTGCAAAGGGAGCCATTGTCAACAAGGAGTTAAAGAACCGCTATCACCAAATAACACGCTGTCAAGTCATATGTGCCAAGTGTTTCCATCTCTATATTTACTGTAAAAAAAAAATCATTACTTTTTAAATCTAAATGTCAAAACTTTTTGTACAGATTCTGCTGGGTGTGAGGATTGTTTGGAAAGAAAAAGATAGTGCCAGCGTGTAGGCAGGTGCAGTCTGCTTCCTCCTCTGTAGGTGGCACTTGACCGGAGCGGTACTGGAGTGGTGCTCTACCCATTGGGTTGTCTGTTGAGTTGAGCCTTTTGCTTCCGCAACCGGACTGTGTGTAATTACTTCCAGCATGCTGTACCTACCCACATGTAATAAGTCGTCACCAAGGGGTACCTTTTTGTATATAGCGCATTCCTTTTTTGGACAGCACCATATTTGCTTTAGCTCTTTGTGCACTTGAAGGTATATATATATATATATAATATATATTTATTATCTCCTTCTAGACTGTAAGCTCTAACGAGCAGTGCCCTCTGATCCTTCCTGTATTGCAGGGGGGTCTCCAAACTGCAGCCCGGGGGCCAGATGCGGCCCTTTGCTAGCTTTTATCTGGCCCTTGGGGCACTATTCTTCCATATGATATGAGGTACTAGTTCTCCTACTGACACCAAGAATGGGGCAATATTTCTTCCACTGATGCCAGTGATGGGGAACTACTCCTCCTCCTATTGATCACCAACATTGAGGCCATGTTAACCCTTTCTGATGTTGGAAAGAGGACATTTTCTTCCCCCAATGGCCACAATCCGGCCCCCTTAAAGTCTGAAGGGCAGAAAACTGGCCCTTTGTTTGGAGAGCCTTGCTGTATTGAATTGTATTGTAACTGTACTGTCTTCCCTGATATTGTAAAGCGCTGCGCAAACTGTTGGCGCTATATAAATCCTGTAATAATAATTATATACTGTATATATATATACAGTGCAGAAAATAAGTATTTGAACACCCTGCTATTTTGCAAGTTCTCCCACTTGGAAATCACGGAGGGGTCTGAAATTGTCATCGTAGGTGCATGTCCACTGTGAGAGACATAATCAAAAAAAATTCCAGAAATCACAATGTATGATTTTTTAACTATTTATTTGTATGATACAGCTGCAAAGAAGTATTTGAACACCTGTCTATCAGCTAGAATTCTGACCCTCAAAGACCTGTTAGTCTGCCTTTAAAATGTCCACCTCCACTCCATTTATTATCCTAAATTGGATGCACCTGTTTGAGGTCATTAGCTGCATAAAGACACCTGTCCACCCCATACAATCAGTAAGAATCCAACTACTAACATGGCCAAGACCAAAGAGCTGTCCAAAGACACTAGAGACAAAATTGTACACCTCCACAAGGCTGGAAAGGGCTACGGGGAAATTGCCAAGCAGCTTGGTGAAAAAAGGTCCACTGTTGGAGCAATCATTAGAAAATGGAAGAAGCTAAACATGACTGTCAATCTCCCTCGGACTGGGGCTCCATGCAAAATCTCACCTCGTGGGGTCTCAATGATCCTAAGAAAGGTGAGAAATCAGCCCAGGACTACACGGGAGGAGCTGGTCAATGACCTGAAAAGAGCTGGGACCACCGTTTCCAAGGTTACTGTTGGTAATACACTAAGACGTCATGGTTTGAAATCATGCATGGCACGGAAGGTTCCCCTGCTTAAACCAGCACATGTCAAGGCCCGTCTTAAGTTTGCCAATGACCATTTGGATGATCCAGAGGAGTCATGGGAGAAAGTCATGTGGTCAGATGAGACCAAAATAGAACCTTTTGGTCATAATTCCACTAACCGTGTTTGGAGGAAGAAGAATGATGAGTAGTGTTGCTCACGAATATTCGCATTGCGAATATTCGCTACGAATATTGCATATTCGAGTATTCGCGAATATCTCGAATATCGCGGCGAATATTCGCTATTTCGAATATTCGATATTTTTCAAATTTCGCAAAAAAATTCGCAATAAAATTCGCAATAGCGAAAATTCGCATTTTTTTTTTTTTTATCAAATATCACGAATATTCGATATTAACGAATATTCGCAACCGCATATGTGAAATTTCGCTTTTTTTTTATATAAAATATACCGAATATTCGTAAATATCGAATATTCGTGATATTTTATAAAAAAAAAAAAAAATCGCGAAATTTCACATTAGCGAAAATTCGCATTAGCGAAAATTCGCATTGCAAAATTCGCAATTTTTTTTTTTTTTTTTTTTTTTATAAAATATCACGAATATTCGATATTAACGAATATTCGCGAATATTCTTCGAAATATTCGCGAAATATCGCGAAATCGAATATGGCGTATTCCGCTCATCACTAATGATGAGTACCATCCCAAGAACACCATCCCTACTGTGAAGCATGGGGGTGGTAGCATCATGCTTTGGGGGTGTTTTTCTGCACATGGGACAGGGCGACTGCACTGTATTAAGGAGAGGATGACGGGGCCAGATTGCGAGAATTTGGGCAACAACCTCCTTCCCTCAGTTAGAGCTTTGAAGATGGGTCGAGGCTGGGTCTTCCAACATGACAATGACCCGAAGCACACAGCCAGGATAACCAAGGAGTGGCTCTGTAAGAAGCATATCAAGGTTCTGGCGTGGCCTAGCCAGTCTCCAGACCTAAACCCAATAGAGAATCTTTGGAGGGAGCTCAAACTCCGTGTTTCTCAGCGACAGCCCAGAAACCTGACTGATCTAGAGAAGGTCTGTGTGGAGGAGTGGGCCAAAATCCCTCCTCTAGTGTGTGCAAACCTGGTGAAAAACTACAAGAAACGTTTGACCTCTGTAATTGCAAACAAAGGCTACTGTACCAAATATTAACATTGATTTTCTCAGGTGTTCAAATACTTCTTTGCAGCTGTATCATACAAATAAATAGTTAAAAAAAATCATACATTGTGATTTCTGGAATATTTTTTTTTTTGATTATGTCTCTCACAGTGGACATGCACCTACGATGACAATTTCAGACCCCTCCATGATTTCCAAGTGGGAGAACTTGCAAAATAGCAGGGTGTTCAAATACTTATTTTCTGCACTGTATATATCTAGTAAACCTTGGATTGCGAGCATAATTCATTTCAGAAACATGCTTGTAATCCAAAGCACTCTTATATCAAAGCAAATTTACCCATAAGAAATAATGGAAACTCAAATGATTTGTTGCACAAGTCCTTCTGTTTATCGTCCATATAAAAATATTACAGCAATGTGACCAGGTTGTGTAACCATAAAATGTCCATCCACAAATGGAATCCTCCACAAGGGGGATTGGAAGAAAAATCCAGCAGGAGCTCCAGAGTATAAAAGAGAAGAGAGGCGCCTCTAAGTGTAGCAAAATTGTGCTAAATGTTGTTCCTTTATTAAATGTAACCATATTTCTAAACTTAGAGGCGCCTCTCTTCTCTTTTGTACTCAGTTGTGACATGACGCTACTCTTATATCAAGACATCGCTTGTATATCAAAATGTTTCTCGTCTTGCAAAACGCTCTTAAACCAAGTTACTCTTAAACCAAGGTTTTACTGTATATAGCAGTGATGGCGAACCTTGGCACCCCAGATGTTTTGGAACTACATTTCTAATGATGCTCAACTACACTGCAGAGTGCATGAGCATCATGGGAAATGTAGTTCCAAAACATCTGGTTCGCCATCACTGCTATATAGCTTCTTTTAAATAACTTCAGCGCACCAAACCCAGGTGGTCTACTATGCAAATATCAACCACAAATGTTGTGGTCAAGCTCTGGTCTGCCTCCTTCTAACCCCTGTACCCCTCCTTTTCATTGCTAGATCTGGGTAGCATCATTCCCTAAAAGAATAGGTGCATAGAGTAGGAGGATATTGCCAGAGTGTAGAGAAATGGTAGTTGTGGTCGATACTTGCAGAACAGAACACCTGAGGTTTTGAGGATCTCTGAACGGTATGTGAGCAGATACCTGGACCTTCTTAGAAGACTGTGAACTTCTGGGTTTAATTTGCTTTTCCAATTTCTTTCTATTCTGTTTCCATTTCTTAATAAGCAATTAAAACACAACCTGACCCTAGATCAGTGATAGTGAACCTTGGCACCCCAGATGTTTTGGAACTACATTTCCCATGATCCTCAAGGGAAATTATCCTCGAGTTCATGAGCATCATGGGAAATGTAGTTCCAAAACATCTGGGGTGCCAAGGTTCACCATTACTTACCTAGACCAATTCAATCATGGCCTACAAAAATTGGGTCATGTATGACGTCCTCAGGGGCCAAAAGAGTTTCCTGGCCCATTGGAAGGACATATTATGTTTGATCTATGAACAATATGCCATTCATCCTTCCCTTTCTTATTCTATGTGCTGCATGTATGCACCAGTTGCAATGTACACTGAGGAGGGTTTGAGAACAGGTAGATGTCACCCAACTGTGCATAGCATTGGGGTCTAAACATCCTGATGGCCCTTTGCATTGATGAAGAGTACAAACAAGACCACATTTAATGTACTATTCTTCTTTTCTAGGTCTCAATATATGGAAAATTTTATAGCATAATCTCTTCATGGCAGAAATGGCTACCTTGTTCTGATCTAAAACAGAAACACCATACTCCAGTGGTGGCCGATCCATTAGGGGCACAGGGGCGCCACCCCCCTAAACCATGCACCTGACCCTAATCTACATTCCGGGGGGGCAGACGCATAACGTTTTTTTAATTTTTTTTAGAGCCTGAGGCTGTAATTCGCTTAAAAAAAAAAAGAAGGGTGGGCTTGGGGCTCCGAGCACTGTTGTGTGACATTAGTGAAATAATATTCACTAATGTCTTCCTGCTTCTCCTTCCAGGCCAATCAGGAAGCGGATCCTGAGACTTCATTGGCCAGGGTGTCTTAGAGCTGGTTCACACTCCCGTGGCACAACTCTGGGGGCGGCTCTGCAAGTCGTCCTGAGGACGACTTCAGAGGCGACCAGCAAAACGACTTCTGTATAGAAGTCAATGCAGGTCGCCTCGAGCCACCCCCGAAGTTGTACAGGAACCTCTTTCTAAGTCGGAACGACTTGCGTTGCTCCTATTAGAATGGTTCCATAGCATTGAATGAGCCGCCTGACGAGTCGCCCCCGTGTGAACCGGCTCTTAGGACTCCCAACAAATCGGGTCCCAGGACCCGCTTCCTGTTCAGTCCGGGAGGAGAAGCAATGTCACGACTCTTCCCTTGGCAAGATGCAGCAGGTAGAGGGACAGTTTTCCAGGAGCCCTACCCCGCATCCAGCACCACTTCCTAAGGTAAGGCCATGGATCACCGCCTTCCCGTCTGGTAGTGAGGGGGGGGCCAGGTTTGTTTGCCACTCCCCCTCAAATTATTGAGCACCAGCCGCCACTGCCATACTCCCGATCTAAATCTGTCCTCATGACAAAATAATAGAAACAGAAGTCTATATGGGATAGATTGTGCCAATATAAAATTAGGAATGTATTAACCAGTAATATAACACGAGCAGAGTAATGAGTAGGTTTCTGTAGAGCAACATTGACCATAAGAAAATCTTTCCCTCTTTGTACTAGGGGTGTGTGACGTTGACCATCAGAATAAAGCGGGGTACACTCCCGTGATGCTTACCCCTCTGGCATCGGCAGAAACAGATGAAGACATGCAAGTTGTGAAAGCTCTTCTCAGTCTCGGCAATGTCAACCTGACTGCCACCCAGGTACGTCGACAACATACATTATGTATATGATTGCACCTAAAGAGATGTATACATTGTTAAACTGCATTGTAGGCACGTTCAATAATTGTATCTAAAGCCATTTTTGGTTGGTGGTTCAATAGAGCGGGGAAGGATTGGAACTCCTTTCAGATTTTTTTATTGCTATCTCGTTCCCTGCAGGAGATATTCGTCCGCTCTATTTGTCCTGGTGACCACTGGATCAGTACTGGAACAGAGTGATGGAGAATCCAAACTTTTCATTTGTCACCAAACAGGAAGTGAAGGGAAATCTTTCAATGAGAACACTTGTGGTGATGACATTCTGAAGCAGGCCATACATCGGGGGTGCCCAACCTTTTGAAGGCCGAGGGCCACTTAAGTGACTTAGTAACCAGTCGCGGGCCACAATGAGCTGAGTGGACAAATGACAGGTCTGTGTCCAGTTTGCATATGCAAAGCAGACATGGACACAGCCCAATCTACTCTATGGACCCGCTGATCCAATCAGATGGAAGGTGACAGATCCACTTCTGTTTTTTTTTGCAGATCGGATTGGACGTAGTTGGGTGTAAATGGACAAAAGTCTGTTTACATCTACCGCTCCGTAGAGGTGAATGGAGGGTCTGATTGGGTCAGAGCGGTCGTGTGAAAGGGACCTAAGGCTGCTTTTACACTGATGGTTTGTAGTCTATTGTGGCGCAGTGCAGGGCTGTCTTAATAGCATCATGGGCCCCTGGGCAAAGTAATGCTCTGGGGCCCCTACAATGGAGACAGTGCAGGTAAACAGACATCAAGTAGGTAGGAGGCAGACAAGCGAAGCTTGCCCTTTTGGGTGGCGCTCCGCATTAACTACATGAACAATCATTATGTGAAGCAAAAAAACAGTGGGGAAAATACGACATACATAAAGTAACAAAACTGTCCTGTGCATATATTATATCTGTTAGATTGATGCCTCCCAGGCACTATGGCCCCTCAACACCCCAGATATCCCCCCAGCACTCTGACCCCTCTACGTCCTAGATATCCCCCCAGCACTCTGACCCCTCTACACCCCAGATATCCCCCCAGCACTCTGACCCCTCTACACCCCAGATATCCCCCCAGCACTCTGACCCCTCTACATCCCAGATATCCCCCCCAACACTCTGACCCCTCTACACCCCAGATATCCCTCCAGCACTCTGACACCTCAGATATCCCCCCAACACTCTGACCCCTCTACACCCCAGATATCCCTCCAGCGCTCTGACCCCTCTACACCCCAGATACCCCCCCCCCAGCACTCTGACCCCTCTACACCCTAGATATCCCCCCAGCACTCTGACCCCTCTACACCCAGATATCCCCCCAGCACTCTGCCCCTCTACACCCCAGATATCCCCCCCAGCACTCTGACCACTCTACACCCCAGATATCTCCCCAGCACTCTGACCTCTCTACACCCCAGATATCCCCCCAGCACTCTGACCCCTCTACAACCCAGATATCCCCCCCAGCACTCTGACCACTCTACACCCCAGATATCTCCCCAGCACTCTGACCCCTCTACACCCCACATATCCCCCAGCACTCTGACCCCTCTACACCCCACATATCCCCCCAACACTCTGACCCCTCTACACCCCAGATATCCTCCCAGCACTCTGAACCCAGGCAGCATGGACTCAAGGACCAGCTGCTTTGGGGAAAGTGCAGGGCTCCAATGCAGCTGGGGCCCCTGGGCAGTGCCCGGGTTTGCCCTCTCATTAAGACAGCCCCGGCGCAGTGTACCTTTAGTTAGCTGCACTTTGCCATAGACGTCTATTTTATCCCGCAGGTGTGGTGCACTTTCTGAAAAGCCGCTTGCTTCCTCTACCGCTGGGTTCATTTACAACACTGATGCTCTCGGATTGGAGGTCAGCAACCTGCAATCTGGGCTTGCCATCCCAGAGCAGGAGGTCGCAGGCCACATCAGAGGGCTCCACAGGCCACGGGTTGGGCACCCCTGCCATACATCATGCTGTTTTCTTTCTTTCCACCACGGGTGAAAGGAAAGAAAATTGTTCGATTTCCCCTAATAACACATTCAATGTTGATGGTAAACCCCTCTCGCAGGACTGTTGTGTTCTGACAGCAGGGAGCTTTCCACCAAACGACTTGTGTCCAACCAGCCTTGCCCATACATGGATCAAAATGTGACTGGTCCCTGCTGAACTGGTCAAATTTCAATCCATGTATGGCCGGCTTAACAAAAGGAATCCCTTTTTCTTTGGAGATTTGACCTCTCATTTTTTATTGTACCTACAGGACAGAACTAAACTACAAGTCTCATCAAGCCTCTGCCTGTGGGAGTCATGCTCGTAACTGTCAGCCTTGCAATGCCTCATGGGACTTTTAGATTTGCAACAGCTGAATGGCCGCCAGTTTGAAACTCCCCCTGCCTTAAGGGGTCTAGAATGCTGGGAGGCGGGGCAGAGCCTCGGCGGTGTGCAGTACCGTATTTGGCCAGAAGTGTGGGGGCGCCGGTGACACTCGGATGCACTTGGAGCCACTCAGAAACACTCAGGGCCAGATCCACAAAGAATTACGCCGGTGTATCTATAGATACGCCGGCGTAATTCAAATTTCCCGTCAGTGTCATTGTTTTCTATCCAGAAAACAAGATACACCGGACTTACGCTAAGATACGACTTGCGTAAGTTTCTTACACCGCCGTATCTTAGATGCATATTTACGCTGGACGCTAGGGGCGCGTCCGCGTTAGATATACAAATGAGGTAGATACGGCGATCCACGAACGTACGTACGGCCGTCGCAGTGTTTTTACGTCGTTTGCATAAGCGTCGGTCCGGCGTAAAGTTACCCCTGCTGTATAGAGGTGTACGTAATGTTAAGTATGGACGTCGGGCCAGCGACGATTTTTACGTTGTTTGTGTAAACCGTTCGCGAATAGGGATTTGCGTACATAACGTTCACGTCGTTTTCATTGATGTTTTGCGATGTGATTTCGTGCATGCGCACTGGGATACGTCCAAGGCCGGCGCATGCGCAGTTAAAAAAAAGCGTTGTTTGCGTCAGGTCATTAATAAGTATAATAAAACACGCCCCCCCACTAGTTAATTTGAATTACACCCGCGTACGTCGGCCCCTTCACGCTACGCCGCCGTAAGTTACAGCGGCATTTCCTTGTGGATAAGGATACGCCGCAGTAACTTACAGCGGCGTAGAGTAAATGGGACACGCCGCGCCGGCGGGGCCGCTTTGTGGATTTGGCCCTCAGTTTCCAAGTGCATCTGAGCCGTTTCTGAGGCGGCGTACACACAACCGGTTTTCTCGGCAGAATCCATCAAGAAACTTGATGGGAGACGTATTCTGCCGAGAAAAGCGGTCGTGTGTACATTTTTCGCCGAGAAAACCGGTCGTGTGTACATTTTTCCCTGAGAAAACTGTCGAGAAACACGTTGAGCCAAACGCCGCGCTGCGTGCCCGCACGGGCACGCGCCGGCATTAAATCCTGAGGACGTCAATAGACGTCCAGTCAGGATTTCACAACCACTTCCCGGACGTCAATATACTATTGACCGTGCGGGAAGTGGTTAAGAAATAGGAAATACTGTTGTTGGGGATATGGGACTTTAAAAGTGCATCACAGCATAAAGAGTCACTCAAGGTTTTTATAAAAATATATACAAAATATTTGTTAAATGAACAATATCATACAATTAATGGATACAGTGTTATCATAGCCATAGGTGTACACAAACCTCCTATTGTTGACAAGGAATTGCTGTAATCACATACATGTTTTCATCACGTCCATATTTTTCTACATGTTTCGCCATGAAGGCTTCTTCAGGAAAGAACGTAAGGACTCATTTATTAAGTATGGAAGAACAATACTCGATCAGCTTTAGGCGTACAGTGGAACCTCTGATTGCGAGTAATGCAGTTAATGAGAGTTTCGCAATACGAGCGCTGTATTTTAAAATATCCTGACTCGATTTGCGAGTGTTGTCTCACAGGATGAGCAGGATTCAGGCCAAAGCGGTGTGCAGTACCGCGTTTGGCCTGAGGTGGGGACATGCTGGAGCCGAACGGTGCAGATCACAGCCGATCAGAAATGAACGGAAAAGCCCAAGGACAGCTTGGCTGACCCCGGAAAGTCTCTGGAACTGAGTTTTTCCGAGGTCATCGAAACTTTACTCTGGCATTTCCGAGGCTCTCCGACACCCCCTGCCTCTGGCCGCATGCGGTATTACATGCCATTGAAGTCAATGCAGAACAAATTATTTTCAATTCCATTGACTTCAATGGGGAAACTCGCTTTGATATGCGAGTGCTTTGGATTACGAGCATTCTCCTGGAACGGATTATGCTCGTAATCCGAGGTCCCACTGTATATAAAAAAAGAAAAACAAAGAGTTAATATATCATGAATTATCATAAAATGCAGGACTGCAAATTGCACACGCCACAGGCAAACTCTACAGTAGTGCCAACACACTCCTACCTCTTGGACTGAGTGTAGGAGTTCAGAAAAGAAGAAAGTGGAATTCTGAAATACAATGTGTGTCTTCGCAATCAAGAGCTGCCAAAATGATCCCCGTAGATATGCCACTATCTCAAATAATGATTTTTGAAAAGTAACCTGCAACATACATTAAAGCGGAATTTCACCCTAAATATAAGATCTCCCATGTGATCCAGCATACTGGCGTCAGCGCCAGTATGCTGTTTTTTTTTTTTTTTTATCCCACACTTACTGTATTATCCAGTAATTTCATTTTTTTCCCCCGCGGTGGACAGCGCCAGTACAGCGCGTCACATCTTCCGAAAATACCCAATATGGACTCGGGTAATCTCGGCGAAAATGCGGCGCCTGCGCACAGACCTAGGAGCTGACTGCGCAGGCGCTGTATTTCTCCGAGTCCTACGGCTATGGCTAGGACTATGGGGACACATTTAAAAAAAGTATCGGTATTCGGTATCGGCAACTACTTGAAAAAAAGTATCGGTACTTGTACTCGGTCCTAAAAAAGTGGTCTCGGGACAACCCTAATATAAACCTTGAAAGAATCAGACTCTTTAGCTGTTGAGTCCGATGCTCAGGGTGAGCACTGCGGGGAGGGAGAGGAGGTTGTGGGAAAGTCCAAAATCCCCAACAAAAGTTCCCTGCCTCTTCCTATGATTGGCAATCCTTTTGTGCAAAGACACACATTATATTTCTTAACATGGTTATTAATAGGGATGGTGGCAACCGGTACCTACAGTTGAAGTAGCGCTATTCTTCTGCTTTGTTCATATTTCATGTGTGAGGTTTACAACCACTTTAATTGAAATGGACACGTGCTTGTATATGGTAAAGGAACGTTTTTTGTATGCACATTAAATAACATATTTTAGGAAGTATCAGAAGTAATCGACAGATTACCCTGATCCAAGCGCACTATGGTGTATAGGTCAATATTTCAAAGCAGAACAAAGCAGCTATTATATTAAAGGGGAGGTTCACCCAAAAATCAACTTTCTGACATTAGATCCAGCATACTGCTAACATCTGCAGTATGCTGGGGGGGACATTTTTTTGGCTGCATACTTATCGTTTTATGAGCCGTTGTTATCTCGGCTCCGAGCGGGGAAAAGTGGGCGTTCCGCTAAGTGTGAGGTTTACCAAGAGGACACGTCGATATGACGGTATGCTTAAATAACATATTTTAGGAAGTATCAGAAGTAAGGCGTCCAAGCCGCGCAGAACAAAGCAGCTATTATATTAAAGGGGAGGTTCTTCTGACGAAAACTGCTAATCTGCAGTATGCCTTATCGAGTGTCACTTCAGGTATCGATTGACGGGCTGCTAAGGCGTGCCGCGCCTTCCGAAGGCGTGAAGGCGTGACGCGCCTTAGCACCTTAGCAGCCCGTCAATCAACTCCTCTTGGCTTAGGAACGCCCATTCCCCGCTCGGAGCCGGATAACAACGGCTCATAAAACGATAAGTACAAAAAAAAATTAAAAACCCCCAGCATACTGCAGATGTTAGCAGTATGCTGGATCCAGGGCTTTTTTTCTGGGGGAACTTGGTGGAACTCAGTTCCACCACCTTTGGCTCAGACCCTTTGGTGCCCGCTCGCCACAATCACTTGTGAACACAGAAGTCTGGTTTCTGTGTTTACAAGTGACTGCTTTGTAACCCCCTGAACTCTGCACACTGTATGTAATGCAATTCTGGTATTTAATGCCCCTTTAAGACCCTTCTACTGTTTGTGAAATCTGAACGGGTCGTGGTTGAGTTCCTGCACCTATTTTCTGAGAAAAAAAGCCCTGGCTGGATCTAATGTCAGAAAGTTGATTTTTGGGTGAACCCCTGCTTTAACCACTTCCCAACGGCCGTACGACTTTGTACGGCCAAAGGGATGTCCTGGATCTCTAACAGGCCGTGTTTTTACGGCCTGTACTCCGCCAGGACACTGGGGGACGCGCAAGCGCCGCTGTCGACGGTGCGCGCGTGCCCGCCGCATCTCTGACATGCTGATGCGCGTGCCTGGCGGCCGTGATGTCCGCCAGGCACTCGGGATCGGCGGCTGCAGGGACAAGAGGTGAATCTCTGTGTGTAAACACAGAGATCCATGTCCTGTCAGGGGAGAGAGGAGACCGATCTGTGACTCTTGTACACAGCATCGGTCACCTCCCCCAGTCACCTCCCATCTCCCCCACAGTTAGAACACAATTTAGAGGTACACATTAACCCCTTCCTCACCCCCTAGTGTTAACCCCTTCAATGCCAGTCACATTTATACAGTAATTAGTGCATATTTATAGCACTGATCGCTGTATAAATGTGAATGGTGCCAAAAATGTTAAAAGTGTCCGATGTCTCCGCCATAATATCGCAGTCACGAAAAAAATGCTGATTGCCGCCATTAGTAGTAAAAAAATGAATAAAAAAATAATAATAATTCTGTCCCCTATTTTGTAAGCGCAATAACTTTTGCGCAAACCAGACGCTTATTGCGATTTTTTTTTTTACCAAAAATATGTAGAAGAATACGTATCGCCTAGACTGAGAAAAAAAATGTATTTTTTTTAAAAAATTGGGCTATTTATTACAGCAACAAGTAAAAAATATTTTTTTTTTCAAAATTGTCGCTCTATTTTTATTTATAGCGCAAAAAATAAAAACCGCAGAGGCGATCACATACCACCAAAAGAAAGCTCTATTTGTGGGGGAAAAAGGACGCCAATTTTGTTTGGGAGCCACGTCGCACGACCGCGCAATTGTTAGTTAAAATGACGCAGTGCCACAAGCTAAAATTTCACCTGGTCAGGAAGGGGTATATGTGCCCAGTAAGGAAGTGGTTAAGAAAAAATACTAAAAACATTATATTTAATAATTTGTATTCTTTTATTACTGTTCTTTTATTCTACCATTTCCATCAACTTGCTGCAGAACTTATCACATTGCAGAAGCCGATTTACATTTTTTGAGACTTGAATAATTCACAGATCTTCAATTTTACATTTCATCCCAGCTGTAGTACAAATAGTGATTGTAATTGTACAGAATGAATTCCTTCTCCAGACACAGAGTTCTTGTATTTTTTCTGCCTCATTCATATGAATATATTCAGAATGGCGTCACGGAAAAATGTGTTCAAGAGCGTCACACAACTGAGGTTTCCTATTGTTCCTTCCACTGGAGCATGGGAAGGTCTTTTGACATTTTAGGTAACTTGTGCCATAGGCAGGCACAGCCGTCCCGGAAAATGTATGAACTATTACAGCCAAGGAATGTATTAATACAATCTGTAGTTATAATAGTTAACTATTACAGCTATAAACTTTTGCTTGTTAGAAACTATGGGCCAGATTCAGGTACAATTACATTGGCGCAGAGTATCAGAGATACACAACGCCGCCGTATTTTACCAGGCTCTACGCCGAATCCAAGTAGATTTTGGACCGTAAGGTACGGCGGCGTAGTGTATTTCTCGCGGCGGAATCGAAATACGCGATTAGGGGGCGTGAAGCATTTAAATTAGGCGCGTCCCCGCGGCGATCGAACTGCGCATGCTCCGTTCAGAAATTTCCCGCCGTGCATTGCGCGAAATTCGACGTGGGAACGACGGCCATACTTAACATGGGCTGTCTAATATTAGACCAGATAAAAGCTGGTATAACTTTACGCGGCAAAAAGATGACTACAGTTGCCGTAAGAGATTGCGAATGACGCTCGTAACTTCGTGGATCGTCGGAAAAAGCTCATTTGCATACCCCGACGCTGAAAACGACGGGAACTCCACCCAGCAGCCGCAAAATTATTGCAGCGTAGATCCGAAGGCGTACGAACACGTAAGCCAGTCGGATTGAAGCCCGAAGCCGTCGTTTCATGGTTTGAGGCTTCAGACTAATGACACGACGCGCGTAATTTGAAAGTACTCCAGTCTAACGCGAGATACACCGGAGTAAGGGCTCTGTGAATCTGGCCCTATGCTTTTCCAATTCCTCTGCCCTGGCTCTTTGTCCCCTTGCACACTTTTTTTCTTTTGTTGGTTCTTCTCCTTTATTATTGATCTTTTTTTGGTAAAAATTGGGATCCTTTGGCAGTTATTTATTGCTATTTGTATCCCAGTTGGGTAGATTAAGGCTGCATTCACATCTAGGCGGCAAGTAACGCCGCGTACGCGACATTACTTGCCGCGATTCGATTCATTTTTTTATTTTATTTTTTACAAATTATCTCCATTGATGTCTATGGCCGAATGCCAATGTCGCCTGAAAAAAAGGGTCCGGGACTTTTTTTCAGGCGACAGGCGTTCAGCGTTTCAGAGATGTGAACCATCTCTATAGACATGAATGGGAATTTTCCCCTCCAGCGGCACGAGCGTCGGGCGACAGGCGTTTTGTCGCCTAGATGTGAATGCAGGGTAAGCGTCTCTATTTCTCCTAATGATTACTGCCACTAGTGAGGGAAAATCTAAAATTGTGGGTTCTCGTCAGAAGGGGCATAGAGGGGAACTCTTCCAACGGGGACTTATTCCAGTGACATTTCCTTTCACTTAATGTGGCCAAAACTTTTTTGTAGTTCTGTATAGATTAAACCTCCTTGGCACCGAGCATATTTGCGTGCAATGGTGCAAATAGCGCTGTGCCAAGAGCACATGCCCTGCACACTCCTGACATAGTTACCGGCGGCCAACTGAAAGCTCCTGATCATGTGATCGCTGTGACAGCCAATCACGGTGGTTACATGAACATAAGCTCCGCCCCGCCTCCCAGCATTCTAGACCCCTTAAGGCGGGGGAGGGTCTCAAACTGGCGGCCCTTCAGCTGTTGCAAAACTGTTGCAAATCTGTTGCAAGGCTGAGCATTACAAGCATGACTCCCACAGGCAGAGGCATGATGGGATTTGTAGTTTAGCAACAGCTGGAGGGCCGTCAGTTTGGGGCCTCTCCTTAAAGGAGTTGTAAAGCCCCTGCTTTACTTACCTGACCCCTCGAAAGTCCCACGCTCGGTCCCAAGATGCTCTTCGCCGCTCAGCCTGGCCGCTGATTGGCTAGAGCGGATGGATTGAGAGCAGCACAGCCATTGGCTGGCGCTGATGTCAATTACATCCAGTGACGCTGCACGCCGAGGGATACAGTGAGCGGCTATGGCCGCTCACTGTATCACGGGAGCGTGCCCGCAAGGACTCATCACCATGCGAGCTCTTCCGCATTAATGTGGTGCGTTCTTGCGACGAGGACCAGAGACAGCCGCAGAGGGACCCCAGAAGAGGAGGTTTGGGGCCACTCTGTGCAAAACAAACTGAATAGTGGAGGTAAGTATGACATGTTTGTTATTTTAAAGAAAACATTTTTTTTTCCTTTAATAACCCTTTAAGGCCTTTTTTTTTTGCCTTCAGGATTTTAGCTCTAGTCTTACAAGCATTCTTATAGTCAAGACCTTGATGTCTTTTGCCTCCGAAAGATTGATATACGCAATAGTTGGTTCTAATTCTAACTGGTGTCTCAGCTATGCCTGAGTTTGTCATCCTTTGTGTTTTAAGAATAATAAAAAAAAAAAGAATAACCTGTTCTTTTTTGCCCTACTGGTAAAGTCAAATAAATCTAACTATTTAAAAAAATGACCCCATTTTTGTCAGGCTTAATGGATGTAGACTTTGTAGGCAATTTTGAGTTGCTTCATCAAACTGTTGAGTTTATTTTTCTGTAATTCAGCAAAGTTTTTATTCTGGATTGTAAGGAAAAATGTAAATTTCCCTTAGTGGGATTTTAATGGGCACTTTTTTTATCATCACAACACAAATATTTAAAATTATGCAATACTTTTTATTGATAAAAAAAAATTAAAATCATACAAAAATGTAAAACATGTAAGCATTGGCGTACAACAATACTGTAGAAATTATGGAAGAGCCCTGGGGTCATTACAAAAAAAATATTTTTTACAAAATTCTGAGTTTGAAAGTCAGAATTGTAAATTCATTTTTTTTATTTTATTTTTTACAGGATTCTGAGATTCAAAGTCAGAATTCTGAGATTCAAAGTCATTAGTGGTCCACCCTAAAAAAAAAAAGTTACACCAAAATGCTAAATATATATATATAAAAAAAAAAAATTGAAAAAAAAAATGTTTTACTTACCAGAATTCCGGTTGCTATGCATATATCCCTAATCTGCCTCTTCCTAGTCCGCGGCAGGTCTTCTTCCTCGCGTTGTCTTCTGGTGAATGAGTCGCACTGCCTTCTGGGAACTGTGTATCCCAGAGAGCAGCCACCCATTCACAAAGCACCGCGAGACGCGCACATTCGCAGTAGGAAACGGGCTGTGAAGCCACAAGTCTCCACTGCCCGTTTCCCTTAGTGAGGATGGCGACACCAGGACCTGCTGCGATCGAGAGATCGGCATCGGGGGGGCTGACATCGCGGGCGCTTAGGACAGGTACGCGTCCTTATTAAAAGCAGCTACAGTGTTTGTAGCTGCTGACTTTAAAAATTTAATTAAAAATCGTGGAGGGAACCCTGCTTTAATGAGTTTTTCCTCATCCAATGTGTTTTTTTTTATTTTGACTTCCATTGTACAGTTACAAACATGTAAACATTCAACATACAGCACTACAAAGCATCAGCACCAGTGAACAATCCAGCGCCCTTACAATAATATGCGAACAGTTTCATCCAAGGAAATAAACATAAAACACCCATTCAAGCACATAATGTATCAAAACTTAACACCCCCAAGAATAGCAATAGTGGTGGTCACCAAGGTCCTCCTTGCCCACAACATCATTATTCCAACCACCCCACACCTTTTCAAATTTAGACGGCACCCCTCTACTGAGATATGTAGCTTTTTAGAACGGTAAGGTATTATTTACGACCGTCTTCCAGGCCATGATGGTGGGGGCCACCGGTTTCTTCCATGATGGAATTAGATTATGTGCATAAAACAGGAGCAGGGAAAGTAGCGTCCGGATTACATTTTTTGGTGCTAACAGATCTACCAGGCCCAATGAGTATATTTCTATAGAGGGTTGAATGGATATCATCATGACCGACTTAACACAATCCAGAACAGATGAATGTGTACACAATTCCAAAAAATGTGCAGAAAATCCGATCCAGGGGCAGCACACCTCCAACAGTTCGAGGAGTATGTGGGAAAAATTCTCACAAGTTTAGCTGGAGTGTGATAAATTCTATGGACAAACTTAAATGGTATTGGGTGATCGCGTGCTGACACCAGTCTGGAGAAGGTAGAGCTCCATAAGTCATCCCTGTCAAGCTGTGTGGAAGTCCGCCAACCAGGCATTGTGACAATGGGTCAAAATCTTAGTAGCGTCTATGAACAATTGTTTGTAAATAGTGGATAAGACTTTTAGCAAGATGTTTTTCTCTAAGGCTGGGTTCACACTACGATTTTCCCGTCCGTCAGCCGCATACGATTTCAGTTTTGAAAACGTACGGGCCCGTACGGGAAAACTCATACATAGACAATGCATTGCAAATCGTATGCACTCAGATGCATCCGGGTGTGTACGATTTGCTGGCAAAACGTTTTTTAACAGTACACAAAACCGTGTTCGACCACGGTTTTGAGTCCGTTTTTGAAACCGTATGGCAAACGCATACGTTTTTTTTTAACATTAAAGTCAATGGAAAACGCACATATGTGCGGTTCCATACGTATAAACCGTATGCGTTTTTCGTCTGCGCATGCGCATTTTCAAAACAAGAAAATCTTTTTTTATTAAATGACACTAATTCCAAAAACGTATGCGTTTTTTTAATCAAAACCTGATGGAACCGTACGCACTTTTTGAAACCGTATACGTTTTATAAACGCATACATTTACGTACGGTTCAATCAGTTTCAGCCGCATACGTTTTTTCATATAAATCGTATGCGGCTGACGGATGGGAAAATCGTAATGTGAACCCAGCCTAAGCAAGGATTCCAAATCACTAACCCACACACAGATACCGGTGGATCCAAATTTGGCATGAAAGGCGTGCCTATACGGGAGATAACAAAGGAGGTGCTAATTAGGGAGCTGGAACTGGATGTGACCATCTTGGTCCCATACCTTGTTCCATGTGATTGGATCAGGGTAGGAATGGAACTGGATCAGCTGAGGATTAATGCTATAATGACATATGTGGGGACGCTGTGCTCTCCTGAAGTTCAGCTCTCCTGGTCACCTCCCACGCCCTGACAACAGATCACATAGATCCAGTAAGGGGATAAGGGGCACCCACGGAACACTAAATGAGACCATGCCTCATAAGATCCTCATAAGACTGCAGCCTCCAATGTTACTGCTGCATCATCCTCAGGTTATGTCAACCACCTAAGGGCAAAAACAAATTGCATCCGAAGGTGTTTGAGAGAAATCAGAATCTCCTTCATCAGGGATGTTTGGTGTATCACATCTACAAAGATGGACAATGGTGAGCATAATAAGGCCATACTGGAATTAAAAACAACATGTAGGGGTCTTATTTCTACCCACCAAAAATCAAAATGGTCCTCAACCCCCAAAAACAAGAGGACGAGGGGGTTGAGAACTATCTTCACTCTTCCTCTTGTAGTGATGATAAAAAAGTGCCTGTTAAAATGCCACCAGGGAGAATTTACCGTATATACTCGAGTATAAGCCAAGTTTTTCAGCACTTTTTTTTGTGCTGAAAATACCCCCCTCGGCTTATACTCGAGTCACCTTTTTGCACCTAATCTTTTTGGGGACCCGGTACTGGACTGCCGTAGGTCTCCTGGGCCCCAAACTTGGCACACATGTAGCCCCGCTCTTCCTCTACAAGTGTGCAAAGTTTCCATAGACTCCCATGTTGAGTGCTAATTTCTTCAGTAAATTTGGGGACCCGGGTTCCGGGCGGCCGTACTAAATGCTATGCCTTAAAAGTCCCATACTTCTACTATAAATATAGTTTTGATGCATTTAATCAGATCTGGTTTGGTCACGAGATTCCCCTAGCTCCAGCTCCCCCCTACAATGACTGAGCTATGGGAGCCTATGGGTGATGTCATGGCTCCTAGTATTCTCAGCCGTTATCGAGCATTCCCTGAGCTGGAGCATGTGACCGGAGCAGAATAAAATAAGGTAAGTACACGCTTCTTTTTTTTTTTTTACAGGTTAGACGGGATTGGTACGAGGGAATATTTTTTTTTTTATGGTAGACTTAGGCTTTTAGTACACTTTAAAAGAGACCCTAAAATGTATGAACTATCTAGCATCCGGCACATCCACCGTTTGTCTCACACAAAGCAAAAAGCTGTACAGTTGCCGGATTACTTTCAGGACCTTCCTTATGTTCCTTTCTGAGGCTTTATGCAATAAAACCCATGCCTGGGATATTGTCCAAGTACCGGCTGTTATGCCACTTACCCAAATATTACCTTAATGCGGGAGGGGTCTGTATTTAGTTCCACCCACAATGTTCTGTACTTTGGGTGGGTCTTTAAATAGGCCCGCGCTAAATATCCCCTGTAATACAACAAGCTTAATGTATTCTAGTAAAAGCCCTGTTAGTCTGTAAACTCGCGGCAAACGGCCAATCAGAGCGTTTGCGATGTTAGGTATGTTCTCATAGCATTTATTGTCACACAGAGACAATGTCCTGTCTCTGGAGGGGAGGAGCCCGATCTGTGTTCCTTCCTACATAGGGACACAGATCGGTCAGTCACTGTTAGAACACACCTGCATACACATTTAACCCCTTCCTCACCCCCTAGTGTTAACCCCTTCAATGCAGTCACATTTATACAGTAATTAGTGCATATCTCGCACTGATGCGCAGTATAAATGTGAATGGCTGCACAAGCAAATGTGTCAAAAGTGTCCGATGTGTCCGCCATAACGTCGCAGTACCAATACAAATCGCCAGGGCGCCAGGTCGCCAATGCTAGTACAAAAAAAAATAGATAATTCTCACCCTATTTTGTAAGCGCTATAACTAGGCTTTGCGCATCAGTCGCTGTATTGCGATACCAAAAATATGTAGAAGAATACGTATCGCCCAAAACTGAGAAAAAAAATCAACAAGTAAAAAATATTGTATTTTTCTTCAAAATTGTCGCTCTTTTTTGTTTATAGCGCAAAAAATAAAAATCGCACAGGGATCTACCACCAAAAGAAAGCTACTTTAGTGGGGAAAAAAGGACGTAAATTTTGTTTGGGAGCCACGTCGCACGACTGCGCAATTGTCAGTGCGACGCAGTGGGAAGCTGAAATTTTACCTGGGGGAGGGGGGTCTGTACTTAGTATGCAAGTGGGTCTTTAATGAGAGAGGGGGGTCTGTAGTTGGTGGAGGGGGGTGATACCAACCCTAGTAACGACAATGGGGCTCATCACTGAGTCATACAAAAAAAATAAAAAATGGCGCCTAACTTTTTTAGCTGGCTCCTAGATTAAAAGCAAATTTGTCAAGCCCTGATGTAATAGGTTTCAGTCAGGTTTGCAAGGACTACTGGGAAACATGATGCCTATCCCAGAAACCCTTGCAAATAGCCTTGTGACTTAATAGCCTAGGCTAATAAGGAGGAGGAAGTAATGAAGGACTACAAAATAAAGATATTTACAAGCAACTAAAATAAATAAAAATTGTCCATTCTGAACACTACGAGATTAGGGCATGCAGCACAGACAAACATAAAAAAATTGGGTGGAACTCTTAACCCAATAAATCAGACCAAACATACTTCTTGGGTTTAAATGGCCATGGCAGCCCTTTATTACAATAAACCAAACATAAATAATTCCTTTTTTTTACATAATGTATACAAAATTGGTGATAAACCAAGAAACATAACTGCCTGTTTTTATGTCTTAGGATTTTTGAAGGCACCCTTTACTGACCACTAGATGTATCTGGCGCCATCTTGCCTTTAACGGCCTCCCAGCCGCAACTTCCGCCAGCTCGGGGACAATTGTTTGGCCAATTCACCCAGCAATACAGCCAACTGCCCCATCACGTGTTACTTCTGCCCTTATTAGGGCAGGTACACCCATACCATAGATGGGCCCAAACCCATCATTCTCCAAAGAACAAAACTATCCCCGCCTTCAAAAACCCTACGACCTCTGGTCAGACTGATACCAGGGTGTCGCCTCCCACCTAATAAACCCTTAGGACCACCCTGTACACACCCTGCCTCACCCTATTATCCTCCAATAAGGCGACATTATAATTCCCCTACATTTTCAAACTAATGTTAACCCCTAACTCACTGAGGCCTTCCTGACCAAACCCCATCATGTAGTCCCTACGCCTATGCTGTGCCTAAGTTTCTGGCCTATGCTGAATGGTTGTTGAATTAATGCCGAGAGTAAAATGATGCGAGACCTGATCTTGGGATCTCTCTTCCAGGGTGGGCAGACGGCGCTGATGCTTGGTATTAGCCATGGCAGGTCCGACATGGTGAAAGTTCTGCTGGAGTGCGGGGCAGATGTGAACCTGCAGGACGTGGATGGAGATTCTGCTCTGATGATGGCCTGTCATTTGGGAAATGTGGAAATCGTCAAGCTTATTTTGTCTCAACCGGACTGCAATGTGGAAATAACGGATAAGGTAAGATCACAATGGTCTGGAAAATAATTCTTTCACAGTCGATCTTTATTGTCATATCTCTGCTAAAAGGTGGAAAACAAACCCTAAATATACTATAATTATAAAACATTTCAATTGGATGTGTATACATACATACAGTACATTGAAAAAGTATTCATACCCCTTTGGAATCCCAGCCGTGTGTATGCTCCTCGCAGTTTTTCCAACGGGAAAACTGCCCAAAAAGCGCCTGACAAAAAAAAAAAAAAGAGAACCAGTTCTCTTTTTTTTCCTGCCGGGAAAACTGGTTGGACTTTTGCACAGCGTTTTTTTGGCAGTTTTCCTATGGGAAAAACTGCGATGGAGCATACACATGGCTGGGATTCCCGGCCACAGTTTTCCTGTCGGGAAAACCAGCCGTGTGTAAGGGGAAAGACTGACTGAGCAGGTTCTCGGCTTTCCCCTCCGGATTTACGACGGGAACTTTTCCTGTCGGCAATCCCGCACGTGTGTACAGGGCATAACAGGTTTTCTTCGAAGATTGACCTGAATTTGGCTCCATCCATCTTTCCATCAACTCTGACCAGCTTCCCTGTCCCTGCTGAAGAAAAGCATTTCCACAACATGATGCTGCCACCACCATGTTTCACAGTGGGGATGGTGTGTTCAGGTTGATGTTCAACACATTTTGCTTTTAGGACAAAGAGCTCAATTTTGTTCTCATCTGACCAGAGCACCTTCATCCACATATTTGCTGTGTCCCGCACATGGCTTCTCGCAAATTGCAAACAGGACTTCTTATATCTTTCTTTCCCCAATGTCTTTCTTCTTGTCACTCTTCCATAAAGGACAGATTTGTGGAGAACACTACTAATAGTTGTCCTGTGGACAGATTCTCCCACCTGAGCTGTGGATCTCTGTAGCTTCTCCAGAGTTACCATGGGCCTCTTGGCCGCTTCTCTGATGAATGCTCTCCTTGCCCGGCCCGGTCAGTTTAGGTGGACGGCCATGTCTTGGTAGGTTTGCAGTTGTGCCATACTCTTTCCATTTTCGGATGATGGATTGAACAGAGCTCCGTGAGATGTTCAAAGCTTGGGATATTTTTTTATAAACTAACCCTGCTTTATACTTCTCCACAACGTTATCCCTGACCTGTCTGGTGTGTTCCTTGGCCATTATGACGCCGTTTGTTCATTAAGGTTCTCCAACAAACCTCTGAGGGTTTCACAGAACAGATGTATTTAAACAGATTAAATTACACACAGGTGGACTCTATTTACTAATTAGGAGACTTCTGAGGGAAATTGGTTCCATTAGATTTTAGTTAAGGGTATCAGAGTAAAGGGGGTTGAATACAAATACACGCCACACTTTTCAGATAATTATTTGTAAAAAAAAAGTTTGAAAACCATTTATCATTTTCCTTCCACTTCACAATTATGTGCCACTTGGACTACACATAAAATACAATTACGTACATATAGGCACTGTACATATACTCACCCAGCTGCACTCTCTTGGTGCCTCCCCTCACTATCAAAGTCCTCCCTTAACAGAGCAGCTCAGTTATGAGAGAATCACACAATCTCCCTTATGTGGCAGTGTCCAGACCTGGTCCGCCAGTCACCAGGCCCAAACATGGCTGCCATGTTATCCACCTTCCTAAACTCCAACACTGAAAATTAAACAGCCATGCTGCATTGGGGAGCTGATAATGGAGCCTGGCTGGGTAATTATTCAAGAGGTGAGGGGTGCGCCATGTTCACTGCTGATGATAAAAAAATCACAGAGAGTAATAACCCACATGACCCTTGGCAATAATGGCAAATAATGCATCGTACACACGACCGGTTTTCCTGTCGGGAAAACTGCCATGAGAGCTTTTGGCGAGGAATCTCGGCCTTGTGTATGCTCTATCGCAGTTTTCCTGACAGGAAAACTGCTGAAAAAAGAGAACCAGCTCTCTTTTTTTCCTGCCGGTTTTAAAGCTGGCAGTTTTCCTATGGGGAAAAGACTGCTCTCATGGCAGTTTTCCTCACGGTTTTCCCGGCGGGAAAACCAATCGTGTTTACTAGGCATTAGTCTTGTTTGGCACTAGTGCAAGTAAAACGTTTTTTCCTCTCCCCCTGACAAAATTATATACAGTGGAACCTTGGATTACGAGTATAATCCGTTCCAGGAGAATGCTTGTAATCCAAAGCACTCGCATACCAAAGCGAGTTTCCCCATAGAAATCAATGGAAAGGAAAATAATTTGTTCCGCGTTGACTTCAATGGCATGCAATACTAGACATGTGCATTCGTTTTCATCCGAATGCATTTTCGTTCGAATTTCAGATATTTTCGTTATTGTTTTAACAAACGATAACGAAAGCACAGAAGATGAAAAACTAAAGATCCGACATAAACAAATGCTTTATTTTCGTTTTCGTTGCGGTCGAATGTTCCTAACCTTTAACTCTATTAGTCCAATATTATTCTACATAGAGAGAAAAGATTTGACATTGAGAGAAAAGTTTTGACATTATAGAGACATGAAGAAGAGTCAACATAGAGAGAAAAGATTCGACATAGAAAGACATGAAGATCCGACGAAGTAGCTAAAAACATACGATCGCCGTGACCGGACATTTATGGTGAAATGCTCCACCCATAGGCTATAGAACAGAGGTGCCCAACATTTTGGAGAGCGAGGGCCACTTAAGCAACTTGGTAACCAGTCGAGGGTCACAATGAGCGGAGTGGGCAAATGAAGGGTCACACGGCTACTCTATAGGCCCTCCGATCCACCCAGATGGAAGGGGACAAAGTCCCTTCTGTTTTTCGGGTTGAAGGTAGGCGAGCGTAAACGGACATCTGCTGCTCTGTAGAGGTGAATTGAGGGTCCCATTTGGTCAGGCTGATTGCGTGAAAGGGCCCCAAGACTGCTTTCACACTGATGTGCTGCGGGTGTACCCACACTGCGGGTACAGCGTAGTTCTCCAAGTGTCTATCCTAAGGGTTAGCCGAACTTTGCCATAGACTCCACCTGTGGCAAAAGCCGTCACTGTAGAGGAAGCATCGGCTTATGGGGCTCTGCTCCGCAGCCACTTTCTTCCTCTACCACCAGCTTCATTCACAACACTGAAGCTGCAGTATGGAGAGGTCGTGGGCCACATCAGAGGGCTCTGCGGGCCTAGTAATAATAATAATAAATATAACTATTAGTAGTCATACAACATTAGAATTCTTCTATAGCTTGTAGGCGGAACATTCGACCGGAAATGTACGATTGCTCCGTCGAATCTTCTTTTTTTTTTTTTTTAAGATTCTGTCAAATCTTCTTAGAACATTCGACAGACACCATAAGTCTTCAATGACTTATTGGCCATGAATAAGCACTAACCAAGTGTGAAACGCGTCGGTTGTTTTTTGATTCTTGCTGTGTATCTGTGGTGCCTGCTTATGCTTTTTCAATAAAGACAACTCAAGAGTTTTCCGGTGTGCGGCCGTCAATCCGTTCTTTGTCATTTGCATTGCCTAGTGCATTGCCAGCACCCGCATATACCTAGACTGATCCACGAGTGCACTTGGGATTTCCCTGGAGCGGTGAACCCCACTTCGCAATGACAAATTCAACCTTAATTCATTTGGATTTTCGGACGAATGCATTTTTTTTTTTACGAAAAACAAAATAAATAAAAACGAATTTCGGTAGAAACTAAATACATTTATTTTTCGGACGAAAATGAAATTCCGAAACAAAATATTTCAGTGTGCACATGTCTATGCAATACCGCATGTGGCCAGAGGTAGGGGGCACTGGAGAGCATCGGAAATGATCGGGGACAGCTCGGCTGACCTTGGAAAGGCTCGGAAACACCCGGCAACGGATTATTTCTGATTGGCTCGGCTCTGCCGCCCCCACACCTCAGGCCAAATGCGGTACTGCACACCCCATTAGCTTAAATTCAGCTTGTTTTGCAAAACAAAACTCACAAACCGAGTCATAATAATAACAATAATAAAAAAAGTTGCTAGTCTTTCTAAATGCTCGTTAACCACATTACTTGCAAACCGAGGTTCCACTGTATTAACCATTGCAGTCCGGGCGATAATGTTTTATCTGCCTGGAGTTGGCCTTTCACACTACATGGTTGTTGGTAAATCCAAAGAAGATTGTACAATCAGATTTTTATTTTCGGTTTGTATTTGGAATGTTCTATAATGGGGAATACATACATACATGCTGGAAAGGGGTGGGGGGTTTGCTGGTGAGGTCCAAAACCAGTTGGTGATCCGTCCAACCAGCATCCAGCCATAACTGAGATCTCCGTTTTTTCCTAGACTGACCCTATAAATAATGTGTTGCAAAGTAAAACCATAACACAGCAGCACACGATTGGAACACGGAACTGGAACGTAACACGATCTCCCTGAGAATCGCCTCAAAGCTTACTAAGCCGATGCCACGGAGATCTGCAGGCAATAAGACACTGGAAACAAATTCAATTACATGCAACGCTGCCCTAACACGTAGAACCGAATAATATTTATTAGATTTAATACACACTGCAAAACATCTCGGCAGAAAATATATGTGATGAAGTGGAAAATTAGTTTAGTTCAGTTTCTGAAGTCGAGTTTTCTTGGGGAGAGAGAAGTGGAATGCAGTTTAGGTGAACGCCAACGGTCAGAGCACTCGGAAATCGGGTTAAGGAGTTGGGTGAGGCTGGGGTCAGGGCAGGGGGGAGTAGAGGGGTAAATGAGGGGGGGGGGGGAAATAGGGATTGTGGGGTGGAGAGTTGGGATGGAAAAGGTTGTGATTGCTGGGGGGTGAGAAGAGGATGAGAGGGTCATTGTGAGACATGGGCGCAAAGGTGACAGCTGGTGGAGGGGAAGAGGAGGCAACAGGCAAAAGTGACAGCAGTGACTGCAGATATTGTACAAGAGACGGTCAGACTGCAGATATTGTACAGGAAACGGTCAGAGACTGCAGACATGATACAAGATATGGTCAGAGACTGCAGACATGATACAAGATATGGTCAGAGACTGCAGACATGATACAAGATATGGTCATAGACTGCAGACATGATACAAGATATGGTCAGAGACTGCAGACATGATACAAGATATGGTCAGAGACTGCAGACATGATACAAGATATGGTCAGAGACTGCAGACATGATACAAGATATGGTCAGAGACTGCAGACATGATACAAGATATGTCAGACTGAGACTGATACAAGATATGGTCAGAGACTGCAGACATGATACAAGATATGGTCAGAGACTGCAGACATGATACAAGATATGGTCAGAGACTGCAGACATGATACAAGATATGGTCAGAGACTGCAGACATGATACAGGAGATGGTCAGAGACTGCAGACATGACAAAAAATGGTCAGAGACTGCAAACATGGTAAAGGAGATGGTCAGAGACTGTAACCACAGTACGGGAGATGGTCAGAGACTGCAAACATGGTAAAGGAGATGGTCAGATACTGTAACCACAGTACGGGAGATGGTCAGAGACTGGAGACATGATACAAGAGATGGTCAGAGACTGGAGACATGATACAAGTGGTGTGGTGAGGTTGCACTCAGTGTACACAGCTCTAGGGAAGCCTGTCCTCCCTCTAGAATACACCTATGTGATCCCTACCCCCTCCCCCCTTCTCAGTGTGCAACCATAGCTGTAGCTCTTTTCACTTACATTAGCAGTGTCCCAGTCCGGATTGCACTCAGGTCTCCTCAGACTTCCGGCCATCCAGCGCAGGAGCTGTGTCCTGGTCCAAATAGAAAAAGTCTCCTCACACTTCAGGTCCTTCCGTTGTCAGTGAGAAGTAGGAGGCGGCAGAGCAGCTCAGAAAGTTACGGTACACCTTCCTCCTTTGAGTGTCAGGGCCTCCATGCACCCAATTGTCTGCTGGGATGTTAGGCAGGAACAGCAACAAATCATTTCCACAGGCGGCACGAGCTGGGAGTTCCACCACTGGAGCGAGCTTTTCCCAGGGATTTACCTCCCCCCCCCCTAGTGATCCCACTGGGGGGAGAAGGCGGGGATGGAGGAGACGGCCAGAAGAGTAGTAGTAGTAGTAATAGAGGGGAACAATAGTTCTGGTGACTTGGGGGGGGGGGGGGGTGGATGGTCCCAAAGGAATTGTCCTAATTTGCAGGGTCTTTTTTTCCAATATATATTTTTTCTTCTGTGTTTTGTGAAATTTTTAGAAAATGTATAAAAATATATTGGAAACTAATTTGAAGGGACTTGCTCTCACTTCCTGTTTGCCTATGGGGCAGGAAGTGAAGGGAAATCTCTGCAATGGGACACAGATTGGGGGGGGGGGGAATCTGCCAGGGGTTATAACCCTCCCTTGCTGTATTAAAAATGAAAAGTTTTTGCCTATAGTTCTACTTGAACTGATTCTGTGCCAGAAAGATTGCGTCCATTAACAGCAGCCTGCATGTGCCTCTAGATATCAGTCATTAGGCTCAATCCACAAAGGTTTAGCACAGGGGTGCTCAACCTGTGACCCTCCAGCTGTTGCGGAACTACAAGTCCCATCATGCTTCCGCCATGCTTCTACCTGTAAGCCTTTCAATGCATCATGGGACTTGTAGTCCCGTTACAAATGGAGGGCCACATGTTGAGCACCCATGGATGAGAATCTCTCTTTTCAGCTGCGTGACCAGAGATGGCCCTTCCGTTACGGGCGCAAGGGCACCCCCCCCCCCCCCATCCATGCTTCCCGGCCCCCTAATCTACATGCTGGGCGCTGGATGCATGGATTCCAATGGTGGTGAAGTACATGATTAGAGCCAGAGAATAGGCTTCAAAAAAAGGGTGAGCCCAGGGGCACAGGGCCACCCAGTTGTGTGACCATATCCAATTAATATCCGCTTTTCTTACACTAATCCTCCTCCCGGCCAATCTGGCAGTGGGTCCTGAGACCTGACACCCTATTGGCTGAAAGGACAGGCGATTCTATTGGATGCCTAGGAGGAGGAGGGAGGGAGGAGACGCACGGTGGAAGCCACCATTATGCAGAGGAGGCGGAGACGCCAGCGGTCCCCTGTAGGAGTGCTGCCCCGCCCCAAACCTAAAGGGGGTAAGTGCAGGGTTGGATGACTGGGGGGTACAGGTGACCCAACCAAGTGGGGCTTGTTGTTTACCACCCCCCCCCCCCCCCAAAAAAAACACATAATTTTCACATTTTATCATACTGAAAATAACAGCCACTTTTTAAAAATATGGATCCTTTATTTCATTGGACTGAAAATAACAGACACTTTTCTTTAAAGATATGGATCCTTATTTTATTGCGTCCGCTGTGTGAATTGAGCCTCTTGTCTCTCTGACCCTCTTCTCTGTTCATCCCAGGGCCGCCATTCTTTTTTTGTCTTTCGTTGTATAAATAAAACCGCCTTGCTAGTAATTGCAATCTTACTGCCGATTAAGCTGAATTCACTTTTAATTAAACAAAGCCACAGGATACGGCATTGAATTGCGGTCACAGGGCGTTTTTAATTTTGCGACTCAGCTGTTGCGGTAGGCGGTGTATAACGGGCACATCAGACTTTTTATTGCGGATTTTTTTTGTTTAGGAGCTTTAATGATATTCTGCAGTATGCTGCATTTCTCCTGCCCGTCTGCTTTTTGTATTTATCTGGCAGCCATGGGAGCAGAAGTTCACATTTCCTGTGTATAAGTTCCCCATCATCACCATCAGTTTGTACACAAGCTTTTATTCTCGACAGAATTAGGGTTGCACCGATAGCGTTATTTACTGATACTTTCGGTCAAGAACTCTCCGATACCTTTTGTGGTGCGATTTGAGCCCATACGATATGAATGGGCTCAAATCGCACTGCAAAGAATCGTGCTGCGATTCTGGTCTGAATCGCATGCAGTTTCTCACACCACTCCTGTGTGAACCCAGGCTGAAATTACTGACGGACCTAAATTTCACAAAGGAGCAGGGGAGGGCTAGCAGCCTTAGGCCTGGGGGGCAAGTCCAGTCAAGTGGCCCATTGAACCTCTGAATCAGCTCCACCATTTTCAATGCAGCCTCACCAGTGCCCATCAGTGCAGCCTGCTCACTGGGGCAGGTTACACAGAATGTATGGGGGAGATGGGGATCAGCTAGGGGTGTTAGGGTCTCTCATCTCAGTGATCTCAGCTCAGCAGGTCCTTGCACGCCACAGCCTCCTGGGGGGGGGGGGGGTTAATGCTCCTGGTCCTGGGTCAAGTTGCAGGCAGCGCTCAGCCCTGCGTCCCGACTCCCTGGCATGCCCTGCCTCTGCCTGCTTCCAAGAATTCAGTCCCAGGGAGTTGTGGTTTCCTCTGCGCTGCTCTGTTTTCCACCCACCAGGAGCTGTAAGCGTGGACTACAACTCCTGGAATGCAACAGCTAAGGGTCGGCCCGACTTCCAAGACTAGAACAAAAAATAAAATGGTAGCGGGCACTTTGAACATATGTTAGGGTGGCCTGGGAGGCAATTGCCACCCTGCCCCCCTGCCCAGCCCTCCCCTGCAAAGGAGCAAGGAGGGGGGGACCACATGCGATTCGGACAGGAATCTCACCGCATTCCTGTTTAATTCGTATGCAATTTTCTGCTGTGGGATTTGAGCCTTTTCATTTTATATGGCACGGCAAAGGTATCGGTTTCAGGTATTAGTACCGAGTACTCATGCAAATGCTTAGTATTGATACCAGGATTGGTGCAACCCTGGTCAGAATATATGTTCTCTCAATACAATTCAATTACAATGCAAAAGTAGCTTAACCACCTGCTGACCTTACATAACTTACATATACAGGGAATAGGCAGCTTGGCTGTGCCAGATCACATATGTAGTACTGTACGTGATCTAACACTTCCGGGTGGGGGAGAATGCGTGTCGCCAGGGGCTCGCTCCTGCTGTGATCACACACAGTGGGAGCCGACCAGCGGGTACCACAGACTTGATGTCCACCGGCACCCGCCGATCATCGGCCACAGAGACAGAACTGCAATCTGCCTATGTAAACAAGGCAAATCGCCATTCTGACAGGAGGAAGGCATGGGTCCATGCATTTCCGTCCCCTCAATATACCTAATGGAGTCCTATCTCGATTCAGCACTGTGCTTATCTGCAGCAGCGCCTCGCTCTCTCTCTCTCCTCACAGGACACAGAGGCAGCACCATTGGTCAAATCTTGTAAGGAGGGGGTTGGGGGTTGAGCCATGCTGTGTGCGTCTATGGAGACACAGCAGGGCTCAGAAGCATGCCCACATGTGCCCCCATCGCACACAGCGTGCTATAGGGGGCACACACACAAAAGAGGAGGGGACAGTTATGAATCCTATGCTTCACTGTCTTATCCTGAGCTGGTCTAAACTCTCATGTGGTCACCACGCAGACAAAGTACCAGATTTCTTTTATCACAGGGAAAAAAACGCAAACAACCCCAACAATCACAGAGAACATTCCACCATAACAACTGGTCAGAAAATCAATAGACTGTAACAAGCATTTATGAGGTTCAGATGATCTTGAAAATTATACCTTAAACAGCCCAAATATTTGGAATGCGTTGTTTCCCCCTACGAACCGCGTAAGGTCGGCTTGGTTTCCAATGATAAATGGTTTGGAAAACTGGCCTGGATAATACAAGAGGCTGTGACTGGCTATATTCACAAAGCTAAAGGTTGAGGAACTTTGTTGTCAACAATTTGATCGTTGTTTAAAAATCAAATTGCGTAACCTTTTTTTTTTTTTTTTTATCTTTTAATAGTTACACACATTGTTACATACACTATATTATGAAAAGTTTTGGGACTCTTTCCATTACACACATGTAGCGCCCCCTTGCTTTTTGCATGGGCGCCATGTTCAAACTAATTTTTTTTTTAGCTAAATAGCTTCCTTTACCTTAATGCAGTGCTGTTTTCATGTCCTCATTGTTCGTTTTTTTGCTTTGAAGTTGCTGGAATTGTGCTCTGATCTCCACACTTCCTGCTTGTGTGGCTCCTTATATAAAATCTCATGGCAGCTTTTCACAGTGGTCTAAGCTGTGTGTCTAAAACTCCTCAGAACCAATCAGATTAATTTTAAAAACAAAACACTGCCCTGGATTTGTTTGTTTTTGTTCTGTGTGTCTTCTGTACTTCACAGAAACATGAAACCATTTTAAAAACGAAAGTGAAACTAGAGGCACTTTATATGATTGATTTTTATCTGTTTTTAACCACTTCAATTCCGGCCTATAGGGGAATCACGTCATGGTGATCCCCTTGCCGATGAGACAGGACGTTGCACAACGTCCTGTCTTCACGGCGTTCTAGGGCGCGCCGCCGGCGGCGCGCGTCCGCGGCACCACCCGCGATCCCGCGCGCGTGCCCGACGCCCGTGATTGCCGCCGGGCACCCGCGATTTCCAGAAATCACGGCAGGAGTGTGGATCTGTATGTGTAAACACACAGATCCACCTCCTGTCAGCGGTGAGGAGACTGATGTGTGTTCCCAGTACAGAGGAACACACATCGATCTCCTCCCCCTGTGAGTCCCCCTCCCCCTACAGTTAGAACATGCTTTAGGACACATTTTAACCCCTTCAGCGCCCCCTAGTGTTAACCCCTTCCCTGCCAGTCACATTTACACAGTAATTAGTGCAGTTTTATAGCAATAATCGCTGTGTAAATGTGAACGGTCCCAAAAACGTGTCAAAAGTGTCCGATATGTCCGCCGCAACGTCACGGTCACAAAAAAAAAAAACGCAGATCCCCGCCATTACTAGTAAAAAAAATTAAATAAAAATGCCATAAATCTATCACCTATTTTGTAGACGCTATAACTTTTGCGCAAACCAATCAATATACGATTATTGCGTTTTTTTTTTACCAAAAATACGTAAAATACGTATCGGTCTAAACTGAGGGGAAAAAAAGTTTTTTTTAAAAAAAATATTGTGAGATGTATTAAATAAAAAGGAAAAAATAGTGTTTTTTTTTAAATTGTCGCTCTTCTTTTGTTAATAGCGCAAAAAATAAAAACCGCAGAGATGATCAAATACCACCAAACGAAAGCTCCATTTGTGTGGGGAAAAAAACATAATGATTTAATTTGGGTACAGTATTGCCTGACCGCGCAATTGTCATTCAAAGTGCAACAGCGCTGAAAACTAAAAATTGGTCTGGGCAGGAAGGGGGTGAAAATGCCCTGTATGGAAGGGGTTAATCATTTTCAAAAGGAATCAGTTAACTTTTATGTCTCTATACCCTGTAAACAGTCATTTCAGCAACATTTTTTTTTTCCTTTAGTGATCCTTTAAGTTGCTTCTAGTTGTGATTTGTTTAGGTTGCTGACCTATGTCGTTCTGGAAGGGTCCACTGGCTCAGACTGCATTCTGGGGATGTAATTTCCTCCTTGGCCGGCAGTGGGAGCCAGCGGGACTTCTGGCGGATGGAGTCTTCCTCAGCATCCAATTGGAGAGGGTTTTTCCTCGCTGGGCATGCTGGGGAGGGGTATATCTGGTACCTAGGTCACGTGTTCGGGGTTCTTCTTCTGGACACCTTCAGGGTGTGCGCGCCCATGGACCCCGCTGGTGCGGCCCACCTGGCCAGGTTCCTGGGCCTTCCTGAGTCTCAGCCGGAGACCAGAATCAAGGGACCTCAGTGACTTATTTCAGGGGTGTCAAACTGGCGGCCCTCCAGCTGTTCCGAAACTACAAGTCCCATCATGCCTCTGCCTGTGGGAGTCATGTTTGTAACTGTTAGCCTTGCAATGCCTCATGGGACTTGTAGTTTTGCAACAGCTGGAGGGCCGCCAGTTTGACACCCCTGACTTATTTGGTTCCCGAAGCTTAAGAGAATCCCAGACGGGGATTCAGTGACCGGGATGCTGGCAGGTACTCTTTACTGTCACCCAGTGACTTATGCTGAGAAATTACTGGAAGGATTCGCTCTGTTCGCACAATTAGTATATCCAAATTAGAGACCCGTTCCTCCCAGCCAAATTCAAGGTGGCGCCTCGGCTGCCAGTTCTGTGTGAGAGACACCTGTCCGGGGGGCACCTTACCCACTCAGTCTCATAGGAGTGGCGACATGTGAAAATTGTGTTACTGAGGGCTGATCTGCCTTGTGAATATCCAGGCCTGACATCGAAAGTTTCTCTTCTCTCATCAACCTATTTTTCCTTCACCAAAGTTGATGTTGGCCTGGAGTTAAAGCATTGAGAAAACCTTTATTGACTGTGTGGACCTCCATTTACTACTTAGTTCTTCTGGTGCATCCCTAGACCAAGCTGGGGTAACTTAATTTGCCGATCCCAAATCAAACCAGCGGCTCCTGATTGGGGTAGCGCTACACACACATGAATTTTGGAGGTTTGTTGTCAAAAAGTCAGATCGTGTTGTACATCACCGAGCATTTTTTTTTTTTTTAGGATCGTGTGTAGGCAAGGCAGGCTTGACGAGAATTGGGTTGAAAAAAACTTTGTTTTTTTCTAGACCATTAAAAATGGTCGTGTGTACGCAGCATGATCCTCAAAGAGACCCCCATATACAATTACCCAACTTCATTCATGGCATTGCTTACGCACTGGTGACAATACATTTGGCCCAATTCACAAAGCCAAAAAAACAGGGCAGGGATCCTTGTTTTCAAAATGCATTATATTGTCAAAAGTATTGGGACACCTACCTTTACATGCACTTTAATGGCATCCCAGTCTTAAAGGGGTTGTATAAGTACCATTTTTTCCCCCTAAATATCTTCCTTTACCCTAGTGCAGTCCTCCTTCACTTACCTCATCCTTCCATTTTGCTTTTAAATGTCCTTATTTCTTCTGAGAAATCCTCACTTCCTGTTCTTCTGTCTAACTCCACACAGTACTGCGAGGCTTTCTCCCTGGTGTGGAGTGTCGTGCTCGCCCCCTCCCTTGGACTACAGGAGAGTCAGGACTCCCACCAACACACAGCTCCTTTCTCTATCTGCAACGTAGAGAGCATCCTGACTCTCATGTAGTCCAAGGGAGGGGGGGGGGGGGGGGGGAAACGACACTCCACACCAGGGAGAAAGCCTTGCATTAGGCCGGGTTCACACCTATGCGAATTGAGTGCGGCTTAAACCGCATCTAATACGCAGAACATTTCTAAATACATTGGGCCAGATTCACAGAGCCGTAACTCCTGTCTAACTGGTGTTAGACTGGAGTACTTTCAAATTACGCGCGCCGTATCACTAGTTTGAATCCTCAAACCATGATACGGCGGCGTTGGGCTTTCGATCTGACAGGCTTACGTCTTCGTACGCCTTCGGATCTACGCTGCGATCTTTTTGCGCCCGCTGGGTGGAGTTCGCGTCGTTTTCAGCGTCGGGGTATGCAAATTAGTTTTTTCCGGCGATCCACGAAGTTACGAGCGTCGTTCGTAATCGCGTACGTCATTTTTTTGCTGTGTAAAGTTAAACCAGCTATTAGCTGGTGTAACGTTACGCAGCCCATGTTAAGTATGGCCGTCGTTCCCGCGTCGACTTTCAATTTTTTTTTTTTTTTTTTGCACAAGTCGTTCGGGAATAGGAATGTACGTAAACTACGCTACTCAAACAACGAATGACGTAACGACTGGATTTCGCGCAATGCACGGCGGGAAATTTCTGAACGGAGCATGCGCAGTTCAATCGCCGCGGGAACGCGCCTAATTTAAATGCCTCATGCCCCCTAATCGCGTAGTTTGATTCCGCCGGGAGAAATACACTACGCCGCCGTACCTTACAGGCCAAAATCTCTCTGAATTCCTCGTAGAGCCAGGTAAAATACGGCGGCGTAGAGTATCTCTGATACTCTGCGGCAATCTAATTCTACCTGAATCTGGCCCATTGCTTTCAATGAGGCTGGTTCACATATAGGCGATGCATTCTCACTGCGCATTGCAGAAAAAACGTGTGCGGATTTTATGCCTTGCGGTGCGGCTCAGGTGCAAATTCAGTCCCATTATCTTCTATGGGTACGCAGCTGATTCGCAGATGTGTTCAGTTCTCTTCAGGAATTTCTGTCATTCAGCTCAATACATTTCTCCCCCACTCTCCTCTCACCCGGAACTTCTCCCAGGTCTCCAAATTCCCAGCTAAAAACAGAGCTAATCTGCTGAACACTTCCCTTATCTATCCGCAGAGATAAGAGAGCTGAAATTCTCACCGCACAAGTGTGAACCCAGCCTAACGGTGTGGAGTTAGACAGAAGAACCCGGTTCCTCTCAAGCCTGCCTTGCCTACACAAAAAATGCTTGAGCAAAGCGCGGTGACGTACAACAAGTACAACGGCACTATAAAGGGGAAGTACACCACCCATGGAGCTGCTTTTGCTGATTTTGTGTTGGTAAAAGTTCAGTGAGAGCCGATTTGCACTTTTCAGTCTTCGTGCTTTTCAGTCTGTTACAGCGTGATGAATGTGCCATCTACCAGAACATGCGCTCCCGTCTCATAACGTTCTTCTGAGCATGCACGTTTTTTTCACGTCGTTAAAGCCTACACATGACCATTTTCCACGACATGGCATTTTTATTAATATTTTTTTTTTACTAGTAATGGCGGCGATCAGCGGTTTTTTTCAGTACCGAGACATTATGGCGGACACATGGGACAATTTTGAAAATTTTTTGGGACCATTGTCATTTTTATAGCGATCAATGCTATAAAAATGCATTGGATTACTATAAAAATGCCATTGGCAGTGAAGGGGTTAACACTAGGGGGCAGGGAAGGGGTTAAGTGTGTTCCTGGTGTGTTCTAACTGTATGGGGGGGGGGGGGGGTGGCCTCACTAGGGGAAATCACTGATCTTCTATCCATACATTGTATGAACAGGAGATCAGCGTTTCCCCCGCTGACAGGAACGAGAGGTATATGTTTACACACATACCTCCCGTTCCCCGCTCTGTAACGAACGAGAGCGCGTGCCCGGCGGCGATCGTGCCCGCCGTGCACGCGCGCGGGACGAGCGGGGGCGCGCGCCCCCTAGCGGCCGATAAAGGGAGGATGTAGAGCTACGTGCTCTCGCCCAGCAGTGCCGACCTGCCGGCGTAGAATGACGGTGGGCTGGTCGGCAACTGGTTAATTGTTAGAAACCATACAGCTAGCGTATACAATGTTTTGTTTGACAACCCCGTTTCCCTGGGCCTCAAAGTCTCCGTGTTGTACATACGACCACCATGAGTTCTTCAACTCATGGTCCTTTAGCTTTTGAGGAGCTACAGATCCCAGTAGCAGGATTTTTAGTTCCTCAATAGTTAGCCAGCTTATACAATGTTTTGATTGACATCCCCGTTTCCCTGGGCCTCAAAGTCTCCGTGTTGTACATGCGACCACCCAACCTGGACCTGGAAATTGCATTCCAAGCAACCAAGGAGGCCATTCTATCCCAGTAGGCCCTTCCGTGGGTTTAAGATTTCCCTTCCTGTGAACTTTTTTACTTCATCAAATTTGACACAAAGAGCAGCATGCTTTGCAGATGATGAAATTCCAGATTATTGCTAAATACCACAACCCCGCCACAGCAGGCGAGTCTATGATATTGGGCAAGCAGCGGGCTCCCCGAAAAAGAAAGCTGTAGGCCCCAGCATGGTGTAAACCTTTGTGTCTCCGGTTTATATTACCTTATTGGCCACCTCACATCGTTCTCTTTTCATGTTCAGGTATCCCTGGTGCAAAACATCTCCCGTTATCAGTTACCTGGTGTATAAATCTTGTTAGAAATAGCTCCGCTATGCCTGGAATGCGGCAGCTGGCAGTTACAGGGCACAAGCTGTTATTCCTCAGTATTCAGAGCCAAAGTAAATATGTCACTGCCGAGTTCTGTCATTACCTCGAAACGCTTCCTTCATTTAGACAAGCTCTTACATTGTAAACTGGGCCCTGCGCAGGGGGAGCCACAGAAAGAATGCAGCTTTTTTTTTTTTTATAGACTACATTTCTCTAGAGGAGATATTACTATGAGTTTTATGAAGCTCTTAAAACATGTTGACTAAACAGTTTCTATAAACTGCATTATAGCAAGAAATGCAGGTTCATCGATTAGATCACCCAGGGTGACCCGTACAAATCCCAACACACATCCTCCTCTGGATTGATTGCCTGCAGAGCTTGCGGTTTAAACATTGGTTGGAAATGATTATAATACAGCAGTTCTGTTATATTCATAACAATACAAAACCTCCAATATGACATGATCATAATACAATCCCATTAAATATACATATTATATATACACGCTATACAAGAAACACTACATCCCCAACATGACCCACCACTGGACATGATCATAATACAATTCTATTACACTCTATATATAGAACACTACAACCCTCCAACATGACCCACCACTTGAATGATCATAATACAATTCTATTACACTCTATACCAGGGGTCTCCAAACTTTTCAAACAAAGGGCCAGTTTATTGTCCTTTAGGCGGCGTACACACGACCGAGAAAACCGGTCGTGTGTACACTTTTCGCCAAGCAACCCGTTCGGGGAAGGTCGTCGAGCCAAAAAGAGAGCATGTTCTCCATTTCCTCGTTGTTCAATGGGAAAATTTGGCTCGACGAGCTTTTTGACTGCCGAACTAGGAACTCGACGGGCGGAACGATGAGTTTCGCCCGACGAGTTTCTCGGTCGTGTGTACGCCGCCTTAGACTTTATGAGGGCTGGATTGTGGCCAGCAGAGGCAGAAAATGTCCCGGGCCCGGCATTGATGAAAATAAATATGGCCTCAGGGTCGGTGGTCAATAGGAGGAGTAGTAGTGCCCCTAGTAGTAGGAGGAATAGTATCCCCTCATTGATATCGGTGGAAGATATAGTGCCCCATTGTTGGTGTCAGTGGAAGGAATAGTGCCCCAAGGGCGGGATAAAAGCTAGCAATGGGCCACATCTGGCCCTCGGGCCGTAGTTTGGAGACCCTCTGCTCTATACATAGAACACTACACCCCCAACATGACCATCATACAATTCTATTACACTCTATACATAGAACACTACAACCCCCAACATGATCCACCACTGGACATGACCATAATACAATTCTATTACACTCTTTACAAAGAAGACTACAACCCCCAACATGACCTCCCACTGGACATGATCATAATACAATTCTATTACACTCTATACATAGAACACTACAACCCCCAACATGACCCACCACTGGACATGATCATAATACAATTCTATTACACTCTATACATAGAACACTACAACCCCCAACATGACCCACCACTGGACATGATCAGAATACAATTCTATTATACTCTATACATAGAACACTACAACCCCCAATATGACCCCCCACTGGACATGATCATAATACAATTCTCTTACACTCTATACATAGAACACTACAACCCCCAACATGACCTCCCACTGGACATGATCATAATACAATTCTATTACACTCTATACATAGAACACTACAACCCCCAGCAGAGGCAGAAAATGACCCACTTGGTCACTGGAGGAATAGTATCCCCTCATTGATATCGGTGGAAGATATAGTGCCCCATTGTTGGTGTCAGTGGAAGGAATAGTGCCCCAAGGGCGGGATAAAAGCTAGCAAAGGGCCACATAGTTTGGAGACACTCTACACCCCCAACATACCATAATACAATTCTATTACACTCTTTACAAAGAAGACACAACCCCCAACATGACAACCCCCAACATGACCTACAACCAACATGGACATGATCATAATACAATTCTCTTACACTTATTAGAACACTATGTTCATAATACAATTCTCTTACGCTTTTCCAAAGAAGACTCAACCCCCAACATGACCCCCCCCCCCCCACTGGACATGATCATAATACAATTCTCGACACTCTTTTGACTGCCAACATGACTGGACATGATCATAATACAATTCTATTACACTCTTTACAAAGAAGACTACAACCCCCAACATGACCCACCACTGGACATGATCATAATACAATTCTATTACACTCTTTACAAAGAAGACTTCAACCCCCTATTACACTCTATACCACGGTCTCCAAAAATTTTAAACAAAGGGCCAGTTTATTGTCCTATAGACTTTAGGAGGGCCGAGATTGTGGCCAGCAGAGGCAGAAAATGTCCCGGGCCCGGCATTCGTGAAAATAAATATGGCCTCAGGATCTTGGTCAATAGGAGGAGGAGTAGTGCCCCTATTAGTAGGAGGAATAGTATCCCCTCATTGATATCGGTGTAAGATATAGTGCCCCATTGTTGGTGTCATTGGAAAGGAATAGTGCCCCAAGGGCTGGATAAAGGCTAGCAAAGGGCCACATCTGGCCCTTCGGGCCGCAATTTGGAGACCCCTGCTCTATACATGGAACACTGCACCCCAACATGACCATCATACAATTCTATTGCACTCTATACATAGAACCCTACAACCCCCAACATGACCCACCACTGGACATGACCATCGTACAATTCTATTACACTCTATACATAGAACACTACAACCCCCAACATGACCCACCACTGGACATGATCGTAATACAATTCTATTACACTCTATACATAGAACACTACAACCCCCAACATGACCCACCACTGGACATGACCATCGTACAATTCCATTACACTCTATACAGAGAACACTACAACCCCCCAACATGACCCACCACTGGACATGACCATAATACAATTCCATTACACTCTATACAAAGAACACTACAACCCCCAACATGGACGACCACTGGATATGATCGTAATACAATTCTATTACACTCTATATAGAGAACACTACAACCCCCAACATGACCCACCACTGGATATGATCGTAATACAATTCTATTACACTCTATATAGAGAACACTACAACCCCCAACATGACCCACCACTGGATATGATCATAATACAATTCTATTACACTCTATACAAAGAACACTACAACCCCCAACATGGACGACCACTGGATATGATCGTAATACAATTCTATTACACGCTATATACTAAGAATACGAGAACAGATACATGAAACGTATATTTTGTGTAAAATATGACACCGTTGATTGCTCTTTGTCGCCCCCAGTATGATAAAACTGCTACTCCATAAAACTCTACCCATAATGAACCTACTGCTGTATTGTCTTTTTGGAACAGGCTGGCAATTCCGCATTGTCCATTGTTGCTGAATCCGCCCCCAGTGAGATCGCAGAACTTCTACAAGCCCACACAGAGCACCAGCGTTCCTGCCCTGCCGCTGACACGGGAAAAGGAGGCCCATTGTAAACAAGGATGGAGGACAAAAGACTCATTCTTCTCCAAGTGAACTGCAAGAGAGCAGATACCACCCATCTCTGCATTGTCTTCATTACACAAAATATTCCAAATATGTGTATACATAAGCCAGGGTTTTTTTTTTTTTTTTTGGAATGAGGCAAGTCTGTTCCATCGGTTGATGTATATTGACTTGAGTGGAAGGGTCGTATTCACAAACAGTATTAAATGCAAAGAGTAGCCTCCTACCTGTCAAGGAATTAGAAGTCCCAGCATGAGGAACTAACTAAATCAGCATGCCCTGATACCTTTTTGAGGACCATGGCAGGTAATGCTAGGACTTTTAGTTCCATAATAGCTGAAGAACTGCATGTAGAGTGTTTATAAAGAGGGCCTGTCTACCAAAAACAGTATTTCAGGTATGGGTAGATAGTTACAGAATTGTGCCAGCTTCTTCTTGAAAACTCTGGGTCTAGATCAGTGATTCTCAACCCCTGTCCTCAGGACCCACTAACAGGCCAGACTAAGTATTACCTTGGGGGAAATGCAGACTAAAATACGGCAATCACTGAGCAGGAAATGATATCACCTGTAATGTATTGCAGTTATCATGCAAACCTGGCCTGTTAGTGGGCCCTGAGGACAGGAGTTGACAACCACTGGTCTAGATCTTAGAATTTCAAAACTTTATATTCATTTGTAAAATAAAAAAATCCAAGCAAGGAATGTGAATTTCTCAACACCGGGTGGAGCTGGGAACTCTTTGCTGGAATCACCTTGATAATATGAAGCCAGTAGGTCGTTTCGCTGGTCTGCATCTACCCAAAACTGAAATATCAATTTTTAGGAGGGGGTGACCCTGGAATGAGTCTAGAAAGTGACCATTAGGAAGGGGTGATGTCACAGAGAAAAAGTGACGTCAAACAACAAGAGCGACGTCAAACAAAAAGAGCGACGTCAAACAACAAGAGCGACGTCAAACAACAAGAGCGACGTCAAACAACAAGAGCGACGTCAAACAACAAGAGCGACGTCAAACAACAAGCGCGACGTCAAACAACAAGAGCGACGTCAAACAACAAGAGTGACGTCAAACAACAAGAGTGACGTCAAACAACAAGAGTGACGTCACAGAGAAAGAGTGACGTCACAGAGAAAGAGTGACGTCACAGAGAAAGAGTGACGTCACAGAGAAAGAGCGACGTCAAACAACAAGAGCGACGTCAAACAACAAGAGCGACGTCAAACAACAAGCACGACGTCAAACAACAAGCGCGACGTCAAACAACAAGAGCGACGTCAAACAACAAGAGCGACGTCAAACAACAAGAGCGACGTCAAACAACAAGAGCGACGTCAAACAACAAGTGTGACGTCAAACAACAAGAGTGACGTCAAACAACAAGAGTGACGTCACAGAGAAAGAGTGACGTCACAGAGAAAGAGTGACGTCACAGAGAAAGAGTGACGTCACACAGAGAAAGAGCGACGTCACAGAGAAAGAGCGACGTCACAGAGAAAGAGCGACGTCACAGAGAAAGAGCGACGTCACAGAGAAAGAGCGACGTCACAGAGAAATAGCGACGTCACAGAGAAAGAGCGACGTCACAGCGACGTCACAGAGAAAGAGCGACGTCACAGAGAAAGAGCGACGTCACGTCCACACTCCTCCTTCCCAATTAAAACAATATAAACAACACAGGAATTATTTCAGTTGAACCCAACAGCCTCTTTTGTATTATATATTAGAGTAGGGAAAAAAATGTTGTTGTCACTTGTGTGTATATAATATCTTAAAGGAATGTTATTTTTTTATATCTCCTGATAGCAGGTCTGGTTGATGAGCACAAAGCGCTGTGATGCAGGGCTAAAGACTGACCCCTGCTTCATAGGCCAGGAACAAACATTTGCTTCTTTTTAATAGATCGCGGGGGTTTGCTCTTGTACAGAATTTTTATAGCCTGACAGAAAGCACAAAAAATAATTAGAAATTTGCACAGAATGCATCTCTCACCCTGCCAAGACCCGTCCAAAGTCATCTGCTGTTGCAGAATATTGGTACAAAAGGCCTCGAGGGCAAAAAAGTACGTTATTGGCCAAATCGATTTTTAAGAATGATGTCCGCTCAGTATTATTGTTTTTTTTCTAATTAGCTACCTTGCCTGCCTTTTCTCCTAGCATTTGTTTGATAAAATACAGCTGGCTCTGTTGACTCGGATGCCATACTCCACGCCCAATAGAAACCAGCGTCAAGTATTAGAGCCAATTGCTGGTATCACCGTGAATTTTCCGAATCACCCGCTGGCACCCAACAGGTATATAGTCGGTCACAGCACAGTAAAAATATACAGTGGAACCTTGGTTTACGGGTAACGTGATTAACGAGCGTTTTGAATAACGAGCAATTTTTATTAAATTTTTTTAATTCTGACTCGGTTTGCAAGTGTTGTCTCGCAAAACAAGCAGAATTCAAGTTAATGGGGTGTGCAGTACCGCATTTGACCAGAGGTGCGGTGACACTCGGAATGGTTGAGAGCTGTTCAGAAATACTCGGAATTACTCGGTTCCCGAGTGTTTCAGAACCTTTCCAAGATCAGCCGAGTATTTTTGAGGCTCTTCGGCGCCCCCCCACCTCTGGCCACATGTGGTATTGCATGCCATAGAAGTCAATGCGGAAAAAATTATCTTCGTTTCCATTTACTTCTATTGGGAAACTCGCTTTGATATGCAAGTGCTTAGAATTACAAGCATTCTCCTAGAACGGATTTTGCTCGTAATCCAAGGTTCCAGTGTAGAAGTTTGCTAGAAAATTGGTTTGCATATGGTAGTTGCTATATTTCAAATAAGTGAAGTTGATTTTCATAGGGGGGGGACTAAACTCCAGGCAAACGAATACACAGATGAACTACCTATACGGGTGCTGGTTTGCCTGCCAAAGGATTTGTATTTGGTCAATCAAGTTCTGGGCTCTGCCACGCAGAACAGCCTTATCTGCCTTTGCAGGAGACCCGATGTCTCTCTGCTGTTGTTTAAGCAGAACTAAACCTAACTGTGACTAAACCTTTATTGCTAGAGAGACATACGATGGAGCCGATTTACTAAAACTGGAGAATGTAAAATCTGGTACAGCTTTCAGGTTGTTTTTTTGTCAAAGCTTCATTGAACAAGCTGATCAAGTTAGAAGCTGATTGGCTACCATGCCTATTGTTCCCATGATTAATCTCCGAGGGGTGGAGCGAAACGCGTTGGTGCCCAGGCTGAGGTTGCCACATACCATCTACTAGTGGGATTGCTTCAATGTGCGGCTACAGGACGAGCGCCTTCCCATGTCGGCACTCACAGCAGTGGACTGAGGACTTGCACTCCACCTAAAGCTTAAAGCGGATGGCCCATTAAAAACAATATATTAAAAGCCAGCAGCTACAAATACTGCAGCTGCTGACTTTTAATGTTAGGACACTTACCTGTCCTGGAGTCCAGCGGCGTCCGCAGCAGAGGACGAGCGATCGCTCGTCACCCTGCTGCTCCCCCCTCCATCCACGGTGAGGGAACCAGGAAGTGAAGCGCTCCGGCTTCACTGCCCGGTTCCCTACGGCGCATGCGCGAGTCGCACTGCGCCCGCCGATTGGCTTTCCGCTGTGTGCTGGGAGCTGAGAGTTCCCAGCACACAACGGGGGGGCGACGGGATGTTGCCAAAAAAACAGACTTTTGCCCGAGACTGCCGTCCTGAAGTGGTTGCAGATACCTGTCTTTAGACAGGTATCTGCACCCCTCTCCCCCCTGAAAGGTGTCAATTGTGATAACGGAGGGGGGGAGGGTTCCGATCAGCGGATCTTCACTTTGGGGTGGAGATCCGCTTTAAGTGCTCACATAAAAGTTTATTTTGGGTCACAGTGGCTACCATGCAGAGCTTCATCAGATTTTGCACTCCGGTTTTAGTAAAGCAGTGTTTTTCAACTCCAGTCCTCAAGGCACACCAACAGGTCATGTTTTCAGGCTTTCCATTATTTTGCACAGGTGATTTGATCAGTTTCACTGCCTTAGTAATCACCACAGCCATTTCATCAGAGGGAAATCCTGAAAACTTGACCTGTTGGTGTGCCTTGAGGACTGGAGTTGAAAAACACTGTAGTAAAGCAACCCACACACCATCCTTCTTGCAGTCATTAATTGAATGTACACCAAGCTGTGCATACCCGCAACACTCTTCCGTGCGCATGCGTAAGATGACGTCACCCCCCCCCCCCCATTGGCCAATAAAGAAGCAAACCCAGCACCTGGAAGTAGTGACAGCTGGCAAGGGCTGTAACTACTGGAAGGTGGAGGTATTTCCAGGAATTTGGATCTACTTTAAATCTACACAAAAAAGGAACCTCCGCTTTTCGGAACCCTCCCGCCCTCCGGTGTCACATTTGGCACCTTTCAGGGGGAGGGGGGTTCAGATACCTGTATTTGCACCCACTTCCGGCCATAGATAGCTGCAGAATCTGCGGGTATCTATTCCACTCCCCCCCCCACTGTCTTCTGGGAAACACACAGGTCCCAGCAGACAGTGGGGACCAGTGAGGACATGCAGCTGCTTTACTTCCCGATTCCCTCACCAAGGATGGCGGCGGGGGCAGCCGAGAGCCGAGTGATTGATCCGCTTTGGCTGCCGACATCATTCAGCCTCCCAGTCAAACCCCCCCCCCTTACACTTACCCCTGAGCCAGATCACGATCCAGTGCTGTGCCTCCAGATTTCTCTTCCCTCACTGGACATCGAGGCAGCAGCGGGAGCCATTGGGGGGGCGGCAGGGCTGAGCTGCGCTGTGTTTGCCATAGACACACAGAGCATAGTTCAGGAGTAAGCGTGCATGAGTGCCCCATAATATACAGCTTGCTATAGAGGTACTTAGAAGGGGGAGGAGCCAGGAGTGCCAGCACGGGAACCAAAAAGAGGAGGTGCAGTGCTGCTCTGCGCTTAACCATTGCACAGAACAGACAAGTATATTATGTTTGTCATCAAAAACTTTTAGAATCACTTTAATTCAGCGCTGCATTCATTTGTGTCTTTTATCTGCCTGGAGTTCAGTTTTAAAGGGAACCGTTCACTGCCAGGGCTTCTATCCAGTATGAAGGCTACTGTGGTCCATCTTCTAGATTAGGGGTCTTCAAACTTTCTAAACAAACGGACAGTTTACTGTCCTTCAGATTTTAGGGGGGGGGGGGGTGGACTGTGGGCAGCAGGAATACAATTTTGTTCTGGCATCAGTGGGAGTAAACAGAGCTCCATCTTTGGTATTAGGGGGAGAAATAGTACCCGGTTATTGGATTACAGTGGAAAAAATGGCTCCCCATTGTTGGTGTCAGTTGGAGGAATTGTGTGCCCATTGTTGGTGTCAGTGGGAGGAATTACGTCCCCTTTTTGTTGGTGTCAGTGGGAAGAATTGTGTGCCATTGTTGGTGTCAGTGGGAGGAATTACGTCCCATTGTTGGTGTCAGTGGGAGGAATTACGTCCCCTTTTTGTTGGTGTCAGTGGGAGGAATTGTGTGCCATTGTTGGTGTCAGTGGGAGGAATTGTGTGCCATTGTTGGTGTCAGTGGGCAGCATAGTGTCTCATATCAGTGGGGTGAATATTTCCCCAGGGGCCAGATAAAAGCAAGCAAAGGGCCACATCTTGGCCCCTGGGCCGCAGTTTGGAGACCAATGTTCTAGATGGTAAAATGAACACACACAGTGATGTAGAAGTCCCACATTGCATTGCCTTCAGAAGTTGGGCAACAGCAGAGCCTTTAGCCTTGGTTGGGAGTTTTGTCTGCACCCTTTCTTTTTAATCTTGTCAACCATATTGACATCAAGCACAGATAAAATGTCAATAAGCACAAAGTAATATCAAAATGCACAAGCTTTTTTTTTTTAGTGTCGGTTATTCTTCAGTTATATTGTATATTCCACCTGCAGATATGCAAGATTAGCCCTTAATGAACCCCCATGGAATATTTATCTGAAACTTCCGATTCCCAATTAGCAATTCACTGTTGGATAGCACGCTTTAAAACTGTCCGCCAACAAATGTGTGTTGTCGGGTTATCTGATCGTGTGTACAGAAGTCCTTCGGAGTACAAACGCGCACGCTCAGGAGCAATGCTCACCAAAACACAACATTAGCAGAAGTTACCCAAAGGGTGGCGCTAAAGAGCTGAAAACCCACGTGGTTTCGTGTTTGTTGGCTGACAATTCTTTGCCGTTTGTATGCAAGACAAGTTAATGGCCAACGCCCTTTGGTCAAAAGTCCTACGCTCTGTCCACAGAAAATCCGATCGTGTGTACAAGGCTTAAGACTTGGCAAGACTGAGAAAGCTGGACAAATACTGAATGAACTTCATATACAAGATACTCTTTTTCTCAGTGTTACTTTGACCCATTAGGAAGGGGTATTGTATTCTTGTTGTATTTGCTTGTACAGGTAAATCTTGTTCAGTGTGAATGTAAAACAATGTTGCATTTACACCTTCTCTACCTTCGGATGTATCCTGGTTGGGTAAATCATGGGCTGGTAAGAAGTGACCTGCCCTCCTGTCACGGCTGATGTAGATTTTGTAGATCAGTGTTGGAAATCCTCAATTTAAGCCTCATTCAGGGTTCACTGGCAGGAAACAACCTGTAAAGTCTAGATCCTTATGGCAGCCAATCAAAATGCATTGTTCTCTGATCACTTTACACTGTATTGGAGAAGCCGGGGCGGGGTGTTTCATATAAGCGCAAGTCCTTTACAATTACCATCTTCTGTGTATGGGTCACAGTCAGGACTGGTGCTACCACTAGGCAAACTAGGGTGCACTACTGCCTAGGGGCGCCTGGCAGCATGTAACCAACTCAGTCTCAGGCGGCTGCTCTGTCCAACCGGTAGTGTAATTAGAGGCGCAGCACTGGAGCCATCACTAGAAAAAGCAGAGCCGATGCTTCCAGTATAGCACCACCTCCCGGGCAGGGCAAAGGGGGTGCTGCTCTAAGGATATATCCAGGGGGTGCCATTCACACATCTCAGCATGCAGTACATTTGCGGGAACCATAGGGAAATTGCATAATCAAACCGACCATGCGATTTCCCTGTGGCCACGTTTTTGAAAAGGTGCATGCACAAGTTGGTCAGCAGGTCCCAGCCAATGACTTGCTGATCTGCTTAGCAAATCACAGTACAGAGCCCTGTGTTAACTAGCAACACAGGGCTCTGTACATGGAGTAGCGATGTGGCTGTAGATAGATACTAGAACGTCATTTGTAGAAGGCCCCAAGACAGCGGTGACCACATGTGGCCCGCGGAGCCCTCTGATGTGGCCCATGACCTCCTGTTCTGAAATGGCGGTTTGGCAAGCCCAGATCGCAGGTTGCCGACTCGCCATACTGCAGCATCAGTGTTGTGAATGAAGCTGGTGGTAGAGGAAGAAAGCTGCTGCGGAGCAGAGCCCCATAAGCCGATGCTTCCTCTACAGTGCCGGCTTTTGCCACAGGCAGAGTCTATGGTAAAGTTCAGCTAACCCGCAGGATAGACACAGGTGCACTACGCTGTACCCACAGTGTGGGTAAACCGCAGCACATCAGTGTGAAAGCAGTCTTGGGGCCCTTTTCACACGATCAGCCCAACCAAATGAGACCCTCCATTTACCTCTATAGAGCGACAGATGTGGGATTACGCCCACCTACCTCCAATCCGAAAAACAGAAGGGACTTGGTCCCCTTCCATCTGGGTGGATTGGAGGGCCTATAGAGTAGCCTTTACCCTTCATCTGCCCACTCCGCTGATTGTGGCACGTGGCTGGTTAGTTACCAAGTTGCTTAAGTGGCCCTCGCTCTCCAAAAGGTTGGGCAGACGCATCTCTTTGACAATTGCAATACATGGATTGTCCACAAGGAATTACATCTATTGCTAGTAAACCAGTCCTATTCCACAAATGCTAGCTGTCTGGCTGCCATGGTGCCAGGCAGCTAGTTCACCATTGGCAGCTACCCCCCCCCCCCATTTCTTCCCATATTTGCCTTAAGAAAGGTTCCCTTCGGAAATGGAATTTTAGCCTAACCCTTTATTTCCATAGACAGAACAAAGACGACATTGTGCCGATACGGACAAATCTTCTACTTGCCATCCACAAATGTTTCTGAGCTGATTTTAGCTCAATTAAAAACACTTCCTCCTCCCAGCCAAGACAGAAATAGACTCACACATGGAGAGCAGCCTGTTCTCCAAGGAGCTGTCATCATTTTAATTAGTTCATTTTAATATTTAAAAAGAAGATTAGCGCTTTAGTCGGGGGCATCATCAATCACACGGGGGACAGGAAAACCTGACGAGTCAACAGACTTACGTACCTGCGTAATTCATCAACAGCAGAGGATATGAATGGTATACTTATGTTTGTTTACTAGCAAAACAGGGGCCTTTATAAAGTGGGGGTATCGGGGTACCAAGGCATTGGGGATTTGTGCACACCGCCCTTGGCTTCTGCCTCATCTGAGAGAAGGTCTTCTCATAGTGGAAAGGACATTTACTGAACTGCAGCATCAAGCATATCCAGAAATACCCCAAAACACCTGTGTGTGCCGAGCCAGGTACATATTATTGCACAGGAGGTCAACCACTCAGTACTACGATCATTAGCAATGAATCCATAAGTGTAGCGATCGATCTTTACACAGATGGAACCAATGGCACGAGCAGCGTACAGGAGCAATTAATCACAAACTTTTATAGCATTGGGCAATCAGGTATGGATTGACGGATACGAAGGATGAGCAAAATTGAGTGCTTTCCTTTTTTCCCCAAATTTTTGCTGAAATTTTGGAGATTGTCAAAATGTTGCCATTTTAGCAATGAAGAAAGCACGATCAAAACTACTGTATATCCTCGAGTATAAGCCGACCCGAATATAAGCCGAGGCACCAAATTTTACCACAAAAAAAAATGGGAAAACTTATTGAATCGAGTATAAGCCTAGGGTGTTCATCTGCATGCCTCACTGTGCCCATGACTAGACTGACGTTTAACGTGGGAGTCTATGGAAGGGGTTCCCGGCTTTGAAAAAAATCGGTGCTGTCCCAGCCGTAGGTCCCCCAGACAACAAACTTGTAGAGGAGAAATGGGGCTACATGTGCGCCAAGTTCCGGGTCCAGGGGACCTACGACCGGTCGGTAGCAGGTCCCCAAATTCACCGGAGAAATTACCGTTTAACATGGGAGTCTAATGGAAGGGGTGCCCTCGGCCAACAAACTTTGCACACTTGTAAAGGGGCTACATGTGTGCCAAGTTTGGGGTCCAGGGGACCTACGGCCGGCTGGTACCGGGTCCCAAAGTCTGGGAGATCAGGCGTAAAAAGGTGACTCGAGTATAAGCCAAGGGGGGGCATTTTCAGCACAAAAAATGTGCTGAAAAACTCGGCTTATACCCGAATATATACTGTAGTTTAGTCCAGAATATGTTTTTGCCTATAGCTGCGGGCACATCACTTTCCTCTATTGGGAAGTATTTCCTACATCATGCATGCTGCTGCTTCACATAGAAATCTTCTCTGCAGGGGGCCCGGTCTTTTTCCTGGCAATATACAGCAGTCTTGTGACTTCCATCAGTGTGTGGTTGGGAGGGAGGATGGGGCTGAGGATGGGAGAGGCTCTGGAGAAGTCCTGAAGGTGAGTATGCGAGGAGGTAACAGGGGAGCTAGAGAGCAGGAGGTCCTGGGAGGAACGGAGGGGACTATTTGGGCGATATCTGCAGATGAGGTTGGTGATGTAGATGGGGCGATGTTGTGAATGGCCTTGTATGTTATGGTTAGCATTTTGAATTTTAGACGGTGGGGTAGGGGAAGCAAGTGAAGGGATTGGCAGAGAGGAGCAGCAGTCACGGATCAGTTAGTGAGGTGTATTAGTCTAGTAGCACAATTCATAATAGACTAAAGGGGGGATAGCCTGCGTAAGGGTAGGCCATTAAGGAGAGGGTTGCAGTAGTCATGGCGGGAAATAATCAAGGAGTGAATAAGTTGCTTTGTGGTGTCAGTCAGGAACGGGCGAATTCTGGAGATGTCACGGAGGTAAAGGCAGTAGGATATACACACATTATATATATAGGCACACTAGAGAATAAAAAAAATGGCGGTCGTTGCAATACTTTGTCACACCGTATTTGAAAAAAAAAAAAAATACACTTTTTTGAATTAAAAAAATAAGACAATAGTAAAGTTAGCCCAATTTTTTTTTCATATTGTAAAAAAAAGATAATGCTACGCTGAGTAAATTGATACTCAACAAGTCACGCTTCAAAATTGCGCCCTCTCGTGGAATGGCGACAACGTTTTACCCTTAAAAATCGCCATAGGTGTCGTTTAAAAATTTCTACAGGTTACTAAGATTTGAGTTACAGAGGAGGTCTAGGGCTTGAATTGTTGCCAACTTTTCTAAATGGATGAGAGGGGGTCAGGTCCGCATCAGACTGTCCTGAAGACGCAAAGCTAAATCCTCCCCATCAGGCCAGAAGTTCATCCCCCAAAGAGGACCGGGCTCCCCGCAGAGAAGATTTCTACGTAAAGCAATAGCTTGCATGATGTTGGACTGCAACTATAGGGGGGGGGGGGTAAATTTTAACTAAATCTCAGCCTTAAAAGGTGGTTTTGAAGGTCTCGCTGGGCTTTAAATGGCTCCTGAGGGTTTCAAAAACAACTTTTTTAGCCTGGACCTGCTCTTGTGCCAAAAACGGTCCCGCAAATAGTCCCTCAGAGCCTCAAAAGTCTCTATATTTTTCAGAAGAAAAAACAAAACGATAAAAATATGTAAAACAAGCAATAGTACACACAAGACTACCACGCTACTTTTAGAAATGAATTGCTAGCGATTGTAGTATCACCCCCAAAGCTACTAACCACATGACATGTGCGCTTACTTTTCTGAAAGCAGATCAGATGCTTCCAGAGTTTCTTCCAATGGTGACAGAGAAGGACTGCAGAACTGTGTATGCTTACTCAGTGCTTCGCACCATTATATTGCTTTCTGCACGCCTACAATGTATATATACACACTGTACAGGCTCACTGTGGCTATATAAAGATATGTGAAGGTGTAGCCACCTACCTACACACAGCCGCCAAACTTTCCATTCTTCACGCCGCGTATACGATGCACTTATTTTTGTGATCTTCCAATATTTTACTTGTTCTGTTTTGTCATTTTGCTTGTTCAGTCATTTATATTGTTATATAATCCTCTGCTATGGAAAGAAACAATCAATAAAATATATCTTTTGTTGTCTTACGTCTCATGGGTTATTTCCAGTGTGATAAAGTAGAACTTTTGTTGAACGTCTTTTTTTTTCTTCCTATGGGTCCATTACCCAAAACTCTACGTGAATGTAGAGCACACCCTCTAAGGAGTCGCAAGTAAACTGGGATCCTCCACCATGCACAGCCAGGTGTTTTGTCAGATTAGGTGACCCGTCAGAAATAGGGTGACCACGTGTCTCAGATTGCCCGGGACAGTCTGGCATTTTGCAGGTCTGTCCCGGGCACATTCATTCCAGGACAATACAGTGTCCCGAAATAAAACTGTCACAGCCACCCCTCTGATGCCCCCAAAAAAGGCTGCCACATCACTGCATGTAGATGGGGGGGAGGGGGGGCTCCTGTGCGCCCCCTATTGACGGGCGGCCCGTGTTCCACAGTGAGTATAACAAGCATGCTTTACTGCATCTACAGACTGAATTTACTGTTGAGGATTTAGTAACACTTTAAAGCAGGGGTGCCCAACCAGTGGCCCGGGGGCCAGATGTGGCCCGCGGAGCCCTCCGATGTGGCCCGCATCCTCCTGCTCTGGGATAGAATAGAATACTGTTATTAAAGGTCAGTTTATTGCTAAAATCACAGTGTATATGTGGGCATATCTGTTCTCTGGTGGTTACTGGGCTGCTTTCAAACAAATCCGCAAGGCAGTGCTGGTGCGGGTTTCCTGCACTGAGCCATAGACTTATATTACTTGCGAGTTTGGTGAGCTTTCTGAAAGTGCACCAAACCTTTAGAATATAATAGAAGTCTATTGCAAAGTGCAAAAAAGCCAAATGTACACTGTGATGTACCCAAGGTGCGAGTAAACAGCAGCAATAGGCCCCTCTTACATGGTTAGTCCGACCCAATTGGACCCTCCATTCACCTCTAAGGAGTGGCATCCGCCCGCTCCGCTCATTGTGGCCCGCGACCAATTACCAAGTCGCTTAAGTGGCCCTCGCGCTTCAAAAGGTTGGGCACCCCTGCTTTAAAGTCTACATTGGAAATGCGCACCAAAGCGTAGAAGAGCAATCGGTAGACAGAGACCAAAGCATTGTCCCCGCATAACAGAAAGTGCCTGTACAAAGACCTTTATGGCAGGATTACCAGGTTAATATTTGCACACCTCCCAACTTTTTAAAATGAGAATGAAGGATACCTATCAGCAAAAGTATACAGGCATAGGGCACACCCCTTGCCACGCCCCCTTAAAGGAGAATTGTACAAAAAAACAAGGATTGGTTAAACCCACAAGTGCTTTTTTACCACTTCAATTCCTTTATATTGGCTTTTGGAATTTACAAATGCAGCAAATTAGAACTCAGATGAAAGGTTTAGGGCTGGGAAACACTTTTTGATAGATAAAAAGTGCGTTTTATATACAACTATATAGATCAGACCAAAATGAGGGACAAATGAGGAGGAAAGAGGGACAGAGGGACATTGCTCCAAATCAGGGACAGTCCCTCGAAATCAGGGATGGTTGGGAGCTATGATATTTGTAATGGGAGCTAAAGCTTTAAAGTGATTAAAAAAAACTTTTAAAAGGTACATTAACATTTTAAAACTTGGATAAGCTTTTAGTAATTGTGTTGAGATTTACTTTAACCACTAGCCCAGTGTTTTTCAACTCCAGTCCTCAAGGCACCCCAACAGGTCATGTTTTCAGGCTTTCCATTAGTTTGCACAGGTGATTTGATCAGTTTCACTGCTTAGTAATCACCACAGCCATTTCATCTGAGGGAAATCCTGAAAACCTGACCTGTTGGTGTGCCTTGAGGACTGGAGTTGAAAAACACTGCACTAGCCGACCAGCCGCCATAGTTATACGGCGGCAGGTCGGCTCGACTGCGCGAAATCACGTAGCTATACATCATTTCGGATTCCAGCCCCTAGTCAGTCCCACCCCCCTTTAGTTACAACACACCTAGGGTACATAATTAACCCCTTCCTCGCCCCCTAGTGTTAACCCCTTCCCTGCCAGTGACATTTTTACAGTAATCAATGCATTTTTATAGCACTGATCGCTATAAAAATGCCAATGGTCCCAAAAATGTGTCAAATGTGTCCGCAATAAGGTCGCAGTACCGATAACAATCGCTGATCGCCGCCATTACTAGTAAAAAAAATATATATATATTAATAAAAATGCCATAAAATTATCCCCTATTTTGTAGACAAGATAACTTTGGCGCAAACTAATCAATAAATGCTTATTGCGTTTCCTTTTTACAAAAAATATGTATAAGAATACGTATCGGCCTAAAGTGAGGAAAAAAAAAGTTATATATTTTTTACAGCAAAAAGTTAAAAAATATTCATTTCTTTTTTAAATCGACGCTCTATTTTTGTTTATAGCGCAACAAATAAAAATCGCTGAGGTGATCAAATACCACCAAAAGAAAGCTCTATTTGTGGGGGGGGGGGGAAAGGTCGCCAATTTTGTTTGGAAACCACGTCGCACGATCGTGCACTTGTCAGTTAAAGCGACACAGTGCCGAAAAGTGGCCCGGTCATTGACCAGCAAAATGGTGCGGGGCTGAAGTGGTTAAGCAACATAAGAACAGTTAAGAAACTATCAAATCACAATACAGTATGTGTTTCTGGTCTTTGCTTAGTCTGCCTTTGTGGTACGGGGAGTTCCGCCACGTGTTCCAGGCTCAGCACTATCCATAAGCAGCTGTCGGTGGTTTTGTCCCTGGAGTTCAGCATTAAACCTGCCATACTGAAAACATTCCCTGAGTACTAACTACAGCTATTCCAGGTTATAGAATGTACCTCAGCAGTCCTCAGCACATAACACCGCCTTATTGAAACTCCACCTCTGCATCCCATGGGACGTGCAGTATGCAAATGTTGACTTACAAGCAGATGAAGACATTGCCAGGGGGAGTACTGAGCAGGTAACAGCTGATTTACAAGCTGTACAATTTCTCTGTTAGTGGAGAACTCTCCGACGTGGATTGTATTTTTTTTTTTTATTGTCAATCTCAAGGACCATGTAAAACGTGACCCGAGACCTCCTCCCACGTGTGTGGTGAGGCAAACCAAAACTAATCCGCGTACGGTAAATCGAAAAGCTTTCTGAATGACTATGTCCTTTTCTAACAAAGCGCCTGCTTGTCTGGCCACCTGAGCGTTAAACAGCAGCAAAAACCGCTCTGAATTTTTAACGCAATCATTGTATAGTGTCTACCGGGCCGTGTCCCCAGGAGACGAGGATTTACCCATAGACACACTGAGCAGAATTTCAGTCAATGCAAAAAATATAATTACTTTTTTTCTTCCCTACTGAGCTGCACCAAATCTAAACACATAATTTGCTTTTTCTGGAGTGACCATAACTAGAGACCCGAACACCAAACTTAAATAAAAATTGCAGGAGACCAAAATATTTACTTGTACTGTGCCCCTTAACTTGTTAGAATATGTGTCTACTCCAGAAGAGACAATTCCCTACTACAACCCCTTCCCTCATTGCACATCATAGTTCCCCTTCATCTGGGAGGGCCTACATACTGTCTATGTTGGCCCAGCTCCTTCACCCCGTCCCCTCACTTCCCTACATAACCTTTTATGTAGCTAATAGGGGGGGGGGGGCACTAAAGACTGAAAATTCTGAGTCTGCTGACATCACATCCAAGATGGTGACACCAAGGTACCCCCCCTACATCCTACTTACCTCCTTAAGTAGGTAGTCAGAAGCATGAGCCAAGCACAGGAACATATTGGTACCAAAGCAGGTTGCAGAAACTAAGTTGAGGTCAGTATCATTGTGTTCAAGAGGCAGGTCAACAACCAAAGCACAAAACTCCGGAATGCCTGGAGTCCCTGGGTACGCTGTTCTAGAACTGCAATGTCCATATAAAACAACATGCACCTTCGCACACTAACTAGACCTTTCTTGACCGAACAATGTGTTCCCCCTTGAGTCATAGTCCACGTGAGCTTGCTTTTGCGCTTGTACACTTGTTTGCTGGTTCTGTTTACTATGTAATTTTCTTTTTCCTGACAATCGCCCTGTGGGGTTTCCCCCCACACAAGGGCCTTAGGCCGGTTTTGTCCCCCCCCCCCCCCCCCCCGAGTCACAGAATGAACCCAATTGGGGAATTGGGGTGACTAGGGGGGGAGGGGAGACCACATTTCATGTTTGATCAAGCTACATTGACTACCAACAACCTGATAGTTGATAATTTGCTTCTTGTTACATGTACTTCTCTTATGTGTCGTTGCACGACGTACAATGTTTGTAGTGTACTTTGTATTTGGAAATTTAATAAAGACGATTGAAAGAGAAGAGGCAGGTCAAGGTCACACCAGGAAGTCAGTAGAACCATGGTCAAGAGGCATTCCATGGTAACACCAAAGCCAGTAAAATTGTGGTCATGTGGCAGGCAAGGTCACACCAGGAAGCCAATAAAATCATGGTCAAGAGGCATTCCATGTTCACACCAGGAAGCCAGCACAATCATGGTCGAGACACCGGCTATGGTCACATCAAAAAGCCAGTAGAATTATGGTCAAGGGGGCAAGCCAAGGTCACACCAGGAAGTAATTAGACTTATGGTCAAGAGTCATTCCATGGTCACACCAGGAAGCCAGTAGTATCATGGTCAAAGGCAGGCCATGATCACACCAGGAAGTCAGTATAATCGTGGTCAAGAGGCAGGCCAAAGTTACACCAGGAAGCCAGTAGAATTATGGTCAAGGGGGGCAAGCCAAGGTCACACCAGGAAGTCAGTAGACTTATGGTCAAGAGTCATTCCATGGTCACACCAGGAAGCCAGTAGAATCATGGTCAAAAGGCAGGCCATGATCACACCAGGAAGTCAGTATAATCGTGGTCAAGAGGCAGGCCAAAGTTACACCAGGAAGCCAGTAGAATTATGGTCAAGAGGGCAAGCCAAGGTCACACGAGGAAGTCAGTAGAATTATAGTCGAGAGTAATTCCATGATCTCACCAGGAAGCCAGTAGAATCATTGTCAAAAGGCAGGCCATGATCACACCAGGAAGTCAGTAGAATCGTGGTCAAGAGGCAGGCCAAAGTTACACCATGAAGCCTGTAGCATTGTGGTCAAGAGGCAGGCCAAGGTCACACCAGGAAGTCAGTAGAATCATGGTCAAGAGGCATTCCATGGTCCCAGTGGAGTGCACGCTGAACTTGCCATCTACAACAGGACAGGCTAAAAGTCTAGTCTGAGACAGGCAGTAGACAAGCAACCAAAGAGGCAGACAGCAGGCAAGGCAGAGTTGTAGTTTGGAGGCAGGCTGAGGTGATACCAGGAGGGCAGTAGAATTGTGGTCAAGAGGCAGGCAAAGTTGATGGCCAAAACCAGCAAGTCAGTACAATCATGGTCAAGAGTAGGGATGAGCCGAACACCCCCGCGTTTGGTTCGCACCAGAACGTTCGAACAGACCGCCCGTTCGCGCGAATATTTAGAACCCCATTGAAGTCTATGGGACTCGAACGTTCAAATTCAAAAGTGCTCATTTTAAAGCCCAATATTCAAGTTATTGTTGGAAAACGTCTTTGAGAACCCGGGTCTTGCCCCAGGGAACATGTAGCAATGGAAAAAAGTTTTAAAAACGGTTGTTTTTTCAGGAGCAGGACTCCTGAAAAAAAATTACAGTTTTTAAAACTTTTTTCCATTAAGACCCGGGTTCTCAAAAACATTTTCACAGGCAAACTATAGACACCCAGCAGGTACAATATTTAAATTTTAATTTAAGCATCATTAAAATCACTGATCCAGGAGCAGTGATTTTAATGATGCTTAAATAAAAAAAATAATGAAAAATTTCTTTAAATATTGTACCTGCTGGGTGTCTATACCTGTGATAACGTCTTTAAATAGCACAATCACCTGCCTAACAGTAAATTAGGAAGAACTGATTTACCTAAGCTATACAGTGTATAAATATACGTACAACTCCTAGGGATGTATATATATTCTCTACACACTGTAAATTAAGCTAAACTGACTAGCCTGCCTGCTCTATCTAGCTATATAAAAAGACAATCTCTCTGTCTCGCTGACTGATCTCTGTTCAGCGCTGGAACACACTACACGAGGCCACCCAGCAGGCAGACTTATATAGTGTGGGGCATGTGCTAAAGCCCTGAGCCATAATTGGCTTTGGCCAATTACGGCTCTCCGTTTTTTGCGCGCTGTGATTGGCCAAGCATGCAGGGTCATAGTGCATGTTTGGCCAATAATAAGTGCGCAATGCCGCAGTGAATTATGGGTCGTTGCGCGTCACTCGAATTTGGCGCAAACTACCCGTTTTGTTCGAATTTTGTCGAACGTGCGAACAGACAATGTTCGAGTCGAACATGCGTTCGAATCGAACACGGAGCTCATGCCTAGTCAAGAGGCAGGCCAATGTCACACCAGGAAATCCGTAGAATTATGGTCAAGAGGCATTCCATTGTCACACCAGGAAGCCAGTGGAATTGTGGTCAAGAGGCAGGCCAAGGTCACACCAGGAAGTCAGTAGAATTATGGTCAAGAGTCATTCCATGGTGACACCAGGAAGCAGGCTCAGGTGATACCAGGAGGGCAGTAGAATTGTGGTCAAGAGGCAGGCCAAGTTGATGGCCAAACCAGGAAGCCAGTAGAATCATGGTCAAGAGGCAGGCCAAGGTCACACCAGGAAGTCCGTAGAATTATGGTCAAGAGTCATTTCATGCTCACACCAGGAAGCCAGTAGAATCATGGTCAAGAGGCAGGCCAAGGTCACACCAGAAAGTCCGTAAATTTATGGTCAAGAGGCATTCCATGGTCACACCTGAAAGCCAGTAGAATCGTGGTCAAGAAGCAGGCCAAGGTCACACCAGGAAGTCCATAGAATTATGGTCAAGAGGCATTCCATGGTCACACCAGGAAGCAAGCAGAATCATGGTCAAGAGACATTCCATGATCACATCAGGAAGCCAGTAGAATCATGCAGGCACAATCAGGAATTGGTAAGCAGATCTCAGGAACAGATGCGGGTTCAGGTTGTAGGGTAACAGCTGACCATCCAGCAACTTCCTGGCTCAGCTCTGTTCTTTAAATAGGTAATCTAGTGGAAAGACTGGGATTAGGTGTGTGTACGCCTGTGCATGCACATGGACACATCGAAACAGCATGTCTGCATGAATCAATGTGCCCAAACCTGCTTACACAAAAATCCATCTGGCAACCCTGTTCTGTACATTGGCGCACAAGCATGTTATCTTCTGACGCTGTCCTCCTGACAGAACATTCGATCCTAAGAGAAAATACCCTAAGCACATTGGATCATGCCCTGAGAACATTCAATCAGAAAATATCATTCGATAAGCCAATATTCACAATAACACAAACATTGGAATTACTTTCATTCACTTAACAGCTACGTTGTCGCAAAACCGAAAGAATATTTGATTTTGCCTCACTCACACAACAGCCACAGTTTTATACATTGTGTGAAAATTCCCCAACACTAATGAGTAAATGCCATTTATTCACGCAGAATGAATGTATTTTCGTTGAAGGAAAAACTGAATTTTTATAAACAGACCCTACTGTGTTTCTGCACTGCTGCTTACAAGGAGCAGAATAGGGGTCGGTCCTATTGCATCAGGAGTATAGTAATGTTTTTATGGGTATTACTAATCTGATCTGTTATGTAATGCTTATAAAGGTACAAATACACATCCTATTTGTTTAACCTTTTCACCGATGGGATATATCAACTGTTAGATGCCGGCATAGCCACATTTTTTTCTCAAATTGTAATGGAGTATTTTTTTGTGGTCGGTGAGAAGATGCGATTATGTGATTCTCTGTGCTATCTGCTTGCCGACTGCCTCACGCACATTTACGTCGGCAGAATGGCATATATATATATATATATATATATATATATATATATATATATATATATACACACACACGTTGCTTTGAACCTGCCCCCTGGCTGGCGTGTGCACCTCCACAGTCCTCGTGACTGTGCCTGCAGGACCCGCAGACTCGATGTCCGCCGGTGTCCCGCGATCGGGTCACGGAATGGCAGAACGGGGGGATGCCTTTGCAAACAAGGCATCTCCCTGTTCTGCCTAGTGACACAACACCGATCATCTGCTCCCTCTCATCAGTGGCAGCGATCAGTGACGTGTCACAGTAAGCCATGCCCCCTAACAGTTAGAATCACTCCCTAGGACACACTTAAAGTAGTTGTAAATAAAAAAAAATGTTTTGCTGAAATGACCGTTTACAGCAGGGATCCTCAAACTACGGCCCTCCAGCTGTTGCGGAACTACACATCCCATGAGGCATTGTAAAACTCTGACATCCACAGACATGACTAGGCATTAGGGTTGTCCCGATACCAGTATCGGTACCGATACCGAGTATTTGCGGGAGTACTTGTACTCCCGCAAATACCCCCGATACCCAAATAGAATACTTGACCTGACCAATTAAGCGCCCGCCCCCCCCCCCCCCGCCGCCGCAACGAAAGCCGCCGCCGCATAGTTAAAGCGTGCGGGAACATCACAGCTTTCAATTGAATAGCTGTAGTTTTCCCGCCGCGTATAGACAGACACTCCCCCTTGCTCTGGATTGGATGGGTGATCGTGATCTGCCCAATCCCGAGCAAGGGGGAGTGTCTGTCTATACGCGGCCGGAAAAACAGCTATTCAAATGAAAGCTGTGATGATCCCCGGGCGGCGGCTGCTAGGTATGGGGTACATGGATGGAGGGACATGGATGCAGGGACATGGATGGAGGGACATGGATGAATTAGTGTGGGGACATGGCTGCATTAGTGTGGGGGACATGGCTGCATTTGTGGGGGACATGGCTGCATTTGGGGACACATTTAAAAAAAGTATCGGTATTCGGTATCGGCGAGTACATGAAAAAAAGTATCGGTACTTGTACTCGGTCCTAAAAAAGTGGTATCGGGACAACCCTACTAGGCATGATGGGAATTGTAGTTCCTGAACAACTGGAGGGCCGTAGTTTGAAGACCCCTGGTTTACCGGGTAGAGAGACATAATAGTTAACTGATTCCTTTTTAAAACGATTAAAAATAGATACAAATTAATCATATAATGTACCTGTAGTTTCCAGTTTTGTTTTTGCATGTTTCCTGCTTCTGTGCTGTACAGAGCCACAGAGCCAATACAGGGCAGTGATGGTTTGGAAAACGAAATGGATTGGTGCTGAGGGGTTTTAGACACACAGTAATCACACCTCCTTGATTAGTGACCACAGAGAGAAAGCTCCCAGGACTGTGGTTATAAGGAAACAGACAACCAGGAAGTGTGGAGATCAGAGAAGAATTACAGCAACTTGAGAGCAAAAACGAACAATGAGGACATGAAAACAGCACTGCATTAGGCTTCATTTCCATGGACGTTTTTACAGACACTTTTTTTTAGCCTTTTTTACAGCTTAAAAACGCCTGTCAATGTTTATTTTAGAAAAAAAAACGCAGCGGCAGCGTTTTTGCGCGTTTAATGTCTGGCGTTTTTACAGCTCTATTGCTGGAGCTTCAGAACGCACTGGTCCTGTTTTTTTTTTTGAAGCTTAAAAACGTCTCAGCCATCTACAGCTCAAAAACGTCATGGTGGGCATGAGGCCATAGACTAGCATGGAGAGCTGTTTTTAACCACTTGCCCACCGGGCTTGTTTTTCAGATTCGGTGTTTACGAGACTAAAACAGTTTTTTTTGCTAGAAAATTACTTAAACCCCCCAAACATTATATATTTTTTTTTCTAACACCCTAGAGAATAAAATGGCAGTCATTGCAATACTTTTTGTCACACCGTATTTGCGCAGCGGTCTTACAAGCGCACTTTTTTTGAAAAAAAAACACTTTTTTGAATAAAAAAATAAGACAACAATAAATTTGGCCCAATTTTTTTATATATTGTGATAGATAATGTTACACCGAGTAAAATGATACCCAACATGTCACACTTGAAAATTGCGCCCGCTCGTGGCATGGCGTCAAACTTTTATCCTTAAAAATCTCGATAGGCAACGTTTAAAAAATTCTACAGGTTGCATTTTTTGAGATACAGAGGAGGTCTAGGGCTAGAATTATTGCTCTCGCTCTAACGATCGCGGCGATACCTCACTTGTGTGGTTTGAACACCGTTTTCATATGCGGGCGCTACTCGCGTATGCGTTCGCTTCTGTGCGCGAGCTCGTCGGGACGGGGCGTTTTACATTTTTTTTTTTTGTTTTCTTATTTATTTTTAATTAGTTTATAATTTTATACATCGAAATAAATTAAAAAAAAAAAAATTATCACTTTTATTCCTATTACAAGGAATGTAAACATCCCTTGTAATAGAAAAAAGCATGACAGGTCCTCTTAAATATGAGATCTGGGGTCAAAAAGACCTCACATCTCATATTTAGGCTTAAATGCAAAAAAAGAAAAAAAAAAAAAAAAAATGTAATTTTTCAAATTTCAGAAAAAAAAAATGTTTCTTTAAGACGCTGGGCGGGACTGACGTTTTGACGTCACTTCCGCCCAGCAGAGCTATGGGGGACGGGTGGGGGCGATTTTTCCCTCACTCGTATCCCAACACAGCCAGCAAGAGGACCCGATCGCCTCCGCCGTTACCGACGGCTCCGGTAAGCGGCGGAGAGCGCGGGAGAGCGGCGGGAGGGGCCCTCTCCCGCCACCGATAACGGCGATCTTGCGGGGAATCCGCCGCTGGGACCGCCATTATCGTGTACAGCACTGCCCACGGAAAAGATGGATATCTCGGTTGTGGCCGCAGCTGCTGCCGTTACCGAGATATCCATCTTTAAAATCATGACGTCTTTTTACTATGACACCGTGGGCAAGTGGTTAAGCTGCAAAAAAAACGTTTAGAAAAGTGGCTGTAAAAAACGTCCATGGAAATGAAGCCTTAGGGCCCTTTCTCACGGGGCGGATCGGTATTGATCCGCTCCGTGTGTGTCCGTAAGCTCAGCGGGGATCCTCCATAAAACCCCCGCTGAGCTGTCGGCTGACAGGGCGGTCCCCGCACACTGTGCAGAGACTGCCCTGTCTTTCCTCAGCTCTCCCCTATGTTTATCCACCGACACCCGTAATCACATAGGGACCAATGTATGTCCCGTTTTCATCCGCAAATGGATGGATGGATGAAAATGCGGACATACGGTCCGTACATGTGAAAGGGGCCTTAAGGTAAAGGAAGCTATTAAGATAAAAAAAAAAATTCCTTTACAAATCCTTTAACCCCTTCCCCGCCCCCTACTGGTTAACCCCTTAACTGCCAGTCACAGTTATACAGTAATCAATGTGTTTTTATAGAACTGATCGCTGTATAAATGTGAACGGTCCCAAAATGGCATTTAAAAGTGTCCGATGTGTCCGCCATAACGTCACAGTCACGATAAAAAACGCAGATCGCCAACATTACTAGTAAAAAAAAAAAAAATTATAATAAAAATGCCATAAAATGACCCCCTATTTTGTAGATGCTATAACTTTTGCGCAAACCAAATCAATCAATATACGCTTATTACCAAAAATATGTAGAAGAATACGTATGGACCTAAACTGAGAAAAAATATCTTTAAAAAAATAAATAAAATTGGGGATATTTATTAGGGCAAAGGGTACAAAATATAGATTTTTTTTTTTTTTTAAATTGACGCTCTATTTTTGTTTATAGCGCAAAAAATTAAAACCGCAGAGGTGATCAAATACCACCAAAAGCAAGCTCTCTTTGGGGGGGGGGGGGGGGGGGGAAGGACGTCAATTTTGTTTGGGTACGCAACGCCGTGCCGAATCGCAAAAAAGTGGCCCGGTCATTTGGCAGCCAAATGGTCTGGGGGTGAAGTGGCTATCCTAACCTGAGATTACGGGGTACAGAGTCACAGACGTGTTGAAAAACCATCCACTAAACCATAGGTGTCAAACACAAGGCCCGCGGGCCGAAACCAGCCCCCCAGGTTATTTCATATGGCCCTCACAACCCTCGTCTCCACCCCTACTTGGTCTCAGCAGTCAGCAGCAGAGAGGACAGGACCCCTCCACTAGATCCTACACTTCTCTGTCCAGCCCTCCTGGCAGGGCCGTCTTAATAGCATCATGGGCCCCTGGGCAAAGTAATGCTCTGGGGCCCCTACAATGTAGACAGTGCAGGTAAACAGACATTAAGTAGGTAGGAGGTAGACTGCCTCCCATTTGCATCTATCACTCTCAGTGTCATCATGGGGCCCCCAATTTCTGTTCAGCATGGGCTCAAGGACCAGCTGCTTTGGGGAAAGTGCAGTGGCCCCCCATGCAGGTGGGGCCCCTGGGCAGTGCCCAGGTGTGCCCTCTCATTAAGACAGCCCTGCCTCCTGGCAGCAGCACAAGGCAAGGGGGTGCACTTATGTAAGGGATAGTGGAGGGATGCTTGACTTCTGATGGTGGGGGGCTCTTGACATCTGATGTAAGGTAAGTAGGATGCCGATACAACCGGCCCTTTGAGGGCAACCATAATGCTGATGTGGCCCACAAGCAAATGGAATTTGACAACCCTGCACTAAACGGTAATAATTTCATACACTTTTTAATATTTAGAGATTGTAAGCTCTCACCAGCAGGGCCCTCGGATTCCTCCTGTATTAAAGTGTATTGTATTTGTACCGCCTGCCCTCGTGTTGTAAAGCGCTGCATAAACTGTTGGCGCCATATAAATCCTGTATAATAATATCAATGTTATCAAAGATGTCATTACTGACCGGTTATTACTATTATTGCACACACCTGTGTCTGGGCCTCCCTCTACTCATCCTCACACCATGCCGGCCATTGATTTTATCTCTTGTTTATGCTGGTCGCAGCATGACAGAGCAATCGATGTGTCACTGAGAAGAGCAGATCATTAACGTGGGTGACAAGTCACTGCTGCCACAACGAGAATGATCGCAAAACTGAACTGAGCATTATAACGACCACGGTGGAAAATGAAGTCAATTCAATGCCTTCCCTGGTATATAGATTACCTTCTGCATGTTACCAGCTGTACAGTTTTATATATCCCAGCCAATAATTCTTCCTTATGTTCCCCCCTGGGGCTGGCCCTTGCCTCAACCGCATGCATTTTTTACACATTGCCAGCGCTGGGTGGTTTGGCGTGATGGAGTGATGACAGCGTGATGATGCCTGTGCCTTCTCTACATCATTGTACTGTAAGTGCAGGGTACTGGGGTGATGACAACAAAACCTGGGGAAAAACCAAGCCTACTTACCGACCAGCCCGCAGAACAACCAATTAATCTGTCTAACAGTATGCGTTAAAAACAAGGGTTTTGTCCGCACCCATTTGCAATAGGGTGACAACATTTCCAAACTGCCATTAAGGGACACCCCCCTCACCTTCCCCAAAAAAAGATGAGGGGGGGGGGGAAATGTAGTCTTGGGGTTGCTGGGGAATTAGGTTCTTTGTCAGGTAAATGTGCCACTTGCCACCAGATGCAGTGCCGCCTGCCACCAGATGCAGTGCCACGTGCCACCAGATGCAGTGCCACGTGCCACCAGATGCAGTGCCACGTGCCACCAGATGCAGTGCCACGTGCCACCAGATGCAGTGCCACGTGCCACCTATAGCCTGCCACCAGATGCAGTGCTGCTGTCACTCCCTCATGCGTAGAAGGAAAGAAGTGGCATCACTATCTGGAGAGTGAAGATCACACCAGTCCTTGCTGCTTGCGGCTGGGTGCCGGAGAAGAAGGTGCCTTGCTCCCGGTCTCACTGTCTGAGAGTAAATTGTCACTGGTTGCAAGATGCCAGACAGCGCCGGCCCTAGCAAGCAGTTCTGGAAATGTAGTTATTAGTTAGTAAGGGGGTGGCTGTGTCCTCTATTTAATTCTGGGACATTGTATTGTCCCGGAATGAAGGTGCCCGGGACCCAGGATAGACATGTCAATTAAGGTACAATCCCCGGCAATCCGGGACACGTGGGCACCCTAATTTGCAAACGCATGTGTGAGCCATAGTGGTGGGGTCCATGATGCCCTACGTTCACAAGAATTGGGCTGTAGACGCTGAGGACAGAATGTTGCATGCTGCTCCTGCAGCCCCTTGGGAAACCCCCATCACATAAGATGCCGGAGTCGGGGGGGGGGCAGTGTTTAATTTATTACAGGTAGTTACAGGAGGAAAAAAATTCTGATGCATGTGTTTTAAATAGGAGGAGAAAATGCCCAGAGTCTGATCAGGAAGGGCAAGAAAATGGCCAGCATTAGTTTTCAACAGGAGAAAAAAATTCCCTAGGGGGGTACTGGTGTTTAGGGGGAGGGGCACCCGGGGGGGTGGGGAAGAGGGGGGCAATTGGTGTTCTGTGGGTGGAAACAGTGAGATTGGTATTTTGTATGGAGAGAATAGGGGCATTGGTACCAGTGGTGGCCCGTCCATAGGGGATGCATGGGCGCCGACCTTCCCCACCCCCATGCTATTCTCATAAAAAAAATGTAAAGTCACCAAGAGTGGCCAGGCGCCGGACACACGGCGGTCTATGGGAAGCTTCCCAGCTTGCAATCAGGTGACTGCAAGCTGGGAAGCTGATTTGCCCGTGGGAGGGAGGGTTTAGGGCGAAAAGGATGCTATCGCCCATAGAGTAGAGTGGTATGCGTCTGCTCTGCATACAGACCTGTCATCCGCCCGCTCCACTCATTGTGGCCCTTAACCGGTTGCCAAGTCACTTAAGTGGCCCTCACTCTTCAAAAGTTTGGGCACCCCTGGTGTACATATATGAATGTCCATGTCACTTTAAGCCTACAGCACCATCTGCTGACTAAAAGCAGATAAATGTTTTAAATGCAACATTTCACAGAAAGAAAATAAAAATAAAATACATTTAAAAGCATTATACATACTCTTAAAAAAGAAACGATGTTCTCTATTTACAGTCACTTCCACACCCAAATTCGAAATACAGCCATTTGTTCAGGAACGTGTGTGTTGGGAGTATTGCATTGGAGGTTCTCCATTTACAGAACTTCTGCAGTTCTCTATTAAAAAAGCAAACAGTTCAGTGCATGTCACATATTAGATAAATCTTCTGGTGATATAAATCCTAGCTGGAGGTCTGTTAACCACTTGCTTACTGGGCACTTAAACCCCCTTCCTGCCCAGACCAAATTTTCAGCGCCCTCACTCTTTGAACAATTGCGCGGTCATACAACACTGTACCCACATTTTTGATCATTTTCTTCCCTCCACAAATAAACTTTTTGGTGGTATTTGATCACCTCTGCGGTTTTTATGTTTTGTAATTTTTTTTTAAAAGGAACGATTTAAAAAAAATACAAAACCGTTTTATATTTTGTTATAAAATTTTGCAAACAGGTCATTTTTCTCCTTCATTGATGTACGCCGACGAGGCTGCACTGATGGGCACCGATAGGCTGCACTGGTGGGCACAAATAAGGCGACACTGGTGGGTACCAAGAGGTGACACAGGTGGTACTGAAGGGTATTGATTTTTGTTGTCCCTGTCTGTCCCTGTTTTGTCTTGTGCGTCTACTTGTCAGCACCAGCTAGTGAAAAATAATTCCCTTTTTTTTCACGGGTGCAACTTTGGCCGGCCACTTATAGTTGATAATTTTAGTAAACTCTGGTTCAAGTATTTGAACTTTTTATATGTCAGATATTGTCTATTATTATTATACACATTATCTTATTTACACTTCAATAAAATTCATTTTTGTACTCAGCTATTGTCCGTCACTGCCTTCATAGCCGCTTGGTTCGTAGAGGCACCCTGCCTTGGTGTTCACTTTAGGACTCAAAACGTTTTCTTATGCGTATGTCTTGGCTATGGTGGTGACCTCCCCACAGGAGGAGTGACTATCTGAATGATTATGGTTTATTGATTGCTATTGAGGTGGTATTCACTGTTTTTACATATATATTGATAGGTGGCACTGGTGGGCACTGAGAATTGGCAATGATAGGTAGCAGTGGATGGGCACTGATCCGCACTGGTAGGTGACACTGATTGACACCACTGGTGGACATTGATAGGTGGCACTGTTTTGCACTGGTGGGCACTAGCTTGCACTGGTGGGCACTGGCAGGGAGCACTGGCAGGCGGTACTGGTGGATGTGCCTCTTTCTCTTCGGACCGATGTCCCTTGCACAAAAGCCAGACCGGCTTTTTTTTTTTTACTTGCCACGCTGTCAGCATGAGGCAAAAAATAAATAAATTACCAAGCTTTTTTTTTTTTTTATGTAAACAAAAGCTTGGTAATCATTTTTTATTTTTAAAGATTACCAAGTTTTTGTTTACATCACTTGTTTACATCATTGGCTGACAGCTGGTCATGTAGTAAGGGGCCGAGGCTGGGTCCGGCCCCTTACTTGGATCAGTGATCACCCCAGTCTCAGTGACTGTATTTCAACCAGTGCAGCCATAACAAGCAGTGTGTATATGAGTAAATATGCAATTGTGATATAATACTGAAGCGCTGCTATATATGTGAAAAGTGTGAAGATTAACAGTGTGAAAGAGTAAAAAAAACACCATTAAATGGTCTTAAACATTAGATGAAATCGTTTTTTCAGAGAATATAGTGCCCTTATTCCAACATGCAAACTACTTTGATAGCTACTATGTAACTATTATAACTATAATTGTAAAAAAAAAAACCTTGATCAAAAAGATTAAATGTATAAATAAAACACTATATAAAATATGAAGATCAATCTGTGCATATAAAGTCCTCTTTAGTAAATGGTGAGTTCTTAGTGTCCACACAGTGCCCCTCCAATACAATTTTTTTTAATGCGATATGTGCCACCACTTCCATCAGTGGGTCAAATCGTGCCTTTTTAGATATATGGGGCCAGATTTAGAAAGGAATTTCGCCGGTGTATCTACAGATACACCAGCGTAATTCGAATTTCCCGCTGGCGTATCATTGTTTTCTATTCAGAAAACATGATACGCCGGATTTACGCTAAGATCCGACTGGTGTAATAATCTTACACCGTCGGATCTTAAATGTAATGTTCCGCCGGCCGCTAGGTGGCGTTTACGTTTTATTCCCGCGTAAAATATGCAAATGAGCTATTTACGCAGGCTCAGAAACGTACTTGCGGCGGCGCGTCATATTTTACGTTGTTTGCGTAAGCAGTCGAGCGGCGTAAGGTTACCCCTGCTATAGGAGGCGTAGCCAATGTTAAGTATGGACGTTGGGAACACGTCGAATGGAACGTCGGTTACGTTGTTTGCGTAAATCGTTCGGGAATGGGGCTCGACGTTAATTACGTTCAGGTTGTTTACACTGAGAAAAAGCGACGTGATTTCGCGCATGCGCACTGGGAACGTCCACAGACGGCGCATGCGCCGTCCAAAAAAAAATCACTTACGTGGGGTCATGATTCATTTACATGAATCACGCCCCCATCTTCCAAATTTGAATTGCGCGGCCTTACGCCGCCACAGATACACTACGCCGCCGAAACCTACGGCGTAATTAGTTTCTGAATAAGGAACCCGACGCTGATAGTTACGGCAGTGTAGTGTATCTGAGATACACTACGCCTGCCTAAAAATAGGCAGATGTCTCTGAATCTGGCCCATGATCTTGTCGACGGTTCGGTAATGCTGATGGGGGTAAATGTCCAGGATATCCTACAATACACAGCCACTATCCCGGAATGACTCAAAGCGTAAAAAAGAGAGAAAAAAACTTTCATCGCGCAAACATATATACAAGTGTGGATTAATTGGATAGAACAATAATCCACTCACATATGAGTGGAATAAGACTGGCCATACACCTATAGATTATCTGCAGATTTTCTATGGTCAGATAGAAAAAGTGGAACAGATTCCTCCACCTACGCTGAACTGCGTGGATGGAAGAATCTCCCATTGACCCTAACTTTAATATCTTGCTAGTCGGCCCCCTGAGCATTCTGATTGGGTGCAAACATTGTTTAGGGTGAGAGCCAGCGGGGCCGACTAGCAAGATACTGAAGCTTGGCCCAATGGGAGATTCCTCCATCCATACAGTTTAGCGTATGTGGATAAATCTGTTACACTTTTTCCATCTAACCATAGAAAATCTGCAGATAATCTGTAGGTGTATGGCCAGCTTGAGATTATCCTTGAAAAAGTCACGTGATCAGTGACTCAGCACGTTGGGAGGAGTTAGTGACGTCACTTCCGGTGTCTCAACAATCCTGTAGTAGCGGTGAGGAGGAGAGCTCTGCAACTCCCGAATTTGTCTCTTTTTTCTTATTTAACTTTTTATTTTTACACTGTCCCTTTAATTTTTACTTTTTTTTTAATTACTTTTATTCCTATTACAAGGAATGTAAACATCCTATGTAATATAAATAGGTATTCTTTATTGAGAGATCTCTCTCATTTACCTTTAAAGTGGTTGTAAACCCACTTTCCAAAAAAAAAAAAAAAACACGGTCCTTGTTCATCCGATCCCCCCCCATAGGGACCGCCCTGTCATCCAGCGGCTCAGCGGTAGGGATGAGCTTCGTATTCATTGTATGTTCGATCGTTCGTCGAAATACTAACAAAACGGGTCGTTAGCCCAAATTCGAGTGACGCGCCACGGCCCGTAATTCACTGCGGCATTTCTGGCTTATGATTGGCCAAGCATGCACTATGACCCGCATGCTTGGCCAATCACAGCGCCGTCAGTACAGAGAGCCGTAATTGGCCAAAGCCAGGGTGGCTTTGTCCAATTAGGGCTCAGGGGGTTTAGTACACACCCCACACTAGAAAAGACCGCCTGCAGGTCGGCCTTATGTAGTGTGTTGCGGCAGTGGTTAGAGAGAAGAGAGAGAGACAGACAGAGAGTGTCATTTTTTGCAGGTATATGGAGCAGGCAGGCTAGTCAGTTTATGTTACAGTGTGTAGAGGATATATATATACATCCCAGGTGTTGTACATATATGTATACACTGTATAGTTTAGCTAGGTCAGTTCTTCCTGGGAGGCAGGTAATGGTGCTATTAAAAGACGTTTTCACAAGCATACAATAGACACCCAGCAGGTACAATATTTAAAGTAAATTTTCCTTTTTTTTTTTTTTTTTTTTGCATATTAGGCTTTAAAATGAGCACTTTTGAATTCAAACGTAAGAGTCCCATAGACGTCAATGGGGTTCTAAATGTTCAAGCGAACGTTCGGGCTGTTCGAAAGTTCTGGTGCGAATCAAACGGGGTAGTATTCGGCTCATCCCTACTTAGCAGAGATCAGAGGAGCAATCCTCGCTGAGCAAGCGGAGGTTCGCGGCCGGAACATGACGGATCCGTCCCGTGTGAAAGAGCCCTTATCCTTTATATTTAGCAGGAATTCTGCGAGTTATGTTATATTTGTGTCTGCTAATAATTTTAATTGCATTTTTAGCAAAATATAGCATTATCATCTTTTTGGGGGAGCCCCGTCAGTCTGGATGGGGACCCTGCGATTTCTATCAGCCGCCCTGCCCAGCGCTGGGACACCCCTGCCATTTAAATTTGTGGAGCACAGTGTTGGAACTTAAGTTGGATTTGCGGGGTGGTGGGACTTTATTAAAATTCTGGCACGGTCCCGTGGAAACCGGGATGGTTGGGAGGTATGATTTTTGCACCCCGGGTGCCAGTCCACACACCGCCACTAGCATTTGTAAAGGAGCCCTTACTAAAAGGTCTGTCTGTTCTCCAACAGTAATAACACATATCAAGTCTTTATAGATACATTGTAATATGGTTTCCGCATCAAAATTCTGCTCTGTTCTCGGTTTATCAGGACAGACATTTTGCAGAAACAAAGTCATCTCCAGCTTATAACTCCAAGCTTTGTAAGGTCAGAGGGTTCTAAGCATTATTTGAAATTGCATTTAATAGATTCGGAAACATCATTTAGCAGCCAGAGAATAAATAACGAGTCAGTGCAGATTTCACCTACAGAGGAAATTTAAATGACCTTGAAACAATTTATACACAGACCCCGCAGAAACTGCAGGAACCAATTAAAAAATAATAACTAGGCAAGTCTGCCATCTAGTGGACAGATAGCGATAAGACACTTTGGTTTTTGGCTCATTAGCATAATTACTTTCCTTCTAAGATTTTAAACTGGTCTATAGAACCTTTAACTATTTTCTATATCTTACCAACAGTATATACATAAATATGATCGAATGTACATAATATTATTGTTTGCTTACCATTGATTTGCCCTTTTTCTTGGTATAGCTTGAAGCTAAACGTGCCTTTTTCAGAATTTGTTAAAGTTAACATTTTTCTTTTCTGCGTCTCACCTTTAAAAAAGGTTTTAAAAATGACAACTTGAAGTTGTCCTTTAAAGTACACCCCCCCCCTCCCTCAAACAGTGACGTCTTTAACCACTTAAGACCCGGACCAAAATGCTGCTAAAGGACCTTGCCCCTTTTTGCGATTCGGCACTGCGTCGCTTTAACTGACAATTGCGCGGTCGTGCAACGTGACTCCCAAACAAAAGTTGCGTCTTTTTTTCCCCCACAAATAGAGCTTTCTTTTGGTGGTATTTGATCACCTCTGCGGTTTTTATTTTTTGCGCTATAAACAAAAATAGAGCGACAATTTTGAAAAAAAATCAATATTTTTTACCTTTTGCTATAATAAATATCCCCCAAAAATATATATATAAATAAAAAAAATGTCCTCAGTTTAGGCCGATACGTATTCTTCTACCTATTTTTGGTTAAAAAAAAAAACGCAATAAGCGTTTATCGGTTGGTTTGTGCAAAATTTATAGCGTTTACAAAATAGGGGATAGTTTTATTGCATTTTTATTATTTTATTTTTTTTACTACTAATGGCGGCAATCAGCGTTTTTTTACGTGACTGCGACATTTTGGCCGACACTTCGGACAATTTTGACACATTTTTGGGACCATTGTCATTTTCACAGCAAAAAATGCATTTAAAATGCATTGTTTACTGTGGAAATGACAGTTGCAGTTTGGGAGTTAACCACAAGGGGGCGCTGTAGGGTTTATGTGTGACCTGAAGTGTGTTTACAACTGTAAGGGGGTGTGGCTGTAGGTGTGACGTCATCGATTGTGTCCCCCTATAAAGGGATGACACGATCGATGCTGCCGCCACAGTGAAGAACAGGGAAGCCGCGTTTACACACGGCGCTCCCCGTTCTTCAGCTCCGGAAACCGATCGCCGCACTCCAGCGGCGATTGGGTCCACGAATCCTGCGGTCCTGGAGCTTCGGACCGGGTCATGTATATGTGCAGGAGGCAGTCCTTAAGTGGTTAAAGGGGTTGTAAACCATCTGCATTTTTCCCCTTCATGCAGTCTATGCATTCAGGTAAAAAGCCTTCTTTAGTGCAGCAGTGCCCCCGAGCCCCCCTTATACTAACCCGAGCCCCGTAATTTCCACAATGGGAATGAGCACATCAGCCCCGGCTGGTGTCTCGTGTCCTGATTGGATAGATTAATAGCAGCGCAGCCATTGCCTCCCACTGCTGTCAATCAAATCTAATGACTTGGGAGCCAGGAGTGGCAGAGCCTAGTCCTGCTGTCTGTGTCTAGAGACGCAGCAGCAGGACATGTAAGCGTGCCCGCACATGTGCCCAGATGGAGAGCGGCTGTCCAACGGAGCACTCGAGAAGAGAAGGCAGAAGCGCCACGGAGGGACCCCAGAAGAGAAAAATTGGGGCCACTCTGTGCAAAACCAACTGCACAGAGGAGGTAAGTACCGTATATACTCGAGTATAAGCAGACCCAAATATAAGCCGAGGCACCTAATTTTACCACAAAAAAATGGGAAAACTTATTGACGCGGGTATAAGCCTAGGGTGTCCCATCTGCATGCCTCACTGTGTCCATCTGCATGCCTCACTGTGCCCATGACTAGACTGACGTTTAACATGGGAGTCTATGGAAGGGGTGCCCGGCTTTGAAAAATCGGTGCTCCCCGGCCAACAAACTTTGTACACTTCTAGAGGAAGACTGGGGCTACATGTGTGCCAAGTTTGGGGTCCAAGGGAGCTATGGCCTGCTGGTACTGGGTCCCCAAAGTCCGGGAGATCAGGCGTAAAAAGGTGACGAGTATAAGCAGAGGGGGGGGGGGGGGATTTTCACCACAAAAAACAATGTGCTGAAAAACTTGGCTTATACTTGAATATATACGGTAAGTTTTTTCTTAACCACTTCAGCCCCGAGCCTGTTTTTCATATTCGGTGCTTACGAGACTAAAACATTTTTTTTTGCTAGAAAATTATTTAAAACCCCCAAACATTATATATATTTTTTTTCTAGCACCCTAGAGAATAAAATGGCGGTCATTGCAATACTTTTTCTCACACCGTATTTGCGCAGCGGTCTTACAAGCGCACTTTTTTTGGAAAAAATTCACTTTCTTGAATTAAAAAATAAGACAACAATAAATTTGGCCCAATTTTTTTATATATTGTGAAAGATGATGTTACGCCGAGTAAAATGATACCCAACATGTCACTCTTAAAAATTGCGCCCGCTCGTGGCATGGCGTTAAACTTTTACCCTTAAAAATCTCGATAGGCGACGTTTAAAAAATTCTACAGGTTGCATTTTTTGAGATGCAGAGGAGGTCTAGGGCTAGAATTATTGCTCTCGCTCTAACGATCGCGGCGATACCTCACTTGTGTGGTTTAAACACCGTTTTCATATGCGGGCGCTACTCGCGTATGCGTTTGCTTCTGCGCGCGAGCTCGTCGGGACGGGGCACTTTAAAAAAATTTTTTGGGGGTTTTCGTATTTATTTTATAATTTTAAACACTGAAAAAAAAAAAAAATGATCACTTTTATTCCTATTACAAGGAATGTAAACATCCCCTGTAATAGAAAAAAGCATGACAGGTCCTCTTATATATGAGATCTGGGGTCAAAAAGACCTCAGATCTCATATTCAGGCTTAAATGCAAAAAAAAAAAAAGAAAAAAAAAAAAAAAGTCAAAATGTAAACAAATTAAATGTCTCTTTAAGACGCTGGGCGGAAATGACGTTTTGACGTCACTTCCGCCCAGCAGAGGGAGGGGGACGGCTGAGGGACATTTTTTCCCTCAGTCACATCCCCGGACAGACGACGAGCGGACCCGATCGCCTCCGCCGCTACCGACGGCTACGGTAAGCGGCGGAGGGCACCCTCTCCCGCCGCCGGTAACGGCGATCTCGCGGCGAATCCGCCGCGATGACTGCCGTTATCGTTAACAGGACCGCCCCACGAAGAGATGGATATCTCGGTTGTGGCAGCAGCTGCTGCCGTTACCGAGATATCCATCTTCAAAAAAATGACGTCTTTGGACGTGGGGCGGAAATGAAGTGGTTAAAAAACAAAGGAACCTTTACAACCACTTTAATACTGATTGGACCCTGGGCAAACATTTTCTTGGGCCCACCGTTATTCACTTAAATTGCAGGCAGCGTGGGCTACTAGGGGCAGCTGCTTTTGGGCCCCACAACAATGACTGGGCACGGGGCAGTTTCCCCATTTGCCCCGTGTTAAAGATGGCCCTGCCCTCAACCAATGATTGTGGCCTACTTAGTAAGCAGCTTGCCTTTCTCCCCATTCCAAAAAACATTACTGTTCACCCAGAGCTGCACAGACTTTGCAAGGAAAAATCCTCTGACCAGCATCTCTTTCTATTCTACAGCAGCCACATTCATTCCTTTGGGTTGGCTGTACTTCTAAGGAAAGCTGGAAGACACCATGAGCTTGGCCCATTCCATATCACAGGCCCTGCTTAGTAGTTCTGCACTATGCTTGTGTCTTGCTGATCAATAGTCCTGTCAGGAGCTGTGGACTTAAATATATTAGATGCACTGCAATATTAATTGACATGAAATACCCACTAAGGAATATGGAGGGAGGGTGGGTGTGATGTTTTTAGAAAGTTATGTACAGCACCCAGCTGGTACCTCCCACCAGCAATGATCTGCCTGCATTGCATCCCCTAATACTCAGCCCTTTTCTTTAGATACAATAATTAGCTCAATACTGATCATACAAGTTACTAGTAAATTCTGGGAACACTTCTTTAGTCAGTGAAAGGCATAGCTAATCCCCACAGGCTCCCCAGACTAAACTTCCATTAAGTTGGTCATCAGACATGTACAATTTGTTTAGTTCTATATTTGTCTTTTGACAAATTTTGACAAAATTAGTTAATTTAAGAAATTCGGCAGTTCAGAAATTCGGCAGTTCAGAAATTCGGCAGTTCAGAAATTCGGCAGTTCAGAAATTCGGCAGTTCAGAAATTCGGCAGTTCAGAAATTCGGCAGTTCAGAAATTCGGCAGTTCAGAAATTCGGCAGTTCAGAAATTCGGCAGTTCAGAAATTCGGCGGCAGTTCAGAAATTCTGCGGCAGTTCAGAAATTCGGCAGTTTAAAAACTTCCAAATTCGGCAGTTCAGAAATTCGGCAGTTTAGAAATTTCCAAAATTCGGCAGTTCAGAAATTCGGCAGTTCAGAAATTCGGCAGTTCAGAAATTCGGCAGTTCAGAAATTCGGCAGTTCAGAAATTCGGCAGTTCAGAAATTCGGCAGTTCAGAAATTCGGCAGCAGTTCAGAAATTTAGGTAGTTCAGAAATTCAGTTCAGAAATTTAGGTAGTTCAGAAATTCGGCAGCAGTTCAGAAATTCGGCAGCAGTTCAGAAATTCGGCAGCAGTTCAGAAATTCGGCAGTTCAGAAATTTCCAAAATTCGGCAGTTCAGAAATTCGGCGGTTTAGAAATTTCCAAAATTCGGCAGTTCAGAAATTCGGCGGTTTAGAAATTTCCAAAATTCGGCAGTTCAGAAATTCGGCGGTTTAGAAATTTCCAAAATTCGGCAGTTCAGAAATTCGGCGGTTTAGAAATTTCCAAAATTCAGCAGTTCAGAAATTCGGCAGTAGTTCAGAAATTCCCAAAATTCGGCGGCAGTTCAGAAATTCCCAAAATTCGGCAGTTCAGAAATTCCCAAAATTCGGCAGTTCAGAAATTCCCAAAATTCGGCAGTTCAGAAATTCCCAAAATTCGGCAGTTCAGAAATTCCCAAAATTCGGCAGTTCAGAAATTCGGCAGTTCAGAAATGTCAGAAATTCTGAAGTTTCGGCAGTTCAGAAGTTCAAAATTAGGAAATTAAACATTTGGAAAATTTAAAAAAAAATCATTTGAAAATCCGAAAATAAGAATGAAAATCTGAAAATTCCAAAGAAAAATTCAAAACCACAAAATCTGAAATAATCTATAATAAAACGTATTACTAACTAATAAATTATAGGTATTGGAATTTCCTTTCAAATTAGTTATTTCGAATTTTATTGATTTTGATTCTATTTTTTTAAGATTTTTGAATTTCCGAATTAAAAAAAACCGAATAAAAACAAACGATTTTTTTTTGTTAGTGCACATGTCTATTGGTCATCAATATCTTACAGGTAAATCTAACACTTAGAAATTCGGCAGTTTAGACAGTTCAAAAATTCGGCAGTTCAAAAATTCGGCAGTTCAAAAATTCGGCAGTTCAAAAATTCGGCAGTTCAAAAATTCGGCAGTTCAGAAATTCGGCAGTTTAGAAATTTCCAAAATTCGGCAGTTCAGAAATTCGGCAGTTTAGAAATTTCCAAAATTCGGCAGTTCAGAAATTTCCAAAATTCGGCAGTTCAGAAATTCGGCAGTTTAGAAATTTCCAAAATTCGGCAGTTCAGAAATTCGGCAGTTTAGAAATGTCCAAAATTCGGCAGTTCAGAAATTCGGCGGCAGTTCAGAAATTCCCAAAATTCGGCGGCAGTTCAGAAATTCCCAAAATTCGGCGGCAGTTCAGAAATTCCCAAAATTCGGCGGCAGTTCAGAAATTCCCAAAATTCGGCAGTTCAGAAATTCGGCAGTTCAGAAATTCGGCAGTTCAGAAATTCGGCAGTTCAGAAATTCGGCAGTTCAGAAATGTCAGAAATTCTGAAGTTTCGGCAGTTCAGAAGATCAAAATTAGGAAATTAAACATTTGGAAAATTTAAAAAAAAATTCATTTGAAAATCCGAAAATAAGAATGAAAATCTGAAAATTCCAAAGAAAAATTCGAAACCACAAAATCTGAAATAACCTATAATAAAACGTATTACTTACGTATTTTATTGATTTTGATTCTTTTTTTAAGATTTTTGAATTTCCGAATTAAAAAAAAACGAATAAAAACAATTTTTTTGTTAGTGCACATGTCTATTGGTCATCAATATCTTACAGGTAAATCTAACACTTAGAATTTCGGCAGTTTAGACATTTCCGAAATTCGGCAGCTCAGAAATTCGGCAGTAGTTCAGAAAATCGGCAGTTTAGAAATTTCCAAAATTCGGCAGTTCAGAAATTCGGCAGTTCAGAAATTCGGCAGTTTAGAAATTCGGCAGTTTAGAAATTCGGCAGTTTAGAAATTCGGCAGTTTTTAGAAATTCGGCAGTTTTTAGAAATTCGGCAGTTTAGAAATTCGGCAGTTCAGAAATTCGGCAGTTTAGAAATTTCCAAAATTCGGCAGTTTAGAAATTTCCAAAATTCGGCAGTTTAGAAATTTCCAAAATTCGGCAGTTCAGAAATTCCCAAAATTCGGCAGTTCAGAAATTCGGCAGTTCAGAAATGTCAGAAATTCAGAAGTTTCGGCAGTTCAGAAGTTCAAAATTAGGAAATTAAACATTTGGAAAATTAAAAAAAAAATCATTTGAAAATCCGAAAATAAGAATGAAAATCTGAAAATTCCAAAGAAAATTTCGAAAGCACAAAATCTGAAATAACCTATAATAAAACTTAACTATTACTAACTAATAAACTATAGGTATTGGAATTTCCTTTCAAATTAGTTATTTTGAATTTTATTGATTTTGATTCTTTTTTTTTAAGATTTTTGAATTTCCGAATTAAAAAAAAACCGAATAAAAACAAACGATTTTTTTTGTTAGTGCACACGTCTATTGGTCATCAATATCTTACAGGTAAATCTAACACTTATATATATTCTTCTAGTTTCTTGAGTAGTTGAAATCTATGTATTTATACCCTCATTATATGGCTTATACATGTAATATGCTTTTTAGGATCATCCTTTTCCTCTCTCTTTCTCCTGTCCCATGCTTTTTCGCAGTGTATAAAACAGGTCCCATTATGCTCTTACCATGCTTCTTTGAATAGATTTATAGGATCATAACCTAAATGAAATTACTGGAAGTTTGTCAAATCTGTTAATATGCAAAAACAATACTATTGTCAATAATAAATGTGTATGAATCATTGAAGTGATATATATATATATATATATATATATATATATATATATAGATATATATATATATATATATATATATAGATATATATATATATATATTATACACACACACATACACATACACATACACATTTATATAAAAATGATCCTATAATCGGAGGCCCTGATGAAGCTGGTCACCCAGTGAAACGCGTTGGCTGACTTTTTCAGATTCCTCAGCCAGGAACAACACTACTCTGGATAAGTTACACTGTAACAATGCTTTGAAAGTTGTTTGCTCTTCAATGTTTTAATTTAATGTATATATGTTAACCACTTCCCGCCCGGCCAATAACAGATTTACGGCCGGGAAGTGGTTATGAAATCGTGACTGGCCGTTCTCAAACGGCTAGCACGATTTCAATGCCGGGGGCGCGCAGCGCGGCGATCGGTGATGCGGGGTGTCAGTCTGACACCCTGCACCTCCGATCTCGGTAACGAGTCTCCGGCGGAGCCTCGTTACCATGTGATCAGCCGTGTCCAATCACGGCTGATCACGATGTAAACAGGAAGAGCCGCCGACGGCTCTTCCTCACTCGCGTCTGACAGACGCGTGTAGAGGAGAGCCGATCAGCGGCTCTCCTGACAGGGGGGGTTCGCGCTGATTGTTTATCAGTGCAGCCCCCCCTCGGATCGCCACACTAGACCACCAGGGTACTAAAAAATAATAAAAAAAAAAGAACAAAAAAAAAAGGAAAAAAAAAAAGGGGGGCAGTAAAAAAATAAATGATGCCAATCAGTGCCCACACATGGGCACTGATTGGCAACATTGATCCATCAGTGCCACCCCTCAGTGATTGTCAGTGCCAATCCATGCCCAGTGCCCACCTATCAGTGCCCACCTGTGCCACCTATGAGTGCCCACCTGTGCCGCCTATGAGTGCCCACCTGTGCTGCCTATGAGTGCCCACCGGTGCCGCCTATGAGTGCCCATCTGTGCCGCCTATGAGTGCCCATCTGTGCCGCCTATGAGTGCCCATCAGTGCCGCCCATGAGTGCCCATCAGTGCCGCCCATGAGTGCCCATCAGTGCCCCATACCAGCGCCGCCTATCAGTGCCCATCAGTGCTACCTAATTGGCGCCCATCAGAACTACCTCATCAGTGCCCATCAGTGCCACCTCATCGGTGCCCATCAGTGCCACCATATCAGTGCCCGTAATTGAAAGAGAAAACATACTCATTTACAAAAAAATTAACAGAAAAAAATAAAAACTTTATTTTTTTTTCAAAATCTTCGCTCTATTTTTAGTTGTTGCGCAAAAAAAAAAAATCGCAGAGGTGATCAAATACCACCAAAAGAAAGCTCTATTTGTGGGGAAAAAAGGATGCCAATTTTGTTTGGGTGCAGTGTAGCATGACCGCGCAATTGTCATTCAAATTGCGACAGTGCTGAAAGCTGAAAATTGGCTTGGGCGGGAAGGTGCGTAAGTGCCTGGTATGGAAGTGGTTAAATAAAATGGTGTATATTCTCCCTTTCAATTTCCCTGATTTGTGCATTTTTAAAAAAAATCCCTACATGATACATGCAAAGTCCCACCCAATTTTGTTCCTATTCCTTTACATACACAGGGAAGCACAGAGACCCAGTGATGATGTTATTAGATCCCAAATGAGGTCATGAACGTGAAAAGGTTTGACTTAACATTTAACCACTTGACATCCAGAAGGTTTTTCCCACAAATAGTTTCTTTTGGTGGTATTTGATCAAAAAAATTCAATAGTTTTACTTTTTGCTATAATAAATATCCCCCAAAAATATATATATAAAAAAAAATTCCTCAGTTTAGGTCGATACGTATTCTTCTACCTATTTTAGGTAACAAAAATAAAAATCGCAATTAGCGTTTATTGATTGGTTTGCGCAAAAGTTAGAGCATTTACAAAATAGGGAATAGTTTTATGGCATGTTTATTATAAAAAAAATTTCTAGTAATGGCGGCGATCAGTGATTTTTTTTGTGACTGCAACATTATGGCGGACACATCGGACACTTGACACTATTTTGGGACCATTGGCATTTTTACAGCGAACAGTGCTTTAACCCCTTCCTTACCAGCCCATAGGGGAATCGCGTCATGGCGATCCCCTCGCCGATGAGACTGGACGTTGCACAACGTCCAGTCTTCACGGCGTCCTAAGGCGCGCGCGCCCGCGGCACCACTCGCTGTCCCGCGCGCGTGCCCGACGCCCGTGATTGCCGCCCGGCACCCGCGATTTCCGGCAAACACGTCAGGAGTGTGGATCTGTGTGTGTAAACACACAGATCCACCTCCTGTCAGCGGTGAGGAGACTGATGTTGTGTTCCCAGTACAGAGGAACACACATCGATCTCCTCCCCCTGTGAGTCCCCCTCCCCCTACAGTTAGAACACACTTTAGGACACATTTTAACCCCTTCAGCGCCCCCTAGTGTTAACCCCTTCCCTGCCAGTCACATTTACACAGTAATCAGTGCAGTTTTATAGCACTAATCGTTGTGTAAATGTGAATGGTCCCAAAAATGTGTCAAAAGTGTCCGATATGTCCGCCGCAACGTCACGGTCACAAAAAAAAAACGCAGATCCCCGCCATTACTAGTAAAAAAAATAAAATAAAAATGCCATAAATCTATCACCTATTTTGTAGACGCTATAACTTTTGCGCAAACCAATCAATATACGATTATTGCATTTTTTTTTTACCAAAAATACGTAGAATACGTATCGGTCTAAACTGAGGGGAAAAAAAAGTTTTTTTTTTAAAAATATTGTGAGATGTATTAAATAAAAAGGAAAAAATATTGTGTTTTTTTTTAAATTGTCGCTCTTCTTTTGTTTATAGCGCAAAAAATAAAAACCGCAGAGATGATCAAATACCACCAAACGAAAGCTCTATTTGTGTGGGGAAAAAAACATAATGATTTAATTTGGGTACAGTGTTGCTTGACCGCGCAATTGTCATTCAAAGTGCAACAGCGCTGAAAACTAAAAATTGGTCTGGGCAGGAAGGGGGTGAAAATGCCCTGTATGGAAGGGGTTAAAAATGCACTGGTTACTGTATAAATGTGACTGGCAGTGAAGGGGTTAACCAGTAAGGGGCAGGGGTTACGTGTGTTCTAGGGAGTGATTCTAACTGTCAGGGGGCGTGGCTTACTGTGACATGTCACTGATCGCTGTTCCCGATGAGAGGGAGCATACGATCAGCGTTGTAACACTAGGCAGAACAGGGAGATGTAAAGGAAGGATGGTAGGGGTGGTGGCGTTGCTAACTAACTAGGAGTAAAGGAGTTAACCAGGAGGGGGCGCTGAAGGGGTTAAGTGTGTCCTAAGGGAGTGTTCTTACTGTCCAGGGGGAGTAGATGTGCATGTGACATCACTGATCAGCGTTCTTCCTCTCTGTGACCTGATCGTGGGACACCGGCGGCGATCGGATCCGCTGTTCTCGCGGGGACAGTCACTGAGAAGAGGACCGGGTCGTGAGCGTGCCACCTGCGGCACGACCCACAGCTGGACTCTTAAAGGGGATGTACATGTACGCCCTTGTGCCCAGCCGTGCCGTTGTGCGGTGGTCCTCAAGTGGTTAGCTGGCAATTGCTCGGTCATGCAACACTGTACAAGGGCAGCAAGGGGTTAAACAGCATTTTGATGAAATGGGAAGGAGGAGGAACGAGGCAAGGTGAAATTTACAGTGCAACTCCACTTTTGTTGAGAAAAACAAAAAAAAAATCCCCTCTGGGTGATCTCTGTACATTACAAGGATTTTAACAAAACTGTTACAAACTCCTACCTTTTGTTATTCTGAAGAAATCGCTGTGTCCATGTAGAAAATGAGTCCAATGGAAGTGGTTTCATAATAATCATTTAGCTGCTGCACCTGCAAAGCACTAATGAGGAAAGTAGCAGGGTCTGCATCCGTTTAGCTGTGATTTCCTATAGGGATAATATCACCAAAAATGTTTTTTTTTGTTGCAGGGGATGCCTGAAATCTGACTTGTATCCTCTGGGGAAAAAAAGTGAGCAAATCACATAAGCTGTACCCTTTTAATGAGGTTTCTGGGGGGGGGGGGGGGGGGGGCATTCTGTATACAGAGCGCCTCCAGGTGGCCAGTAAATTACAGAGCTGCAGATTGAAAAGGAAAGGGAATTTTTAATAACATTCAATTACAATATGACTTGTCTCAATTGCATACACTTATTTTTTTCCCACGAAAGTAACCTTTAGGCTTCATTTCCACTGGTGTTTTTACAGCCACTTTTCTGAGCGTTTTTTACAGCTTAAAAACGTGTGTCCATGTTTATTTTAGAAAAAAAACAAAACGCCGCGGCAGCGTTTTTGAGCGTTTTTTAATGTCTGGCGTTTTTACAGCTCTATTGCTGCCTGGAGCTTCAGAACGCACTGGTCCCGCGTTTTTTTTTGCAGCTTAAAAACGTCTCAGCCATCTACAGCTCAAAAACGTCATGGTGGGCATGAGGCCATAGACCAGTGATGGCGAACCTTGGCACCCCAGATGTTTTGGAACTACATTTCCCATGATGCTCAGCTATACTACAGAGAGCATGAGAATCATGGGAAATGTAGTTCCAAAACATCTGGGGTGCAAAGGTTTGCCATCACTGCCATAGACTAACATGGACAGGCGTTTTTAAGCTGCAAAAAAAAGCTCAGAAAAGTGGCTGTAAAAACGCCAGTGGAAATGAGCCCTTAAAGTCCCACTCCAGGCAAAAATATATTTTTTTTTAAACACTTCAGCTCCGGAAGGTTTTACCCCCTTCAAGACCAGGCAATTTTTTGTGATAAGGCACTGCGTCGCTTTAACGGACAATTGCGCGGTCGTGCGACGCTGTACCTAAATACAATTGATGTCCCTTTTTTCCCCACAAATAGAGCTTTCTTTTGGTGGTATTTGATCACCTCTTTGGTTTTTATTTTTTGCGCTATAAACAAAAAAATGCGACAATTTTGAAAATATATATATATATATATATATATTTTTTTTTTTACTTCCTGCTATAAAAAAAATCCAATAAATGTATTTTATTTTTAAAACTAATTTCTTCATCAATTTAGACCAATATGTATTCTTCTACATGTTTTTGGTGAAAAAATCCCAAAAGGCAAATATTGATTGGTTTGCGCAATAGTTATACAGTCTACAAACGACGGGATAGATTTATGGACCTTTTATTTTTCTGTTATTACTAGCAATGGCGGCGATCAGCGATTCTTAGCGTGATGGCGACATTGCGGCAAACAAATCTGACACTAAGTGACACTTTTTGGGGACCAGTGACACCAATACAGTGATCAGTGCTAAAAAAAATGCACTGTCACTGTATAAATGATGCTGGCAGGAACAGGGTTAACATCAGAAGCGATCAAAGAGTTAAATGTGTTTCTAGGGAGTGCTTTCTAACTGCGTGGGGGATCGACTGACTAGAGCAGGGGTGTCCAAACTTTTTTCAAAGAGGGCCAGATTTGATGAAGTGAACATGTGTGAGGGCTGGCTATTTTGCCCGACATTCTTCGAACCATTAAAATTCGGTCTAAGTGTGTTCGTCTGAGCACTAATACACTGCCCAACAAGAATTATCTTGCCTTTGTGGCTGTGTGTGGTGAAGAGATGAACTTGGGCGTGTTATTTGGATATACCGTATTTATTGGCGTATAACACGCACAGGCTTACCATTGCCATGAATGCAGCCTCACCATTTCCATGAATGCCGCCTTACCATTGCAACCAATGCAGCCTCACATGTGCCATAAATGCAGCCTCACATATGCCATGAATGCAGCCTTATCATTGCCATCAGTACAGCCTGATCGATGCCCATCTGCAGCCTCGGAGGGCAGAGGGAGGGGGGCGGGTCGAGTGCCGACAGATTACAAACAGGAGAATCTCTTGTTTACTCTGTGGCCTCTTTATTACAAAAGTATGATAGACAGAACAGTCGTCCAATGGCATCCCAGGAGACGGGACTTCCAATACAGACGCTGCTGAGTAAACAGGAGATTCTCTTCATGTAATCTGACGGCGCTCGTCCTGCCCCCTCCCTGTCCCCTTCAAGGCAGCACCGATAAATACAGTACATATCTTTTGTGGCCCTGGGGGCCACAAACAATATTTATATCCAAATCCTCAGGGGGCCATATTAAGTCAACAGGGGGGCCGCATTTGGCCCGCGGGCTGGACTTTGGACATGCCTGGACTAGAGGAAGAGAGACATCTGTGTTCCCGATTAGCAGGAACACAAGATCTCTCTTTTCCTCTGTGACAGAACGATGGTCTGCCTTATTAACATAGGAAGACTGCCGTTCTGCCTCTCCTGTGAAGGAACACGGATGGCTTCCGCTGTGTTCAACCACAGCCTGACAGCAGGTCCAGTGGTATGAGCATGCGCCCCAGAGCCAAGGAGAGAAATCACGTACAGGTGATTTTGCGCTAAGGGCCACCCTGCTGCAGTATATGTACGTGGGGCAGTCCTTAAGCAGTTAGTATCCAACACAATAGTCATCTTAGCCCCATTAACTGGTGAAGGCTGATATACTTGCCCAAGTCCCTGCTCAGGTCCCTCCTTGCCATCAGTTCCAGTGCAGGGGAGCACCGATCCAGCACTGAAATGGCGCCTTGATATCATTAGTATTCTGCTACCCACCCTGTGATGACGTGGTCCTCTTCTCTTTTCTGAGAGGACCCTGCTGGCGGCCATCCAATCGGAAGTGTCCACCTCTCACAAGCAGTACGTGGACACCTGAAGAAGGACCCTTCCAGGAAATTAACAGAAGAGGAAACGAACTTGGGATGGTGATGTGATGTAATCATAGCTTCAAGGTCAGTTAAAAACGGGGTCAACAGGAGCTGTGGTGGCTCAACGTGATTGGCACTGCGCTGACAAGCCATTCACCTCTGCAGCCAAGGGTTCGGATCCCGGTCTCGGCTACATGTGAATTGAGTTTGGTGGTCTCAGCCCGGCTCCCGGTGGGTGTGCTATGCAAGGTACGCCTGTGCTTAGTAGGCCCACCTCCCCTCACAAAAACCACCACACTTGCACGCATGTGAAATTGGTTTAACACGCACGCACATTGGCCATGCGGTCTCCTAAAATAAAGAGAGGCGAAGGACCTACGGGGCTGGCTGGGTGGGCTAGACCCCCTCACTCCCTCATAGGGGAGTCCCTCTGCCCCGTTGGGGTGCTGTTGGGCCCCAGTTGGGCTCCCAAGTGGAGTAGGTAGGGTGGGGTGAGTGGGAGGCCCCCCCTCACACCCACCATTGCCACCAGGGGCATGGAGAAGGATGGCGATTGCCTCTGGGGGGAGGGTCTGCCTACTCACAACTCCTGCAGTCCGGCTCCTCTCTCGAGTTCACGCACAAAATACACTTTAAAAAAAAAAAAAAACGGGGTCAGTTAAAATGGGCCAAGATACATCCCTGGGAATTACAGACCAGTTAGCCTAACATCAATAGTATGTAAGCTCTGGGAGGGGATGATAAGGGATTACATACAAGATTTTAGTAATGAGAACGGTATCATTAGCAGTAATCAGCATGGATTCATGGAGAATCGTTCTTGCCAAACCAATCTGTTAACCTTCTATGAGGAGGTGAGCTGCCATCTAGATAAAGGAAGGTCCGGAGACGTGGTGTATCTAGATTTAGTAAAAGCATTTGACACAGTTCCCCATAAACATCTACTGTACAAAGTAAGGTCCGTTGGCATGGACCATAGGGTGAGCACATGGATTGAAAACTGGCTACAAGGGCGAGTTCAGAGGGTGGTGATAAATGGGGAGTTCTCAGAAAGGTCCGGGTAGAAAGTGGGGTCCCTCAGGGTTCTGTCCTGGGACCAATCCTATTTAATTTATTCATCTGGGGGAATGTAGGATAGAAAAGGACTTAGGGGTCCTGGTAGATGATAGGCTCAGCAATGGCATGCAATGCCAAGCTGCTGCTAACAAAGCAAACAGAATATTGGCATTAAAAAGGGGATCAACTCCAGAGATAAAAACGATAATTCTCCCGCTCTACAAGACTCTGGTGTGGCCGCACCTGGAGTATGCTGTCCAGTTCTAGGCACAAGTCCTCAGGAAGTGATGTACTGGGAATGGAGCGAGTCCAGAGAAGGGCAACAAAGCTAATAAAAGTGTCTGGAGAATATTAGTTATGAGGAAAGGTTACGAGCACTGAACTTAAGCCTCGTATACACGCTCGGTTTACTCGGCACGAACCAGCAAGAAAACTGCTGGCAGAGCTTTCTTACCGAGTATACCGTGCGTGTGTATGGGTCTTTCAGGTTTCTAGACAAGAAAACTGCCCAGAATCTAGATGAGAAAAATAGAGAACATGCTCTCTATTTTCTCGTTGTGAGATTCTCTGCAGTTTTCCTGCCGAGAAACCCGAGAGTGTGTATACTTACCTGTCTCAATGGAAACCCGCGCATGCTCGAAATGACTTTGACGCATGCGCGGTAGCTTCCTAGGCATAGGTAGGGTGCAGCAATATGGCGTCGTACGCGATGACATCACCGCGTTCTTGCCTTTCCAAAAGAGCCGCGGTTCTTTTGAAAGGAGTGTCTGTACACCCGGGCGGCAAGAGATTCTTGGCAAGAATCTCGTCAGGGAAAACAACATTTTTTTCCCTGACGAGATTCTGCCCCGTGTGCACAGGGCTTCATTCTCTCTGTAGAAGAGACACTTAAGAGGGGATATGATTTCAATGTACAAATACCGTACTGGTGACCACACAGTAGGGATAAAACTTTTCCGTGAATGAGAATTTAATAAGACACGTGGCCATTCACTAAAATTGGAAGAATAGAGGTTTAACCTTAAACTACGTAGAGGGTTCTTTACTGTAAGAGCGGCAAGGCTGTGGTCTCAGCAGGGAGCACCGATTAAAAAAAAAAAAAATAAAAACATTAGATAAGCACCTGAATGACCACAACATACAAGGATATACAATGTAATACTGACATGTAATCACACACACAGGTTGGACTTCATGGTCTTTTTTCAACCTCACCTACTAAGTAACTGAACAACAATGGCATTCATCATATTTCAAAGTTCATTGCAGCATCACCATTTATCAGAAAGCAGCGAGTGACACACTAGAGAGACCGCAATATAAGCAACTATTTTTATTTGTAGTGCATAATAAAATATTCACTTTATTTGTTTACAGAAATGTAAAATCCAATGAGCTCCGCCCTTTTCTGCTGAAGAATTTTGATAATAAAATAAACATATATATGCAAAAAAAAAAAAAAAAAAATTCACCTGAGCAAAAGATGAACAATGATTCTTTACATCTTCAATATGTTAGAATTAATTTTCAAAGGGAAAAATAAAATAAAAACATGGTTTGGCAGCTATGTACAGCTCTAGCTTTAAGGCCTATCTGCTGCTGTGTGCTTCAGGATCAGCACCTTCTTCTCAGTGTGGTGAAAAGTGACCTGCCAAGGATCAGACGCATCAAATCTACAGAATGCGGCCGATTTGTAGCCTGTGGATGATGCAGAATACAGACGTCAATATTCTTGGCACCACGTTCATCTCTATGCTGTACTTGGATTGCATGATGCACACTGGAGAGAGGAGTGAATGGCTCCTGCATTTCCAGAAGGCACTCCACTCACTGCAGCATGCACAAGGAGGTTGGCTCCATGCAGGGCTGGACTGGGACAAAAATTTGGCCCTGGACTTCATCCAGACCGGCCCACTTCGTCAGGTCTCTCCCATGGCGGCCAGACAACTCCCGCCCCCCCTGGCCACCCAAGCCCCCTCTCCCCCTTCACTAGTCACTAGCTGTTCTACTTTATTAGAGTAGAACGGCTGGTACTGGACTGGTACTGGTATAGGCAGTACCAGTGGGGAAGCTAGACATTATTTCACCCGGGGTAAAGAATCAGTTTGGTGCCCCCCCCCATGGTACAAGATTAGGCCGAAGTGAGAAACTCCCAGGCCATAGCTGTTGAGCCAGCTGTCTGTCCCCTTCCCCATGCTCATCTGTCGTCCTACCTGCTCCTCTGGTCCCCCCCTGCTCCTCTGGTCCTCTCCCTGCTTCTTTGTTCCCCCCAGGTGAGCGCTGCGGGGAGGGAGAGGAGGTGAGCACTGCAGGAAGGGAGAGACAGAAGAGTGGAGGGGGGCGGTCCGCTGTCACTGAAGCTGGCCCACTGAGCCATCGGCCCACCCGGAAACTCCCTGTAGTCCCAATGGTCAGTCCATCCCTGGCTCCATGGTATAAGCAAGCAGACCTAGGGGGGATCCAGTACATGCTCATAGTATAACCTAAGAGCACAGGAGGATGGTGTCAGGTGGGGGTCCATTTCCCCTCTATGGTGCAAGCAAGGAGAGGCCAAAGGAGTAGCGTCAGGGGCCTTTTGCTTACCCCAACTGTGTAGTCAAGAAGACCCCTAGGAGATGGGACCAGAGCCTTCTAATCGCCTTTATAGTGCCCAGGGGAACATAAAAAGAGCTCAGGGGAGGAGTCAGAAGGCTCATTATTCACATCTACAGTGTAAAGAGGTCAGGGGAGGAGTCAGAAGGCTCATTCACATCTATAGTGTAAAAAGAGCTCAGGGGAGGGGTCAGGATGCTCCTTATTCACATCTTTGGTGTAAACAGAGCTCAGGGGATGAGTCTGTAGACTATTTACTCACCTCTATGGTGTAAACAAAGCTCAGGGGAGGAGTCGGTAAGCTATTTACCTACCTCTATGGTGTAAAAAGAGCTCAGGGGAGGAGTCAGTAGGCCATTTACTCACCTCTATGGTGTAAAAAGAGCTCAGGGGAGGAGTCAGTAGGCCATTTACTCACCTCTATGGTGTAAAAAGAGCTCAGGGGAGAAGTCAGTAGGCTATTTATTCACCTCTATGGTGTAAACAAAACTCAAGGGAGGAGTCAGGGAGCTGCCAATCACCTCTATGGTGTAAACAGAGCTCAGGGGAGGAGTCAATAGGCTATTTATTCACCTCTATGGTGTAAATAGAACACAGGGGATTGGTGGAGCTGCTGATCACTCTATGGTGTAAACAGAGCTCAGGGGATGAGTCGAGGAGCTGCTAATCACCTCTGGGATATAAGCTAGGAGAGTCCAGGGATTCCTACTCAACTCTATGGTGTAACAGGAGCCCAGGGGAAAGGTGTCAAGGAGCACCTATATAAATATTACCTATGAGAAAGTCTCCATTTAAATAAATACGTCAGAAGGCCTCTGGTCTCCACTGAAGAAATAGCGGCAAAACCTCTACAGAGAAAATACATGGTCCATTCCTGAACTCTCTTTACCAAGTTGGAACAACAAGCGTGTAGATCTAGAGAGCTGACGTTCCTCAGACTTCACTAGCTGCATGCTTGTTCCAGGTCAGTGACAGAGTAAGTACTTTCCAGTATTAGCCAGGTAAGTTTCATTTTGAAGAATTCCTTAGTGGCAGCCTCTGTACAGGTTTTCATTTATCTATCTTGTGTGGCCCCATTTACTGCAGAGGAGTTCCTAGTTTACAATCTAGTGTTAACCCAAAACTGAGACTTGCCCTGAGCCCACTAATGTGTATCAAACCAACGCTGTCAGGCTCTCCATCTCCCAATATGCCAGGGCCGTCTTAATAGCATCATGGGCCCCTGGGCAAAGTAATGCTCTGGGGCCCCTACAATGATGACAGTGCAGGTAAACAGACATCAAGAAGGTAGGAGTCAGACTGCCTCCCCTGTGTATCTATCACTCTCAGTACCATCATGGGGCCCCTAATTTTGGGGCAGCGTGGAATCAATATTTAGCTGCTTTAAGGAAATTGCAGGGGCCCCCCATGTAGCTGGGGCCCATGGGCAGTTCCCAGGTGTGCCCTCTCAATAAGACTGCCTTGCAATATGCATCTGATGTATAAGCCCTTGCAGGTCAGTACCAGTGCAATGCTACTTTCCACCACCAGAGGGCCTAAAAATAAAAGAAACTAGCAGCAAAGGGAAAAATTACCCAATCAGTGAATGAACATAGCGGATACAATTCAATTTCTTTCAAGGTCTCCCTCTTAAATAGAATATATCTCTATCAATCCATACATTATATACATATATTGAAGTCTACAGCAAGAACAGTAGACATGATTACCTGACAGCACAGAACAATTCATTTATACACATTGTGCAGATTAGGAAGAGCAGAACAGTAGGAAGACATTGGGGATGGGGAGGGTGATGGGGCGTGTTAATGGGCATGTCACAATAGGGTGGACGCCTCTACCTTCCTATCCCTGCTACCATTCAGAACCGATATTGGTTACACTAATGTGATTTACATCTTGCCCACATTTTTCTAACTCCACTGTTGATATTTCCCAGCAGCACTTGTGTCACTGCCCCTCCCACATTAGAGATGACCCCCCCCTTCTCTTGAAGCCAGGTTCTTGGATTATTGTTTATTGCACCCATAGGTGTGCGCAGCCTATTACATTAAAGTGGATGTAAACCCTCCATACACCCAGTGAAGTGAACAGCCTCAGATGATACAAAGGGGTGAACTAAATCTCCCTACATAAGTTTTACATGTATATCTGCTGTCTTCACATTTATATACTGTTTAGAAAGTTGATATTGTGTTAGGAGATTTTCTCTTCCTGCTTAACACAGGGTGTGATGTCTGGGCATACAGCCAAGATGGCTAAAATTGCTGATTGGAGGAAAGGCACACACCCCCTCTCCTCATAGGCAGAGACTCTCATTGGTGTAATAGGACCTGCTCCCTGTTAATCTATTTTAGCAATGTCCCCTGACAGAAATTTCAGGCTGATTTTATCTAAAGTGTCTGAGAATTTGTCAGGAGTTATCAGGCTGATAACAGAGGAACGGTTCAGAAGAGAGCTACAGGACTAGGCTCATTGAAGAGAGATAAAAAAAAAATACTGCAGATGTATGTGCCCAGCTCAAATTTCATGAATTGGGTTTCCATCCACTTTAAGGGCTCTTTCACACGGGCGGAACCGTTCAGATCCGCCTGCCAGTTTTTTAGGCGGATCTGAGTGGGTGCTCCATGCACCTCTATGGAGCCACGGATGTTAGCGGTAACATGCCCGCTGACATCTGACCGGCTCCGATCTGCCAAAGTGTGGAAGTGTGTACTTTTCCATCCTTCTGGCGGATCGGGTGAACAGGGATAGACGGTCCATGTTCATCCGATCCCCCCCATAGGGGAGAGCGGAGAAAAGACAAGGCGGTCCCTGTCACAGTGTGTGGAGACCGCCCTGTCACTGTCATCCGTCGGCTCAGCGGGGATCAACAGAGCGACCCCCGCTGAGCAAGCGGAGGTTCACGGGGCGTATCATAACTGATCTGCCCCGTGTGAAAGGGGCCTTAAGAGGAACTGCAGGCTACTCAAATAATTTGTAATAAAAACATCTTAGCCATTCTGAAGCTTCCCTCCAACCACTTTGCATATTATTTTATATATACTGTGATTCTGTACTTGCCACATATGCTGCAGAAATCTCCCTCCACTGAGTCTGGCTGCAGCCATTTTAACTGTGGGCAGCTGAAGCTGTTACCTGTTCACTTCCTGGATTTACACAGACACACACCTCCAGCTCTGCAGCTCTCATTGGCCCTCTTATGACTCATCCCTCCTCCTTTCCTGACAAACTCTCATATGAGAGAGAGAGAGAGAGAGCATGGTGCAGAATGTCATAAGCCTAGGCTAATGACCAGACAAGAAACAGGAAGTGGGCTGTATAAGGGATTTACTGGCAGAAAAAAAAAAAATACTATCCAAACAACAACAAGGGCAGAAGATTTAATAGATGGAAAGATTAAAAAATGACAAGGTCCACTTTAAGCTTTAAACCCCATACAAGCTTAGGGCACCCAGTAATCCTTAGCAATCGTTATTACATCTTTGGACGGGTCCAGGGCCGTTTTAATAGCATCATGGGCCCCTGGGCAAACTAATGCTCTGGGGCCCCTACAATGATGACAGTGCAGGTAAACAGATATCAAGTAGGTAAGAGGCAGACTGCCTACCCTGTGTATCTATCACTCTCAGTGCCATTATGGGGCAGAGTGGGCTTAAAGTGGATGTAAACCCACTGTCATCAATTCTAAACTACTGCCATAGTGCTGATCTATAAGGATGTACATGCCTCCTGCATGTATCCTTACCTGTCAAATGTCCCCCATTTAGCCGTTTGAAACCCCCAAAAAGTCCAGAATCGGTGGGCAGGTTTGTTGTTCGGCACTCGGTGGGCGGAGTCATGATGTCAGCAGACTCCCGCCCACCTCTACACTCCCCTTGGCCAGAGCGTGCACAAGACAGGCAGAGCATACATTGTCTATGTATATTCTGATGGCTGTTCACTGGAGCATTTCATCATGACATTGAACTCTGCCTGACCTCATGTTTTGTAAACATTTAATCAAAGCACAGGACAAGCAGAACAATTCTGGCATAGCTATATGGAGAGGAGAGGGGAGGGGAGGGGAGGGGGTGATTTGTGCACTGTTCATGATTGCAGGCTAGTGCACGAGATATGTAAATAACCTGTCACTCAAAGCATGGGGGCGGAACGGACTTTGCTTTTTACAGGGAAGTCCGTTTTATTCCACTGAACAATAAAAAGAGGATTGCTCAGTGCTGGATTAACTCTGTGTGGCAAGACTGGTCACAGATTATAGGAAATCTTCTTCTCTACATTGTGACACAAAAAAATTGGGTTTACATCCACTTTAAGGACCAGCTGCTTTGGGGAAAGTGCAGGGCCCCTGGGCAGTGCCCAGGTGTGCCCTCTCATTAAGACAGCCCTGACTGCATCTGGTGTGAACTGGCCCCAAGACCCCTTTCACACTCGGGGCGCTTTGCAGGTGCTAAAAATAGTGCCTGCAAAGCGCCCTGAAACAGCCGCTGCTGTCTCTCCAGGGGTTTCACATAGGGCTTTCACACTGGAGCGTTGCGCTAGGACGGTAAAAAAAGTCCTGCTAGCCGCATCTTTGGAGCGGTGTGTATACCACTGCTCCTGCCCATTTAAATCAATGGGGCACTGCAGCTATACCACCGTCAAAGTGCCTCTTTGCAGCGGTTTTAACCCTTTTTTGGCCGATAGCGGGGGGTAAAAGTGCCCCGCTAGTGGCCGAATAGTGCAGTGAAAAATTGACGGTAAAAATAACGGCGCTTTACCGCCCCAGTCTGAAAGGGGCCTAATAGCTGAATATTTTTGGTGATGTCCGTATGATGAATAATGACCTGCACAGCTAAAAATGACTAAATTAGACTTCAATGAACAAAAACAAAATAGGAAAGGATGAGATTCGGAGATTCGGAATGTGCGGAATGTGGGGGAAGGAATGCACAATGTTACATTAAATGGCTGGAAGACTTATCAGCTATTAAGGTAATAAGGTGACGACGCGTTTCATGTGCTTTATATTGTACACCGAAGTCAGAGATGGAGAAATTATACGGTAAGAGCAGGAGACACAGACTTGCAGTTCTCATGCTGCTGGGGAACTACAAGTCCCAGCATGCTTTGCACAGTGGTGATATATTGCACTAATAGGGGGGGAACTGTTAAGTCCCCAGTCACTTTCCCAGTCTGCCCCCCCAACAGCAGCTCAGGTCTGTAATCCCACCGCAGCAGTCCCATACAACAAAGTTCTGATGTCCCTCCGCAGCCCCATTTCACCGCGGCTCGCCGTTACGATAACACGGTTAAAGTGACGTTGCCTTTCTGCCGCTTTAGGATGGCCACCGCCTCTTCATGCGTGACGCCTTCTAGGCTCTCATCATTAACCGCCAGGATCTGGTCTCCTCGCTTCAATCTGCCGTCAACCGCAGCAGCTCCCTAGGGTATGTTAATAAAGGAACACGTCAAGGCTTTAAATATTTAAATAGGAGATTTCCAGAGAAATACATTTTAGAAATATTGAATTTCATCTGTTCGTCTGCAGTATCACTATAGATGCAGGGGGGTCTCAAACTGCCGGCCCTCCAGCTGTTGCGGAACTACAAGTCCCATCATGCCTGTGGGAGTAATGCTTGTAACGGTCAGCCTTGCAACGCCTCATGGGAAATGTAGTTCCACAACAGCTGGAGGGACGTTGTGCGAGACCCCTGCTGAGGCAAGTAGAATACACATGACTGCTGCAAGTGCGACAGCAAAAGTCCAAAAATTACACTCTTGTCTCTGGTAAAGAGCTGTTGGGGGAACTACAAGTCCCATAATACCTGTGGGAGTCATGCTTGTAACGGTCAGCCTTGCAACGCCTCATGGGAAATGTAGTTCTACAACAGCTGGAGGGACGCAAGTTTGAGACCACTGCTGAGGCAAGTAGAATACACATGACTGCTGCAAAAATTACACTCGTCTCTGTTAAAGAGAACCCTCAGGTGTCGGGTGCCCACTGCGCATGCGCAAGCCGCTCTGCGCTATCTGAATGGCTCCGCAGCCTCCTAGAACCTGTTACATGTCCCAAGAGATCGTGAGCAGGGGGGAGCAGAAGTGGGGGCGGATACTTGTCAAAATTAGGTGCCCGCTCTCCCTCCCCACTAAAACAAAACATTTCAAATATGATGGAGAGAAAGGTGGAACTTTGCCTCTTATGTATACCATGGGTCTTCAAACTACGGCCCTCCAGTTGTTCAGGAACTACAATTCCCATCATGCCCAGTCATGTCTGTTAATGTCAGTGTGTTGCAATGCCTCATGGGATGTGTAGTTCTACAACAGCTAGAGGGCCGTAGTTTGAGCATCCCTGGTGTATACCATGGGTGCTAAACCCAGCTGTTGCGGAACTACCAGTCCCATCATGCCTGTGGGAGTCATGCTTGTAACTGTCAGCCTTGCAATGCCTCATGGGACTTGTAGTTCCACAACAGCTGGAGGGCCGGGGGTTGAGCAGCCCTTGATGTATACGATCTGTAGGTTTTTTTGACGTATTTTTGCTAGCTCTGTATCATGTTTTTACCTGGTTCTGTTCTAGAACTAGCGGCACTTTACTGGCGTTTTTCGGGCACCAACGGGGCGCTGTTAACTAATTTTAACCTAATTAGGACAAAGGCGTCTGTATGGAGAGAGGCTCTATTCCCAAACGCAGGCGGTGTGCCCTTCTTACAGTGGTGGTGCAAATGCCACCTTTATAGACAGCTGAAAGGATCTCAGTGTCATGCCACTGGCTCCCCCAAGTAACGATGGACCCCGAACCATACCAGCATCAAATCATCCACAGCTCAAGGAACCCCTAAGAAACTCTGGTGCGGGGCTTTTTTTCCCCTCAGAGAATAGGTGCAGGAACTTCTCCCTTCCAAGCCACACTATACTCCGCCCCCTACCCACCTCCGAGCACCTGCAAAAATAGATTCCATCCAGCAACAATTGATTCCCCAGTAGCCATAATCAATAGACCCTACAGCAGCAAGCAGCCTCAACAGTACATAGCTTCTAGCAATGACTGACCCCCCAGCAACAATAGATCCACCACAAGCAACAATAAACCCCCTTCTTTCGTAAAAATAGATCCCCTCCAGCAACAATATATCCCCCAGCAGCCAGCATCAATAGATTTTCCCCACACACCCCAGCACCTCTTTCCATTACATACATTCAGTTTGGAAGGTGCCGGAACTGCGTTCCCCCGCGTTTCTGCTGAAAAAAAGCCCTGGTCTGGTGTAACCTGAAGGTTCCAATGAACCCTGGTTGGTAACAGCCTCTTTAAAGCGGATGTCTGCCAAATTGTTTTTATTTTAATTTTAAGTCAGCAGCTACAAATACTGCAGCTGCTGTCTTTTAAAATAAGGACACTTACCTGTCCAGGGCACCCGCGATGTTGGCAACTGAAGCTGATCTCGGCTCTCGGGTGCTGCCGCCGCCATTTTTGGTAAGGGAATCAGGAGCCTGGCAGCTTCACTTCCTGGTTCCCTACTGTGCATGCGCAATCCAAATGGTTCTTGCTGTCTTCTGGGACCTGTGTGTCTCCCAGAAGACATCTGCAGGGGGGGGGGGGGTTTGACATAGACCTTCTGTCTAACTCCACACACTAATGCAAGGCTTTCTCCCTGGTGTGGAGAAAGCCTCTTGAGGGGGGAGGAGGCGAGCAGGCAAGTAAGGACACTCGCTACTTTGCAGATAGATAAAGGAGCTGTGTGTTAGTGGGCATCCTGACACTCCTGCTCGCCCCCTCCCCCTTAAGAGGCTTTCTCCACACCAGGGAGAAAGCCTTGCATTACTGTGTGGAGTTACAGACAGAAGAACAAGAAGTGAGGATTTCTCAGAAGAAATAAGGACATTTAAAAGCAAAATGGAAGGATGAGGTAAGTGAAGGAGGACTGCACTAGGGTAAAGGAAGCTATTTAGGGAAGACATTTGTACCTTTACAACCCCTTTAAGTATTGGTGAAATCTTCATTTTACTCGATCCTGTATGTTTACTCGACACCCTTGCCAATTCTTACAGTGAAGTTTTCCTAACTCACAAATAATGCTGGAGGCAATTCTAGGTCACTGAATCGTGAATCGCTCAAAATAAGAGCGGGAGATTAGAATTGCAAATTTGTATTGAGTTTCTGTTCTGAATACGGATCTCTGACATTTGTGATTAATTCCCTCAGTGTGAAGGAAACACTCGGTGGCCCCCGGTCCCTGTATGACAGGCTGCAGCTGTCTTCACATCACTTCTTGTTTCTGGCCGGTCTGGACAGATAGCGGACAGGATCACAATGAGTTGCGCTGGTCCTTTACTTGCTAATCCTTCACTTTTTTGGCAAAATTTGGAGATTTTTAGGACATTTTTAATTGTGTTTCTTTCTCATATGCATATGATTGCACAAAGCAGCACAGGGGGGCATATCTGTACATTCTGTGTATGAGGCGGTGAATGGAATATTTTGTGCAGACAGACCCCAGGCAGCTCTGAGTGAATCTCTGCTGACGCTCTATAACATCTCACATCTGTAGATGTATACAAAATTAAAACCTCACCTTGGAAAATACAGTCTTGACATAGATTGGCAGATCTCCATGAGGGCTTCCGTACCCTCCGACGATGCTAAACCCGAGCCCGTCCGCTCCTTTCTCCAGGAGAATGATCTTTGGCACGGGGGACCTGCTGAGTGACAACAGAGAATGAATCATTACACCTGCAGGAAAATGCCTGACAAGAAGTCATGTACCTTTCTTCTGCAGATAGCAAGTCCACCCAAAACTAGTATCTTACCTACTTTATCCATAATGAGGCATTCCCACCATCCCTGTGCCGAGTACCCAGGGCTTTACACCTACTGTGCCCATTATGAGGTGTTCCCACTATCACTGTGCTGAGTTCCCAGGTCTGTACACCTGCTATGGCCATTATGAGGGGTTCCCACTATCACTGTGCTGAGTTCCCAGGTCTGTACACCTGCTATGGCCATTATGAGGGGTTCCCACTATCACTGTGCTGAGTTCCTGGGTCTGTACACCTGCTGTGCCCATTATGAGTTCCCACCATCCCTCTGCTGAGTTCCCAGGTCGGTACACTGCTGTGCCCATTATCAGGGGTTCCCACCATTCCTGTACTGAGTTCCCGGGTCTGTACACCTTCTGTGCCCATTATGAGGGGTTCCCACCATTCCTGTACTGAGTTCCCGGGTCTGTACACCTTCTGTGCCCATTATGAGGGGTTCCCACCATCCCTGTGCTGAGTTCCCAGGTCTGTACACCTGCTGTGCCTATTATGAGGAGTTCCCACCATCCCTTGCTGAATTTCTGGGTCTGTACACCTGCTGTGTCCATTATGAGTGGTTCCCACCATCCATGTGCCAAGTTCCTGGGTCTGTACACCTGCTGTGCCCATTATGAGGGGTCCCCACCATACCTACACTGAGTTCCCAGGTCTGCACACCTGCTGTGCTCATTATAAAGAGTTCACACCATCCCTGTGCCGAGTTCCCAGGTTTGTACACCCGCTGTTCCTATTATGAAGGGTTCCCACCATCCCTGTGCCGAGTTCCCAGGTCTGTACACCTGCTGTGCCCATTATGAGGGGGTTATGAGGGGTTTCTCACCATCCCTGCTGGATTTTAAAGGCTAACCAACCTCCAGCTAACAGTTAAGCAACAAACAAAAATCTAATTTGCCGGTAAAGAGATATATATGGACTTAATATATGGAACAGAAATGAAACTTGGGAAAGTCATATCCAATATAATTTTACATGAATGTTACAGAGATAACAAATCACATTGACTGATTATATAATAAATTACAGTTTAGATTCCCTTTAGAAATGTTTACAGTCAGAGAGCACAAATCAGATATACGGAGAGAGAGTTTTCTATTTAACTCCATATACATTTTCTATCAAAAAGGCTATTAAAGGAAATGTGTTCTGAGAGAAATCCAGAGGCTAGCCATTGCTGATATTCTCCTGAAAATGCTTAAGCCCAACTCCTATTGGTTACAAAGACAGTTTAAAAATCATAAAAAAACACAATTCTGGCTGCAAAAAATCACCTTTAACCTGTAGCTGTCAACCACAGTACTTCTTTTCTGCCACAAGATGTCACCCAACCTCACTAAACCTAGAAGACCGAGGACAGTAGACAGGGGGGTCATTTGGCCCGCCACTGAGGTCATGTCAGCAGGGCCCCCTTCATTCACTGTATATCTATTGATGTAAACAGTGGCGCTGACATCACCACCACCTGGAGGACCACTCACCACCAGGAGAAGACTGAAGAGGGATAGGGCCCGTGTGTCATCATTCCATGGCATAACAAAAGGGGTCGCAGGGCACTCATGCTCCAAGGGGCCCAGGCGGCAAGAGGAACAGGGACAGGAGGGGCGGCAGGGGCAGAATTTACTAGAACTGATCAGCTGTATTTTCCTGCAGCAGTTTAACAAAGGAGGAGGGAGGAGGAAGAGGAGGGAGGGAGGAAGAGGAGGGAGGGAGGGAGGGAGGAAGGGAGGAGTGGGCTTTCAGCTGCTGCAGGAAAATACAGCTGATCGGTTCTTGCAAATGCTTGCCTTGCCGCCTCTCCTGTCCTTGTTCTTCTTGCTGCTCAGGCCCCCCTGTGTGCTCCCCTGATCCCCCTCCCACAGCACTACCGATTCCCTCCCCTCCTGCCGGTTGCTGCAGAGTATGCTTTTAGAGCAGTGAAAGGGGTTGGTAAATATGTAATTTACTGGCCCCTTTCACAGTAAGTGAACAGGAGCAATAATTTATTGTGTCCATTCATAACTGAAACATAGTAAACTGTTTACCACGTTTCAGTTTGTGAATGACCAAGAAGCTGCTTAGCACAGATCACTTCAGGTTCATTCACTGTCCGGTGCAGCCGAGGCTGCAGAGCAAGGGACGGGGGAGGGGATCTCTGTCCTCAGTCCCTTTCTCCATCTAAACACCAGAGATCTGTCTAGACCCCAGATATTACACCAAAGCCCCCAAAGGGGCATTCACTGCCCTACTGATACTGTCCACTTTTAATGTAGACTAAGTTTATATTTTTACAGGGATCTTTTGTTTGTATTATAATTTTCTAAATGTTCCTTACTATTTAGTTAGGCCTGCTAGTTAATTTTGTAAAAAAAGAAAGAAAGGAAAGGGGTGTTTTACCCCCCCTCCCCCCCGGTGATATTTGATCTCTCATGTTGTTCAGGTAGATCTTCACCTCTGAAGTTACCTATCCCTGTTTTACACGGTCACTGGGGAAAAGCACCTGCTATGTCACCTTGTGTAGGTAATTCAGTAGACTCAGAGGGCCCAGGCCAGCCAGGCAGGGGCCCACCAGGCCTGTTGCAGGCTCTCTGAGCTTCCAGTTTTACCTACAAAAAGTGATGGGGCAAGCTTGATGGGCACTGGTAGGCTGCATTTGAAGGGCGCTGGCGAGGCTGCATTTGAAGGGCGCTGGCGAGGCTGCATTTGAAGGGCGCTGGCGAGGCTGCATTTGAAGGGCGCTGGCGAGGCTGCATTTGAAGGGTGCTGGCGAGGCTGCATTTGAAGGGCGCTGGCGAGGCTGCATTTGAAGGGCGCTGGCGAGGCTGCATTTGAAGGGCGCTGGCGAGGCTGCATTTGAAGGGCAGGGCAAAGGGGGGTGGGGTCAGGAGTGGAGCCAAGGGGGGTTGACAAAATTAGGTTATGCCTAGGGTGCCAAAAAACCTTGCACCAGCCCTGCCTGCACTGGAAGCAAGGGGTGGTAGTGGAGGGGGGGCTCCCAAGTCAACTTTTGCATCAGGGTCCACAATATTCAAGCTACACCTCTGCTTTTGAATGGTATGAAGACTGAGGAATGTAAGTATATTACAATAAAAGAGACGGCATAATATACAGGGGGGAAGTGGGGTGGGGAGCAGGGTCAGCCGGTGGGGGAGGGGGTTGCACCCAGAGTTAGGCTTTAATTGCCCGACTAGATCTCCAAAGCCAGGACAGACTCAGAACTGCTGATCTGCATTTTTCCCCCCAGGTCAGGCACTAGAGATCAGCAATGAAGGTCTCCATTATAAAGCATACTGTATATCCAAGTACAGGTTCCCCTGAAAGGTGCCCCCACTCTTTCCCATGAGGATGGGGCGCTCCTATGTGTAGACCCATTGCCCGCTGCATGCTCTGCAAAGATTTACGCCGTCTACTCACTCCGCCTCTTCGTTTGGGTGCTCCGAAGTCATGCTCTGGCTCAGCGACATGCTCTCCAGTTGACTGGCGATGGCACTTATATTCGTATCGGCTACAACCTAGAACATAAAAGGCACATAAAATCTCGACAGTACAACACTGCAATCCCATTTACCTGTGCATGCCCCCTCCCCCGCCACCCTTCCTGAGCAGAATAAATAAAAAAGGGATTTTTAAATACAGCTTACCTGTAAAATCCTTTTCTTGGAGTACATCACGGGACACAGAGCGGCATATTCATTACTATGTGGGTTATATGGAGTACCTTCAGGTGTGGACACTGGCAATCTTCAAACAGGAAGTCCCCTCCCTATATAACCCCCTCCCCTAGAGGGAGTCCCTCAGTTTTGTAGCAAGCAGTATGCCTCCCAAAATGGTCACCCAAAAGAGGGGTGGGAGCTCTGTGTCCCGTGATGTACTCCAAGAAAAGGATTTTACAGGTAAGCTGTATTTAAAAATCCCTTTTTCTTTCTCGTACATCACGGGACACAGAGCGGCATATTCATTACTATGTGGGATGTCCGAAAGCAATGCTTTAATGAGGGGAGGGAGACATCTTCCAAAGAAGGATTCAATTTAGAGATAAACTCAAATCATAATAATAATAATACCAACTTAGTCAAGAAAAAACTTTTTTTTTTTTTTTTTTTTTATAACCAAGGGTGTTTCTGATCCCGAGGATTTCAAACTGCAGCCTGTAGTACTGCCTGACCAAAGGCAGTATCCGCATTTCTTCTCACGTCTAGTTGATAAAACCTTGTAAACGTGTGGACTGATGACCACGTTGCCGCCTTGCATATCTGAGCCATAGAGATCTGATGGTGTGCTGCCCAAGAGGCGCCCATGGCCCTGGTAGAATGGGCCTTTACCGACAACGGAGGGGGCAACCTCTTCAATCCGTAGGCTTGAATGATTAATTGTCTAATCCATCTCGAGATGGTGGATTTTGCAGCTGCCTGCCCCTTCTTGGGGCCATCTGGTAGAACGAATAACACATCTGTTTTCCGGATCTTTTCCGTAGCTTTAAGATAGGCCTTCATGGCCCGGACAATATCCAAGGTATGCAGCAACCCCTCCTTTCTAGATGTAGGTTTTGGAAAGAAGGATGGAAGTACCAAATCCTGGTTTAAGTGAAATTTGGATATAACCTTTGGTAGAAAGGAAGGATGGGGCCGGAGAACTGCCCTGTCCTTATGCAGAACAAGATATGGTTCCTTACACGATAAGGCTGCTAATTCTGACACTCTCCTGGCCGAAACTATGGCGACCAAGAAAACCAATTTTCTTGTCAGTAAGAGTAAAGGAATCTCAGCCAGAGGCTCAAAAGGCTGTTTCTGTAGAGTGGACAGGACAAGATTTAAGTCCCAAGGACAAACTGGTGACTTGACAGGAGGATTAATACGCAAGACCCCCTGTAAGAAGGTCTTTACCAGCGAGTGGGTGGCCAGCGGCCTCTGAAACCACACTGACAGAGCTGAGATCTGTCCTTTGATTGTGCTTAGTGCCAGGCCTTTATCCACTCCTAGCTGGAGAAAACTTAACACCCTATCAATAGTATATTTGCGGCAATTCCATCTTTTGGATTCACACCAGCCTATATAATTCCTCCACACCCTGTAATAAATTACCCTGGAGACCGGCTTTCTAGCCTTAATCAGGGTAGGGATTACCTGCCTAGACAGACCCCTACCCCTGAGAATCAGGGATTCAGCCTCCAGGCCGTCAAATTTAGACGTTGTAATGTAGGGTGGAGGATCGGACCTTGTGAGAGTAGGTCTGGTTGTAGAGGAAGAGTCCAAGGGTCTCCCACTGCCATATTCAGGACTAGTGAGTACCAAGCCCTCCGGGGCCAAGCTGGAGCTATTAGAATGACTGGCTTGTGCTCCACTCTGATCTTGCGCAACAGGCGGGGGAGTAACTGTAGTGGAGGGAATGCATATAGAAGTTTGAATTGATGCCAAGGGCAAACCAACGCATCGGTTCCGCAGGCCATAGGATCCCTCGCTCGCGACACGAACCTGTCTAGTTTCTTGTTGAACCTGGATGCCATTATATCTACGTCTGGCGTTCCCCACCTCTGGCAGATTGTCTGAAAGACCTGGGGATGCAGAGACCACTCCCCTGGCAACAGACTCTGGCGACTTAAGAAGTCTGCCTGCAGGTTGTCCACTCCGGGAATGAATATCGCTGAAATGCAGGGTACATGAACCTCTGCCCATTGAAAAATCAAGTTCACTTCCCTTTGAGCGGCCTGGCTCCTGGTTCCCCCTTGGTGGTTTCTGTATGCCACCGCCGTGGCATTGTCTGACTGGATTCTCACCGGGAACCCCTTTAATCTGGAGGTCCACGCCAACAGGGCTAGGCGAGCAGCTCTGATTTCCAAGATATTGATGGGGAGCTGCCTCTCTGCTTTCACCCAAGTTCCCTGGCGGGAGAACCCCTCGAAGACCGCCCCCCAGCCTGCCAGGCTGGCGTCTGTGGTAACTACCTTCCAGACAACAGGGCTGAAGGATCTTCCCTTTAGAAGGTTCTGAGGGTTCAACCACCAGGCCAGGCTTTGTCGGACCCTTGATGATAGCGTCAAAGGGGACTCTAAGGCATGTGCCCTCTTGCCCCAGGCTGCTAGAATGGCTGCCTGTAGGACGCGAGTGTGGATCTGAGCGTATGGTACTGCCTCGAATGTGGCCACTAGCTTGCCTAGTAATCGCATACACAGGCGAATAGTTGGTCTTTTCTTGTTTACAACCAACTGAACCAACCCCTTGATCGCCTTGATCTTTACAAGGGGCAAGAACACCTTTTGATGTTCTGTGTCTAACCTCATGCCGAGGTATTCCAACTGCTTTGTAGGCTGGAATGCTGACTTTCCCTGGTTTAGGACCCAGCCGAATTCTTCGAGGTACCGAACCGTGAGGTTTACTGCCTTTTGCAGACCCGTCCGTGAGTGATCTATGATTAAAAGGTCGTCCAAGTATGCTAGGACTGTGACTCCTTGGATCCTTAAATTGGCCAGAACCGGGGCTAGAATCTTCGTGAATACCCGGGGGGCCGTGGCCAGCCCGAAAGGGAGCGCCCTGAATTGGAAGTGTCGCTGCCCCACCGCGAAGCGTAAAAACCTTTGATGCGCCTGAAAGATTGGTACATGAAGGTAAGCATCTTTTATGTCTATGGAGGCCAGAAAATCGTCTTTCTGAAGCGCGGCGGCTGCTGACCGGATGGATTCCATCCGGAAGGAACGCACCCTTAGATAACCGTTTAACCTCTTTAGGTCCAAGATTGGCCTGACATCGCCGTTGGGCTTTGGTATGACAAAGAGATTGGAATAGAAACCTAGGCCTTGCTCTTGGGCTGGCACTTCTATAATTACGTCCTGGCAAAGCAGGTGATCCAAAGCTGCCAGCATTGAGGCCTTCCTTGCTGGATCCCTTGGTAGCCTTGATTCTTGAAAATGAGGCGGAGGATATCTTAGAAACTCCAGTCTGTAACCTGTGGTTACAGATGCCCGGACCCAATTGTCGGGGATCTTGGCTTCCCAAACTTCTGAGAAGAGACGAAGCCTTCCCCCCACCCTTGAGAGTGGGGGCGCCCCTTCATAATGCAGACTTAGGGGCTGTCTTTGATGGCTTGCGATACCACGGCTTCTTACCCCCAGGGGTCTGTCCTTGCGATCTACTGTTACCGTTGGATCGTGCAGGCGGCCGTCGATACTGCCTGGAATTAGAGGGCCCCGAGACAGGAAAAAACTGCCTCCTAAATGTAGGAGCCCGGAATGTCTTTTTGACCGGTAAAAGGGTACTCTTGCCATTTGAAATAGTCTGAATATATTTATCCAGATCTTCTCCGAAGAGTCGTCCTCCATGGAAGGGAAATCCTGCCAGAAGCTTTTTGCATGGGGGCTCCGCCGCCCAGTTCTTCAACCATAAGAGCCTTCTCATGTGCACCAAACATAGTGATAAACGAGAAGCCTGCTGGATGGAATCTTTTATAGCATCTACCGCGAAACACAGAGCTCTGGGAATGTCAGCAAACTCCTCTGCTTGTTGGGTAGGCATGTCCTTTAACATCTCTTTTGTCTGGTCTTTTAATGCCTGACAAACTCCAATTGCAGCTACCGCTGGCTGCACCACTGCTCCTGCCGTAGCAAAGGATGCTTTTAAAAGTGTCTCTAATCTTTTATCAACCGGATCTTTAAACATATGTATGTTTTCCACCGGGCAAGTTAGTGATTTATTCACACATGAGATGGCTGCATCCACTATTGGGAGCCTCCACTTCTTGGAGAATTTTTCCTCCATGGGATAAATGACCGCAAATCTTTTCGGTGGCAGAAAAATCCTGTCCGGCCGTACCCAATCCCGAAAGATCAATTCCTCCAAGAGAGGATGGACCGGAAAAACTGCGTTGCTTAACGGGGCTTTCAAAGAGCCCAGAGAGGATACCGGAGGAACCTGAGGTTCTGGCAATGGTAAACTAAATGCCGAGCGGACCATGTCCGTCAAAGACTGTACCCACAGTCTCTCTGTCTGGGAGTCTGAAAATGGTTCCTCAGAGGTAGACCCCTCCATCCCTGAACCCTCTTGGTTCAGGTCCAGTTGATCCTCCTGTGATTCTAATTCCTCCGGAGAGAGAATCTCAGCATCTGAGGATACACCCCCTAGTGATGGGGATCTAACCCGTTTCTTACCAGGAATAGCTCTAGCGATCAATGCCGCTATTCTCTCTTCTAGCCCCCCTAGGGATACGGCTAGCATCTCCTCTGTGATAAACACAGGGCTGGGCTGATCTGGGCCAGCCTCCGCACCAGATCCCCCTAATGGCTCATCCAAGGCGCTCCTTAAATTAATAAGCTGCGGGGAAAGAATCGGCATATCAGAATCAGAAAGGGAACCCTTTTGTTTTTTGGTCTTTTTTGTACCCTTTGACCCCGAACCCTTGGAGGCCATAATACAAAATCGAGGGACTCCGCCCGCACAACAGACTGTAGTGGGCAGGAGTACAAATTTCAGAGTTTAGGGGAGAATAGATCACTTAATGTCCCCAAAAACTGATGGGCCCGTATGTTGGTTTTTTTTTTTTTTTTTTTTAAATAATTATATATTATATATTATATATTTTCCTTGACAACATACAGTGACCCCTTTAAGTTTGCCAGCCTCCAACCTGCTGCAAAATAAGGGGGATTCTTGGCTTAACAATAAAGGCATTGGAACAAAGTCCACATGTACTACCCCTCTTCCGCCACCGGGAGTCACTGTTCTGCCGCTCTGCGTCCTCTCCTTGAAAGATCAGCCTCAGACTGAGTACTGACAAAGCCTGCTGTCTATAACAGCACAAAGGCGCGCCCCTGTATGACGCCGCAGGCCCGCCCCCCCCCCGCCCTCCTGTCTGAACGGCGCGAAAAACGTCAATAAGACGTGCGCGCGCACGCGCGCGCGCGCGTATGCCGGAAACAGGAGGAACATGGAGGAGCCGCGCTGCTGGAGATCCAGGCACGCAGAAACAGGCGGCAGATTCAAACCCCCGGCCAGGTAGGACTCTCTCAAGGCCCCTAGGGATCCTTACTAGCCCTAGGAAGAAACAGCAGGTTAGCTAGCAACACATATTTAAACAGGGGGGCCTAGTGATGGGGGGAGAAAGGGTGTCATCCTGTCTTTTAGACATAGTGATCACGGTTGCCCATGCAGAGCATACTTAGGCTATCCCCCCTTTTAGGTTACCCCGGGGAGCCTGCTGTCGAACCAAGTCCCGCAGGCTCCCCCTTACCTGCTCCATGCTGCAGGATGTTTGACCAGCAAACTGATCCAATCTTCTCCCATCTCCGTGGGTAGCGTAGTAGACCTTCAGGCCCTGGGGTCCTATGAAGGTACCCACTGTCCTGGACCTATATAGCACCCTGGCAAACAGGAACTTATGGTTTTTGCAAACTCCAAGTCCTGGGCCCAGGGTCCAGCCCTCCAAAGAGGAGCATTATAGGCAAAACCCCACGGTTTGGGGCCCGGGTACTGTCCACTTTGGCACTGAGGCTCCTTGGACAGATCCGGTTAGCCCGCCCTTAATCCCAAGGATGTGGAGCAAAGCTATTCCGTGACCAACACCTAAGACACTGGCGAAAAAACTGAGGGACTCCCTCTAGGGGAGGGGGTTATATAGGGAGGGGACTTCCTGTTTGAAGATTGCCAGTGTCCACACCTGAAGGTACTCCATATAACCCACATAGTAATGAATATGCCGCTCTGTGTCCCGTGATGTACGAGAAAGAAACAAACAATCGCTCTCACTCCATACAGAGAGGAAACAATCTAATTAATTGAATTGTTCAGAAGAGGAATGGGCCATATTACTGTAGACTTTCCCCAGGAGAACAGAGGCCTGTAATGAAAAGCGATGGCTTAACCAACATCTCTTAACCACTTAAGACCCGGACCAATATGCAGGTAAAGGACCTGGCCCCTTTTTGCGATTCGGCACTGCGTCTATTTAACGGACAATTGCGTGGTCGTGCGACGTGGCTCCCAGACAAAATTGGCGTCCTTTTTTCCCCACAAACAGAGCTTTCTTTTGGTGGTATTTGATCACCTCTAAGGGTTTTATTTTTTGCGCTATAAACAAAAATAGAGCGACAATTTTGAAAAAAATTCTATATTTTTAACTTTTTGCTATAATAAATATCCCCCAAAAAAGATTTAAAAAAATGTTCCTCCTCATTTTATATACGTATTTCTTCTACCTATTTTTGGTAAATCTCAAATAAATTAAAATCTCAATAAGCATTTATCGATTGGTTTGCGTAAAATTTATAGCGTTTACAAAATAGGGGATAGTTTTATGGCATTTTTATTAATATATATTTTTTTACTACTAATGGCGGCGATCAGAGATTTTTTTCGTGACTGCGACATTATGGTGGACACATCGGACAATTTTGACACATTTTTGGGACCATTGTCATTTTCACAGCAAAAAGTGCTATAAAAATGCACTGATAACTGTGAAATTGCCAATTGCAGTTTGGGAGTTAACCACTAGGGGGCGCTGAAGGGGTTACGTGTGACCTCATATGTGTTTCTAACTGTAGGGGGGCGGGGCTGGACGTGTGATGTCAGTGATCGTCTTTTCCTATATCAGGGAACAGACAATCAATGACAGTGCCACTGTGAAGAACGGGGAAGGCGTGTTTACACACACCTCTCCCCGTTCTTCAGCTCCTGTGACCGATCGTGGGATACCAGCAGCGATCGGGTCCGCGGTACGTGATTGTGCCCAGCCGTGCCATTCTGCCAAAGTATATCGGCGTTAGGTGGTCCTTAAGTGGTCCTTAAGTGGTCCTTAAGTGGTTAAAGAGACCCTGTTACTGGAATGAAGGTGCCCGGGCAGGGGCGTTGTTAGGGGTGGGCTGGGGAGGCTGGAGCCCCGAATGGGTCGCCAAAAAGCCTCGAGTCCCGGCCATGAAGTATACAATTACTAGCCCCGAGTGCCGTCAAACAGGGACCATTTCGTTTCGGAGCGCCGCCGCGTGACAGAGCAGGTCCCGCCTTCTGGAGCCTGCAGCGCCTATGATGGACGTCCCACTGGACCAATCCAGGACCGCGGGACGTGTGACGTCCATCATAGGCACCGCAAGCTTAGAAAGCGGGAATTACAATGCCGCCCGGCACGCAATACGACATCCCCGCTGGGTTCAGAGGCTCTCCACGGCTCCTGAGCCTCCTCTCCTCTGGCTGACTGAGCCTCCTGTCCTCTGGCACCACGGCTGCCCACCACGCCACATCCCGAATCGGCTGCTCTCCTCTCCTCCTTGGCTCCATCACTATGACAGGCACATCATGTCTGAGGTAGGTGATGTCAGTGGTTGTGTATGTATGTAGGTCAGTGTAGACTGGTCACTGCAGACTGGTCAGTGCAGACTGGTCAGTGTAGTCAGGTGACTGGTCAGTGTAGTCAGGTGACTGGTCAGTGTAGTCAGGTGACTGGTCAGTGTAGTCAGGTGACTGGTCAGTGTAGTCAGGTGACTGGTCAGTGTAGTCAGGTGACTGGTCAGTGTAGTCAGGTGACTGGTCAGTGTAGTCAGGTGACTGGTCAGTGTAGTCAGGTGACTGGTCAGTGTAGTCAGGTGACTGGTCTTTTTGGCACCTAGCAACGCCTCTGTGCCCGGGACTCAGGACAGACCTGCAAAATGCCGGACTGTCCCGGGCAATCCGGGACACGTGGTCACCCTAATAGGCAGGCTGGTATACAATTTTTGGGCATTTTGCCAAGGCACACCTGAAGATACCTCAAGGCCCTCCAGGGTTCCTGGGCACCCTGGTTGAAAAAGGCTGCTGTAAAGAACTGTACCTGAGTACTAAACAGCAGTGAACAAAAGAACACGTTCTAGCCGACGGATCTCAGACATTTTTCATTTCCGTATCCCTCGCCTCGCCGGTCCGTACCATGTGGCCGGTGATATTGAGCCGCATATCATTAAAGATAAAGTGGAATTTTTGAAGAGAACAGTAATAAAACATTTATTACCCAAGAACAAGATGGAAAGGGAAGAACGCATTCACTTCTGTATTTAAACTTGTAATGTAGAATAGTATAAAGAGGAAGGGAAGGGGAAAGAAGGAACAAAAAAAGCAGCGAACAGATCGCTATAAAATTGCATATAATCAGCACCAACACTTTATTAAATGCAATTTTATAACGATCTGTTTGCTGCTTTTGCATGGACACGGATGTTTTTCACATTTGTTGCAGTCACTATTTTTGTGTATTGTTGTTCTAGCCTTGGGGCTAGCTGCCATATTCACAGAGTATATGTTTATTTTCACGTTTGATATGATGTTGTGCACTTTTTACTTATTTTAGCACCATTGCTTAGATGCACCTTTATCTAGCATTATACCTATGAGATTTAGTTATTTTTTTTTTTTCCCATACAGCGCAGCACTATTTATTTTATTCATAGCAGAATGTTTGTTGTGGTGTAAATGCTTCACAATCAGTATGGGATCATATGGTAAGAACAATAGTGTTGCCACTGATGATTTGATGGAAGGTGCGTGTTTACTTTTGATTATAATACAGTAAAACCTTGGTTTGAGAGCGTTTTACAAGACAAGCAAAATGTTTAAATAAAATTTGACTTGATATACAAGTGATGTCTTGATACACAAGCAATGTCTTGATATAAGAGTAGCGTCATGTGACAACTGAGTATAAAAGAGAAGAGAGGAGCCTCCAAGTGTAGCAATATGGTTACATTTAATGAAGGAACAACATATAGAGACATATTGGTACACGTAGAGGCGCCTCTCTTCTCTTTTATACTCTGGAGCTCCGGCTGGATTTCCCTTCTAATCCCCTTGTGGAGGCTTCCATTTGTGGATGGACATTTTTATGGTTACACAACCAATCACATTGCTGTAATCTTTTTATATGTACTATAAACTGAAGGACTTATGAATAAATCTCATCTTGCCATAATGCCGATGGCTTCTGCAGCGAGGAGCGCTAATGCAGCCTGGCCACTCCACACCCATATGGGAGGATTCCTGAGAGCATATAGCGTGATTGCTGCACTTTCCCTACTCCCCTAGAACCTCTCCCTGCCACTATGGACTGTCCTTGACAGACAGGGGGCCTGTCCCTATACTAACCACTCAGACAATGCATGCAAAATCAGGGAACCAGGGCCTTAAATAAGCTCTGCCCTCACCCAAGATGGCTGCAGCATCCAATTGGACAAGTGTTCCCCTAGTGACCGCAGGAAATCAGAGGAACCAAGTTTCTCACATCTTCCACTTCAGTCGAGCGTCACCTACAGAGAGGGTTACAGACTGCAGCTGTCAACATGTGAACCTTCCCTCCAAATGTTGGAGTTCAGGTGTTTCCAGTAAAGGGTACTGTTAATATAACATGTTTAATAATTGTGCTTTCAACCTTGTGGTTCTGTTCCAGCATGACTGTTCCCTGTGTACAAAGCCAGCTTCACAGCTTCAAAAGACACGGTTTGATGAGTTTGGGGTGGAGGAACTTAAGTGTCCTGCATAGAACCCAGACCTCAACCCTACTGAAGACCTTTGGGATGAATTGAACACCTATTGTAACCCAGATCTTGGAGGACCTTGAGTGTCCTACAAAGAGCCCTGACCGCAACCCTACTGAATACTTTTGGGATTAATTGAACGTCAATTGTAACCCAGATCTTGGAGGAACTTGTGTCCTGCACAGAGCCCTGACCTCAACCCTACTGAAGACCTTCGGGATGAATTGAACACCTATTGTAACCCAGATCTTCTCATTCAACACCTTCCTATGCTTTTTTTTATTTGGATCAATGGGGACAAATTCCCACAAACACTGTCCAAAATTTTGTAGAAAGCCTTCCCAGAATAGTGGACATTGCTATAGCCGCAAAGGAGAGCCAACTTCATACTTATTCCACCAAACTCATGTAGGTGTGATTAATAGGTATTGTGACAGACTCACCTGGGAAATCCCTAAACCATCTTATGTCTAAAATCATCCCATGTCTACTAGGGGCATAGGATGACTGAGGAATGATATCTTGGACTACCTGAGATGGGATTATTATGCAATTATTATCCACAATACATTCCGGGATATCTGTAAAGAACTATTTACTGTTTGTTGATTCTGAACTCAACGGGTTAATTGTAAGAGTGACTCATTCATCATGTTGGGACACATACTGTTAGATGCTAATGCCATCACCTCCAGCCATCTGTCTGTTCTCTGTGCTAATTGACCCTGATATTGTGTGAATATGTCATGTGCTTACACTTATGATAATGTGTATTGTATAGCAGGTGAGCGGAGACGTGGCATCTTCTCTGAAAGGTCATATCTGAGTCGCCTAGTCTGAGTAAATGATTAGTTAATTAGCTCATGTTAATTTATGTTCTGGTTACCTCCTCTTTAAACTGTATATAAGGTTGCATTCTTGGTGCTATTAAAGACTCCATGTTTAGCACACAAACAAGTCTCGTCTCGTTGTGTGTTGAGGACAGCTAGAATATCCGATATCTATATCCAGACTGATAGGAAGTGGTATATGACTGAAGCACTCAAGCGGAGTGTGGGACGTTCCGTTACAGGTATCCACAAACTTTTGGCCATATACTGTATGTTGTCAGATAAATTCTTCTGGGAATGCTAATTCCTCAACTGAGTGAGTAGTAAAGCACGAATATTAGAGCGTATTGTCCATTAGCATCCCATCACTGTTGTAACTTGTTCTAGGCACATGGCAGCTTTGGCAGGTTTCTGTAGGTAACGTATGTCCCTTTCCAGACATTTGTGACACCTGAAGCTCAGTATCCTCCATTATCTGCCCAGAACATCTGTGACTGATGGATTAAGCAGTGGAGGGGAGACGCGGGAGCAGAACATCGAGCTCCCAGGAGAAGCTAATCTTCAGTGTTCACGCAGCATGTGTCTAGTAAGAGAAGCGTGAGCTGGATGTGGAGATAATAAGACTTTCTACCCTACTGAACACAATTACCTGACCTTTCACTAAATTGTACAGCACCGCTCAACTCCGATAAAGGTACAAAATTACTCCGCTCTGCGCCTGTCATGATTATAGGAGGATAACGCAGACGATTTGCAGCTATAAAGATCAGGAGATTTCCCCTAATACCTAAAAACTACCTAAAAAAATAAAGTGAAACTTCTCTTTTATTGGAAGAAAAATAAATATCCTATTTTTGCCTGCAATATACACAGCTAGGATTTTAGCAAATGTATTGCTTACCTCAGAGGCGGAACAAAAACCTTCAGGGCCCCAGTGCAAAAAAGCATGAAGTGCCCCCCTGGCCCCCGCGACTGGGGCACTTCCCACCAGGGCCGCCATCAGGAATTTTGGGGCCCCTTACACAGCTTCAGGCATGGACCCCCTGGAGCTGGGAACTGGTGAGGGGGCTCTGCCGCTGTAAATTGAGAAGTGGAGGGTAGGAGTGTCGCAAGTTAAGTGGGGGGTGCCGCCACAATTTGAGAATGGGGGGGGCACCGCGAATTGAGAAGCTGGGGCGGGTGCTGCCGCCACAAATTAAAGACGGGGGTCTTTGGGTGCTGACGAACAAAAAAAAAAGAAGGGGGGTTGCCATCCGGGGCCCCGAGGACCACCAGGCCCCTAAGAGGTCAGAGTGGGCTTTGGGTGCGGACGGAAAAAAAAGGGAGGGATTCCATCCGGGCCACTTAGAGTTCGGGGGAGGCTTTGGGTGCTGATGAAAAAAATAAAAAAAAGGGGGGGATGCCATCTGGGCCCCTTACAGGTATACTGCCTGTACCCCCCTGATGGCAGCCTTGTTTCCCACTGATTCTGTATGCATGCCTTTTGTCCAGACATCATGCCACACCAGGACAGGAAGGCAGTCAGGAACAGTAACCTCTACATTGCACTTTGCAATATATATTATTATAGGATTAGTAACCTGAACAGTGGCAGTAAGTCCATAAAAGGGGCACGGGAGCCGCCCCCTCTCTCACCACCCTATTCAGGTGTCCGGCCCCTTGTTGGGCGCTGGGCACCTGAATTACAGAGGCAGGGTTTTTTTTGGAAGCACCTGATTAAGCCATGGGCTCTAATAGGCGTCCAAAATGGTGAACAGCGGGCGCCATTCTGGGCGCTCGCTGTTTACTTAGAGTTGTGTTAGGAAAGTGAATAAATCGCTTTCCTAACACTGACACGCCTCTCAGCCAATCAGGTGCTTGGGTCTGTTACCTGATTGGCTGAAACGGGCGCTGTGATTGGAGGTCTAATAGAGAGGACGGGAGGAGACATCGAGGAGCGTGGACGTGGAGAACGCCACCATGACCCGCTGCGAGACAGACAAGTCCCAGACGATGCACAGTGGCGGCGCTCGATGGGGCACAGTGGCGGCGCTCGATGGGGCACAGTGGCGGCGCTTGATGGGGCACAGTGGCGGCGCTTGATGGGGCACAGTGGCGGCGCTTGATGGGGCACAGTGGCGGCGCTTGGTGGGGGCGCAAACACACTGAAAAAAAACATCAAACATTTTGAGCACCAGCCGCCACTGAACCTGAGCAATGTTTAACCCTTGCCCATTCTACTGAAAAATGGCATATTGTTCACGTCTTTCCCATTGGGGAGATTTCCAATCATTTCCTGCATGAACAGGAAGTGATGAGAAGTCTCAGTGGGGACACAGAATACAATAAAAATGTGATAGAGGTTATGCTCCTTCCTCACTCAGTCCAGATAGGCTTTAAAGAGTTTGTAACCCCCACTTAGGCGCCTCAAAGTGTAGCAATATGTTGCTAAATGTTGTACCTTCATTAAATGTATCCATATTGCTACACTTAGAGGCTCATCTTTTCTATACATGACACTACTTGTATATCAAGACATCGCTTGTATATCAAGTTAAAATGTATTAATAAATGTTGCTTGTCTTGCAAAACGCTCTTAAACCAAGTTACTCTCAAACCAAGGTTTTACTGTATATTACAATCTACTTTAATGGGGTGAAGAAGAGCAGAGGTGTGTATAGCTCTGTGCCTCAGTAATATGACAAGACTGAACTCTGGGGACTGGAAGAACATTTGCAGGATAAACAGCACTTGTGCCCGTGGAGTGTACAATCTCTGCACACAGATGTCAGGAAATCATGGCTTTCTATCAACACACAAATATATAAAGCAGCAGTTTAAATATTGACTCAGATGGAATCTGGAGCTAGTAATCCATCACGGCTCAGTGAACTGGAAGCTCATCGTGCAGTGCGGCTAATAAACCGAATGCCAATCACGTAGGTGGCATTCTGCAATTTTCGCATGAGAGCTGGAAGCGGCAGGTTTACTTATCAGCGGTTACACAGAGACTTTGGCCCTCTGGTTAAGCACGCTGAGACGTCAGGAATAAGCACACAGTGGGTCGGCGCTGCCCATAGTCAGGGACGCACCGCACGTTTTTTTGGGTTATTATCTATCGTTCACAGATGTGCGTCACACCGCTCAACCTACCTCCAAGGTAATGGCTCCGAATGCGTTCTTCAGGATATTAACCACTTCGGCGTGAGCGAGGCCGTCCATGGACTGCTTGTTAATACTGACGATCCGATCTCCAACCTGGGAGTAAATGTATGGGTTATGGAAGACGCATTACAGAAGAACACCATCCAAAACTGAACTTTATTTTTCATATATTGCAGGAAACTGTGAGCTTAAAGTGAGTGAAGAACTGGATTTAAAGCACCCAAAAACGCAACTTCCGCTTTTTGGAATCCCCCCCCCCCGCCGGTGTTACATTTGGCACCTTTCAGGGGGGAGGAGGGAAGCAGATACATGTCTAATACAATTATTTTGCTCCCACTTCTGGGCATAGATCACCGCAGTATCCCTGGATATCCAAGTCATATCCAGCGCCTTCTCTGTCCCCTGCTGATTTTGTACGTTTGCCCACTGACAAACAAATGATCAGTCTATAACAGCGACGGCCCATCCATCAAGTCACACGGGGCCGCCCCCTCTATCCACTCAACTCCCTGTATGGTTAAATAGATAGATTCATGCACAGCATGAATCTATCCACAGCCACTGCAGCCCACCCCCTATCCATGCGTCCGCCCCCTTTCAGGACGCCAGGACGACATAATTATCGTACGAAACGCGTAGAACGAAGTGACGCGCTGACATCACCTCGTCTTACTGTTTGTATACCCAGGGGACGGCCGGCACATCAGACTTCAGGCTTTTACTGATGAAATTATTGTAAGTGCGATACTTTATTTTAAGTTTTAAAATAAATGTAAAGGTTTTACACTATCAGAGCATTTATGTTTTATATGTGCCACGTCTATCCATCTACTGGTCTGAATGTCAATGAGGCAATCTGAAGAGTGGTGAGTGCGCTCGGGGGGCATTGTAAAACAAGCCTTGCTCCTCTGTAATAGGGGATCACGGATATCTGGTAAGAAGTGATTCCTTCTCTACTGGTGGTGGATTCAGCACAGTATCTTTTGCCATTAGAATTTGGAGAGGGCTTTATATATATGGATGGACTTTATCCATTAAGTTCTGCATGTGTGGATGTCACATAAATTCAACACACACAGATTTTTTTAGCCTTTTTGGACATTGAAGGTCTTTACATATATATGTTTTTTAATTTGTGTTTTCACAGATGCTTTTTATGAAAATTTTCACATGTATTTTCTCACTCAATTTATGTTTATAAATGATTTATATATTTGTTCAACATTGGTGTTTTCTATTGATCGGTTTATGATTTAAACTTTTGATTCACAGGTTTTGCACAATTCTATTTTCTTGTAAATAAATGATCAGTCTATAACAGCGGCGGCCCGTCCATTAAGGGCACATGGGGGCTGCCTCCTCTATCCACGCCACTTTCTGTATGGTTAAATAGATAGATTCATGCAAAGCTTGAATCTATCCACAGCCGCCGTGGCCATCCCCCTATCCCTGCATCCGGCCCCTTTCAGGACACCGGGCACATGAATTAGAGGCTCTAATAGGCTTCAAAATAAGGTGGACTCCACCAGACAGAGCATTGCACTCAGAACCCACCCAGGTTTGTTGGAAAAGAATGAATATTCACTTTTCTAACACTGAATCGCCTCTCCGCCAATCAGGAAGCGCTTTCGTGGATATTTTTGTTGTTATTCTGTCTTTCACAAATTATAGACTGATAATTTCTTCGTCAGAGTGCAAATGTACAAAATCAGCAGGGGAACAAATACTTTTTTCCCCCAGTACATGCAAGAGAGGAGTGTGGAAGGGTACAGATGGGGGGCAAAAGGAAATAAGAGAAATGTTGGAGTATGACAATGTGCAGTATGTACAGGAAAGGAGTAAAAACTGTCTGACAGGAGGGATGTATGTGCAGGAGAGGAGTATAAAGGGTCTGGCAGGGGGGTATATGTGCAGGAGAGGAGTGTAAAGGGTCTGGCAGGGGGGTATATGTGCAGGAGAAGAGTGTAAAGGGTCTGGCAGGGGGGTATATGTGCAGGAGAGGAGTGAAAAGGGTCTGGCAGAGGGGTATAAGTGCAGGAGAGGAGTGTAAAGGGTCTGGCAGGGGGGGTATTGGTGCAAGAGAGCAGTGTAAAGGGTCTGGCAGGGGGGTATATGTGCAGGAGAGGAGTGTAAAGGGTCTGGCAGGGGGGTATATGTGCAGGAGAGGAGTAAAAACTGTCTGTCAGGGATGTATGTGCAGGAGGAGTGTAAAAAATGTGACAGGAGGGTGTATGTGCAGGAGAGGAGTGTAAAGAATATGTCAGGGGGATGTATGTACAGGAGAGGAGTGTAAAAGGTCTGGCAGAAGGATATATGTGTAGGAGAGGAGAGTAAAGGGTCTTACAGGAGTATATATGTGCAGGAGAGGAGTGTAAAGAGTATGGCAGGGGTATGTATGTGCAGGAGACAAGTCTAAAGGGTATGACAGAGGATATATGTACAGGAGAGGAGTGCAAAGAGTATTGCAGGGGGATATATGTGCAGAAAAGGAGTAGTAAAGGATGTGACGGGGTATTATGTGAAGGAGAGAAGTTTGAAGGGTGCGACAGGGAGCAGTATGTACATGAGAGTACAGGGGAGGGTACAATGGTAGGCAATTATTTGTAGAAGGTTGTGGATTGTATATCGATAGGCAGTATAAGCAGAAGAGGAGTACAGAGGATATACCATGGGGTAGTTTGTGGAGGGTGGGCAGTAGGTGCAGGAGAGGAATGTGGACGGTATAATGGGGGTATCGGGAGAAGAGTGTGGAGTATATATGATTGAAAGCGGTATGTGCTGGTGAGAGTGTGGAGGAGCAGGACAGCAGGTAGCATACACAAGAGTGGAGTACTGAGGGTATGATTGGGGGGTAGTATGTGCAGGAAATGAGTGTATTCATGATGGTGAACAGTGCATGAAGGGCAGAAGTGTGAAGGGTATGACAGTGGGCAGTATGTGCAGGAGAGACAACTAGAATTATGGAGGAGGAGCATGCATAGGGTATGATGGCAGGCAGTATAAGCAGAAGAGTTCATACAACGGAAGCACTTTACTTAGAAATTTTCATATTACTTATTTCTTTCCCCATTCACTTTGATTTATTTATTAAAGTGGTTGCAAACCCCCCCCCAAAAAAAACTGCTAGACAAAGGCGTAATGAGCTAGTAGCTTATATATGCATTACTTACCTTAGATCTAAGCCCCCGAAACCATCCTCGTCTTCCCCTCCAGGCACAGACATATCTCCCGAAGGATACTTCCAGGTATCGCCGGTCCGGCGCTGCGATTGGTCGGAGTGGCAATGACATCACTCCGCGCATGCGTGCGGGTAGCCATCAAAGCCGGCATTATTCAATCAGAAAGCCGGCATTAATTCAATCAGAAAGCCGGCATTAATTCAATCAGAAAGCCGGAATTAATTCAATCAGAAAGCCGGCATTAATTCAATCAGAAAGCCGGCATTAATTCAATCAGAAAGCCGGCATTAATTCAATCAGAAAGCCGGAATTCTCAGTGCGCCTGCGCCGCTGTCTACGGTGCATTTTTTTTGGCAAATATCTCCTAAACCGTGGAGGTTTAGGAGATATTAGGAGATATTGCAAACACCTACAGCTTACCTGTAGGTGAAAGTTGTAATGGAGGGTTTACTTTCATTTTAATGCCTATTGTGTTTTAAAAAAAAAAAAAAAAACACTTCTTCCCATACCAGCAATTCAACACTTACTTTCAGCTTGTGTGTGCGCGCTGCAACTCCGCTGGCTTGTATCATGGCGATGAACACAGGAATGTCTCCCAGTGGGCTTCCCTTTCCACCTGCTATGCTGATCCCCAGAGCATCACTGGGCCCCTGAGGATGGAGACACAAGATGGAAAGGGTTTACATCGGGTGCGCGCCAAGAAGGGAGCAGAGAATACGTACATTTGTTTCTACTCACTCTGTTAATTTCCACAATCCGCGGCTCCATTTCCATTCCTACAGAGAGATGAGGGGAGACTTCAGAAGAGGACCTGTCTGTTCATACAATCTATACAGTACTAAACACAGCTAGAGAGACTTGTATGAATCACAAACTGTGGACAACCACTAAAACACACTTCTAAAAACATTAGTCATAAACCAAAAATATTGGCACCCTACATTTCTGTCAGATAATGCACCACTTTGCCCAGACAAATGTTTAGGCATTTTCATGTTTATTTCTTTTGTTTGTATTGATAGGACACAAAAAGTGGAGACACAAGAAGCCAAATCTGACGCATTCCACAGAAATCTCCACAAATGGACTGGACAAAGTTATTGGCACCCTTAAATTATTTGGTAGCAAAATTAATCGCCTCCTGTAACCATGAGTTTCTTACACCTCTCTACTGGAATTATAGACCGCTCTTCTTTCACCGATGTCTCCAGGTCTCTCAGATTGGAAGGGTTCCTTTTTACAACTGGTGTTTTGGGATCTCTCCACAGGAGCTCGATGGGACTTAAATCTGGACTCATTGCTGGCCAATTCAGTACTCTCCAGCGCTTTGCTTTGGGTCATTGTCCTGGTGTAAGACCTCTGACGGAGACCCAACTTTCTGACACTGGGCCCTACATTGCCCCCCAGAACTCTTTGGTAGTCATCAGATTTCATAATGCCATGCACATGGTCAATACATCCAGAGCTTGAAGCAGCAAAGCAACCCCAAAACTTCAGTGAACCTCCACCATGTGTGACTGTGGAGACTGTATTCTTTTCTTTAAAGGCCTCATTTCTTTTTCGGAAAACAGTAGACTGATGGGCTTTACCAAAAAGCTGCAATTATGTTTTGTCTGTCCACAGCACATTCTTCCAAAGGGATTTTGGCTTCCTCAGGTACGTTTTGGCAAACTCTGATCAATTTATCTCTTTTGTCCATGTCCTGGGAGATTAGCTACAGTGCCATGGGCTGTACACTTCTTGATGTTGGGCACAGTGGACACGAGGGCTGTCTTAATGAGAGGGCACACCTGGGCACTGCCCAGGGACCCCTGCCCTTTCCCCAAAGCAGCTGGTCCTTGAGCCCGGGCTGCCCTGAAATTGGGGCAGCCCGAGCTGCCCCTCTACATCCCAGATAACCCCCCCAGCACTCTGACCCCTCTACACCCTAGATATTCCCTACCTCCTACCTACTTGATTTCTGTTTATCTGCACTGTCTCCATTGTAGGGGCCCCAGAGCATTCCTTTGCCCAGGGGCCCACAATGCTATTAAGATGGCCCTGGTGGACATAGGAACTTTAGGATCTCTGAAGTTGGACTTGTAATCTTGAGCTTGTTCATGCTTTTCCAAAACTTTTTTTCTCAAATCCTCAGAAAATTCTTTGCTGCCCTTTCTCTTCTCCATCCTCTGTGTGGCACACAGACACACAACAGAAAGGTTGAGTACATTTTCCACCATTTTACTGGTTGCCGGTGTGATTTGTATATTGTCAGCACCTCAGCACAAATTATCGGAACTTTACAAACTTGGACTGCAATTATTTCTTACAATTTTGAGGAGTAGGTGCCAACAATTTTGGCCAGTTCATTTGTGGAGTTTTTGGCATTTAGTAAAAGCATAGGAAGCACGGGAAGACCCCCGTCACTAATAACTTGCTTGTTTCTACTACATGTCGCATGATATACTGGAGAGACATAAGACGTATCCATAACTGAGCATCTCAGTAAAGGACACATGCCTAAAGAAACAGGGTGCCCTCCTTCGGGAGAGAAAAACAGATGAAGGCATTGTCAGGGGGTGAGTACTGTGATTTCTGTGAGAGGTAATACATACCTGGAAGCAGCACTGGGACAGGGTAGTGCAGCTCCCAGGGCAAATATCCAGAACGGCGCCCTCCTCCCCCACTGTTCATACATATGTAACACATTGCGTCCATTCTTTGCCCCCTTGCTTCACTGCACCCGGAGGCAGCTGCCCTTCCTGCCCAGCCTGGAAGTGTTTCACTAATGCATTACTTAGCATGCTGCAACTTGAGAAAATAGATCTGATGCTTGGCTTACTGGGCCCATGTTTTCTTCTAACCACCTATATTTGCATACCGTGTTTCCCCGAAAATAAGCCCAGTCTTGTATCAATTTTGGCAACAAAAGACACAGTAGGGCTTATTTTCGGGGTAGGTCTTACCATGTAATGTGCCGTCTTGTCTCCCCTTCTCTCTCAATGCTTGTCAGGAATCCCCAGTGTGAACTGAGTTAAAATGCTTGAAAAATCCTATTATTACAGTATTATATAATGTACAATATGTGTGTCTGTAATATAATTGTGCCAAATATCTTCGTCTGTGCTTCTGTGACCGCCGGAGCTCTCTTTCCTTCAATTATATTACAGAAACACACACATTGCACATTATATACTACTGTAATAGAGTGGATTATAGGATTTTACAAGCATTTTAAACTAGGGTTTATTTTCTGGTTAGGGCTTATATTGCAGTACCCCTGGAAAATAACGGTAGGTCTTATTTTCAGGGTAAGTCTCATTTTCGGCGAAACATGGTAAGACAGCACAAAAGCCCATGTTACACAGTGAATAGCACTAGCCTGCACTATAAAAATCACACATTTCTAAATGGTCTCAGCTTGCAGGCTGCCACACAGACAGGAGAATGTTACCGGAGTTCCTTTGAGAGGACGGTGCCGAGGATCTCTTGGCGCTTGTGTAATTCTGTGAGCTGGAGACGACAGGGGGGTACGCGGCCGGCGGGGCGCTGTGAGAGCTGTTCTGGCTGACCTGGAACAAAGATTTGCAGAGCAATTAAATTCTCGTACGTTCATTCGTTTCATTACAATTTAATTACAGGAACGGCAGAAATCGTTATTAGACTCAATTCCCAGGTCCGACAGCATTGTTTGGCTTGGTGGGAAAGCGTGACAAGGAACTGCCAAGCTCGCGCCTGTTCTCATTTTAACTGATGGAAACGCAACTTTATGTGAAAGGGATTTTTTTTTTTTCTTACGGCTACATGCTGTGAGCAATTAGCCCGTTGTGACATTTAACATTTACTGACTTCAGCAACAAATGAAGCAAAGCCAACAAAATTTAGTTTTCTGCGATAATCTGAAAGTTGAACACTGAACTCAAAAAAAAAAGAAGAAAAAAGAAAGAGAAATGATTGCAACTCTCTATTTAGTAAAACATCATCCACTTCAGCCCTGGAAGGATTTACCCCCTTAATGACCAGGCCCTTATTTTTTGCTATAACAAACATCCAAAAATCCCCCCCCCCCCCCCCAAAAAAAAAAAAAAAACGTTTAGGCCAATATATATTCTTCTACATATTTTTGGTAAAAAAAAAAAGAAATTGTATATTGATTGGTTTGCACAAAATGTATACAGTCTACAAAATCGGGAATAGATTTATGGTATTACTACAACATTGCGACTTACAGATCAGACGCGTTTGACACTGTTTTGGGATCAGTGACATTTATACAGCGATCAGAGCTAAAAATAGCCACTGATTACTGTATGAATGCCACTGGCAGGAAAGGGGTTAACACTAAGGGGCGATCAAGGGGTTATACTGTGTTCCCTGGGTGTGTTCTAACTGTAGGGGGGGTGGGCTACCTAGGACATGACAGAGATCACCGTTTCCCGAAAGTGGGGAAGGGGGACCTGTCAAAAACATATTGAATTAGCACTGGTTGTTAAGGAGCCAGCACCCGCCAGCATCCTTAACAACCAGTAAATAGCTTGTTGTTAATAAGTGGGCAACTGTTGGCATCTTTAACAGCCAGTAAATATCATGGTTATTAAAGCAGAGTTCCACCCTCCTCCCTCCACTGTCACATTTGGCACCTTTCTGGAGGGAGGGGGCAGGGGGGCAGGGAAATAAAAACCAATCAAGGACATTTTTTTTTTTTAAATGTTGCGCCCATCCTCTTTTTTTACCTGCAACTCTTATGCCGCGTACACACGACGGTTTTTAATGTCATGGAAAAAACATATTTTTTCTAAAAAGTGATTCTTGTCAAGCCTGCCTTGTGTACACACAAAAAGGTGAAGCAAAGCGCGGTGACGTACAACGGCACTATAAAGGGGAAGTTCCATTCGGATGGCGACAACCTTTGGGAGGCTTTTGCCAATTTCGTGTTAGTTAAAGTTTGGTGAGAGACGATTCACGCTTTTCAGTCTTTGTGCTTTTCAGTCTGTTACAGCGTGATGAATGTGCCATCTCCATTACAAATGCTAGTTTTACCAGAATGAGGGCTCCAGTCTCATAACTTGCTTCTGAGCATGCGCGTTTTTTCCCCGTCTTTAAAGCCTACACACGACCGTTTTTCACTATGTGAAAAACGGCGACGTGAAAGACGAGAAAAATTAGAGCAGGTTGTAAATTTTGAATGCCCATTTTTCACATCCAGAAAAATGCTCTGGAGCCCACACACGATCGTTTTTAATGACCAATTAAAAAAATTGCATTTTTCTCGTCATGAAAAACGGTCGTGTGTACGCGGCATCAAATGAAAAAATTACTGAAATTTACTTTTGAAATGTCATGTTTAAGTATCTGAGATTTTAGTGATTGAGTTTTTAACCTTTTCACATGTGAAGTTCTCGCTGTGATCTCTAGGAAACACTCCGATGGGGAGAAGCCACTCCGCCGCCGTCTGTGTTTTCTCTATTTAATTTGTCTGCCGGTGGAGGGATGAAAGGCCTGGCCTTTAGAAATGTCTTTGTAGCCTTTTCCAGCTTTCTGCATCTCTATATTTCTTATTTCAAGTCCTCTGAAATTTCTTCTGACGGTAGCACAGTTCACAGATCTTCCATGAAAAGAGCAGACTCCAGCAATGGAACCTTTTTATAGGGCATGTCACAATCAGAAACACAGGGCCGCCATCAGGGGTGTACAGGCATTACACCTGTAAGGGGCCCAATGGTCCCCAGGGGCACGGCTGGCCCCCCTCCCGTTTTTTTAAATTAAATTTTCAAAAAAAACATTTTTTTTTTGCAATACACCTGCCCTTGCAGGCCCGGCTGGCCCCCCTCTTGGTTTTTTTTTTTTAATTCAATTTTTTTTTGCATTACACCTGTAAGGTGCCCGATGGTCCCCAGAAGCACGGCTGGCCCCCCTCCCATTTTTTTTAATTTAATTTTCAAAAAAACATATTTTTAATATTTTTTTTTTTGCATTACACCTGTAAGGGGCCCGATGGTCCCCAGGGCCCTCCTCGCGTTACGAGAATGGGTCCATGGGGTAGGAGCGGCCTTGCTGCAGCGCTCTAACAAATTCCTCCGCACTGATAGCGCTTGGAAACAATTTAGCCAATTACAGTAGGACAATTATATTTCAGATTTTTGGTCCCATACCGTGTATATAAAAAACATCACTTGGGCCTTAAAGTGGATGTAAACCCATTTGATGGCACAATGTAGAGTATAAGATTTCCGATCATCTGTGCCCAGTCTTGCCACACAGAGTTAACCCAATCTGAATAATCCTCTTTCAATGTTCAGTAAAATGAACAGCCTTCCAGATAAAAACCTGCCTAAATAAAAAGTCAGTTTTCTCTCTTCTTGCTTTGAGTGACAGGTTATTTACATATCTAGCTAGGACATGTTTATCATATGTTATGTTTATCATAACATGAGGTATAAAAAGTGAGAAATCCACCCTTCCCCCACATAACACATCCTGGTAATATACAATGAACTTTGGATCACCTCATGTTACGATAAACAAAACATAACATATGATAAACATGTCCTAGCTAGATATGTAAATAACCTGTCACTGAAAGCAAAAACAGAGAAACAGACTTTATAATTTGGCAAGTTTTTTTCTGGAATTCTGTTAATTTGCACTGAACATTACAAGAGGATTACTCAGCGCTGGATTAACTCTGTGTGGCAAGACTGGGCACAGATGATAGGAAATCTTATACTCTACATTGTGACATCAAAAAAATCCACTTTAAAGGACACATTTTTTTTTTTTGCGTTAAACGCAGAGACAGTTTTGGATTCTAGCCCAGTCTTTGCTTTGTAAAAGATTTATAATCTGTCATTAAATGAGCAATCTTTTTTTCTCATCTGATATGCTGCATTGGTAAAGAATCTGATTGATGCCAGTGCACACAAAATCAGCAAGCGGTTTCCAAAAAATAGAAAGTCTGTGAACCCTTCAAAGCAGAAAGGGAAAAAAAACATCACTTAGGCTTTAATATTATGCTACAAAGTAACTGCTAGCCCAAGCAAAATAATTGAAGCCCAACTCCATCCAAAAAGATTTTTATTTTTTTTTTCCAAGTTTTCAAGAATGTAAACAGTCAATTTTTATAGAGCCTTCATTGTCATCTGTGTCCAGAGACATCAGGACAAGAAAGGCGAGGGTGCAGGTGTCACTAGGACAGGAAGACAGAAATTTAAGGCGTAATGCCGTTACACACAATCCGATTATCGGACGAATGATCGTCCGTTTTCTTTGTATGCTAATCTCTTTACTAAAGTCACGAAAATTCTCGTACGTAAATTTGTATTGCATTTTCGGACAACTGTAGTGATTAAATGAAAATCGTACGATTTGGCATTGTACCAAAAAAAATTCCGTGCATGTCCGATAGAATGAAATTGGATGAACTTTCCTGATCGGCTCTCAGAAGTTCTGTACCAACGATCCGATTATCGTACGATCATTTTGAAAGCGGCATTTTCCGTACGTTTTTCGGGTCGTGTGTACGCAGACAAAGCGTAGGACTTTTGTTCGAAGGGCGTTGGCCAGGAATTTGTCTTGTATACAAGCGGCAAAGAATTGCCGTTATGTGTTTTTTCAGCTCTTTAGCGCCACCCTTTGGGCACCTTCTGCTAATGTTGTGTTTGGTGAGCATTGATTCCGAGCATGCGTGGTTGTACTCTGGACTTTTGTCCGACACACGATCGGAAAAGTCGACAACACAGGGGGCTAATACTTTTAGAATATACAAAGAAGATGAATTTTTTATAAATATCAACACTATTAACACTATATATGCACATAGTTTATTAAACTGGGTATTCAAATTTGGGTTGTCCCAATGCCACTTTTTTAGGACCGGGTACAAGTACCGATACTTTTTTTCAAGTACTCGCCGATACCGATACTTTTTTTTAATGTCAGGTGACAGTTTTAAAGCACAATACAGATTAGGTGGCACTGATATTCAGCACTGATAGGTGGCACTTATTAAGCAGCACTGATAGGATTAGGTGGCACTGATGAGTACTGACTGACAGGTGGCGGACACTAACAGGTGGTACTGGCTGGCACTTACAGGTGGCACTGATGGCTGGCATTGATAGATGGTATTGACAGGTGGCTGGCACTAACTAATAGGTGACACTGATTAAGCAGCACTAATGAGCACTGACAGATAGGCACAAGAGGATTTATTTTTCTACATCCTGCACTTGGCCTCAATAAAGCAGCAGTGGACATCTTGTTACACCCAACCCGATCTTGGGGGAAAATAAATAATTAAAAAAAAACAACACACCAAAGCCAACAAACGCATCACAAGCCTTACATAGACCTCCACTACATAGACCATACCTACCCAATATGTCCAGAGGAAGCAATTTATGTTGCGAAACGCGTTAACAAGCTAACATGGAGGAAACCATGGACATAACCTATCGATACACATATATGAATGAATGAATGAATGAAAACTTGTATAGCGCGGCACATGCGAACTGAATCGCCTCTGGGCGCTTGTTGTTCCTGTCTCCTTTGATATCAAAAGAGAAAAGTCTTGACCTTTTTCCTAAATGCTAGGTGGTTCTCCTCCAATCGGATGTTGGTTGGTAAAGCGTTCCATAGTCTGGGACCCTGGATCGCGAATCTTCTTTCTCCTTTGGACTTGAAGTTGGCTTTCGGAACCTGGAGCAGGTTCTGATTCGTGGATCGCAAAACGCGATTGGGATTATGCGCTTTTATTATTTCGCATAAATAAAGGGGGGCATTCCCATAGACACATCTATGCGTAAGACAGAGAGCTTTAAAAGCAATTCTGTCTTTAACTGGCAGCCAATGAAGGGCTCTCAGTGAAGGTGAGATGGATTCCCAGGGTTTTTTCCCAGTCACAAGTCTGGCGGCCGTATTCTGAACGACTTGCAGACGAGCGATTTGGTACTTGGGGAGGCCGAGGTAAAGGGCGTTTGCATAATCCAGCCTGGAGTTTACAATAGCTCCCACCACGACCGCTAAATCTTCTTTGGGGATGAACGGAGTGAGTCTGCGTAGTAGGCGCAGTAGATGGTGAGATCCGCTGACTACTGACCCTATTTGAGTGTCCATTGTCATAAAGGAGTCAAAAATGACCCCTAGGCTTTTGACTTTGGCGCTAGGGGTGATGATTCTGCCCAAAATAGGCGGGGGGGTCCACGCTGTTGAAAGTTGATTCCTGCGCTTGGCATGAAACAGAAGAAGTTCTGTTTTTGCTCCATTGAGTTTAAGGTAACTCTTTGTCATCCAGTCCTCTATCAAAGAGAGACATGTCTCTAGATTGAGGTGGTGATCCTGTCTATTGCAGATATGGAAATACAGTTGCGTATCATCTGCATATGAGTGGTAGAGCAGTTTTTGGCTGCTGATGATCTCAAAAAGAGGACGAAGATAAATGTTAAACAGCACTGGTGACAGAGGCGATCCTTGAGGGACTCCGCATGTTACTGTGCGTTTTTCAGACGTAAAAGGTCCTAACTTCACTGTTTGCGATCGGTTTTCCAAAAAAGAGGAGAACCAAGATAAATCGCTTTCTGCGACTCTGGCTACTTCAGCAAGCCGAGTCAGTAACAGATTGTGGTCTACAGTGTCGAAAGCTGCACTTAGGTCCAACAGAACCAGGAGACAAGATTCTCCTTCGTCTGCGGCCTTGAGAACATCGTCCCATACTTTCAGCAATGCTGTTTCCGTCCCATGTCCGGGACGGAAGCCTGATTGCAATGGGTCAAGTAGCTTGTAGGTCTCTAGATGCAGTTGCAGCTGTTTTACCACTACTTTTTCCATTATCTTAGAGAGTGTACGTTGAGGCTTGTTATGGGACGGCGGTGGAGTGGGTCCTTGGGGTCCAGGGAGGGTTTCTTCAGGATGGGTTGGATTATACCCTCTTTCAACTGTGAGGGCACTATGCCCTCCAAGAAAGACTGGTTGATAAGCTGCGTGATGGGAGGAGCCAGGATGTAGGCGCATTCCTTCAGCAGTTTTGTGGGGATAATGTCATTTGGCGCTGTGCCATTGCGCAGAGTACAAATGACATTCTTAGTGGTCTCGATGGAGATGGGTTCCAGGGTGAACTTACCTGATATCGGAGAATTTCTATGGGTGCTGTGTGAGAGGCTGCGGGGGGGGCTGGGGGGAGAATTGTTTTGCTGAATGCTTTCGCGGATTACCTCGATTTTATTAATGAAGTAATCCGATAGTTCATTGCAAAATTCTTGTGTGTCTGAACTGGGGGCTTCAATGCATCCTGGCTTCATGGTCTGGGTGACCATCTTGAAGAGTTCGCGGGGGCGGTTTAGGGCACCGTTGATAGCCTCCGAAAAATAATTTTTCTTGGCTTGGAAAATTCCTTTGTGGTATTTTCTTGTAGTCGCCTTGTAGATGGATAGGTTTAGCTCTGAAGAACATCTTTTCCAGGCAGATTCTGCCCTTCTGCGTTCTTGCTTCAGTAACGACAGCTGGTTATTAAACCAGCTGCGGTTGTTTTTTCGAATGCGGGTTCTTCGTTTTGGCGCTACCAAGTCGGCTGACTGTAGCATGGCCGAGTTTATGGCTTCCAATGTTTCAACAGCCGTTTGATGCGGCTGAGTTGTTTCTATCTTTTTCCTTAAAGTCGTTTTGAAGAGTTCCGAGTGGAGCTTCTTCTGACATCTAGTCCAGTGTGTTGTCACTGGATTTGATGTTTTTGTTGCGGGGGGGATGGTGGAAATACTGAATATAATTGCATGGTGGTCTGTCCATGGCAATTTTTCATTTTCCCAAATTTTTATTTCCAGAGCTTGTCTGAAAATAAGATCAAGTGTGTGACCTGAAGCATGTGTGGGCCCACATACTAATTGCTGTAATCCTAATCCTTCCAGGTGGTCAATACAGGCGTCGGCAATGGGGTCTTGTGAGGAGTTTGCCCAGAGATTGAAATCCCCTAGCAGCAAAAGTTGTTTGCTGTTGAGGGTATAAGTGGAGAAGAAATCCGTCCAAGATGATAGCAGCTGCGATTTTGGGCCTGGCGGCCTATAGCAGAGCAGAATGTGGACGGTCTCCTTTGAATTTGCTTGAAGTTGCAGAGTAAGGGTTTCCATAAATGGAAGAGGGTTTTGGCGGACTGGTTTGGTGATCGTAAGATGAGTCTTATAGATCACCGCCAGGCCGCCTCCTCTTTGCCCTATTCTGTTTTCTGTAATAATGCGATAGTTTTCTGGCACCAGTTCTCCTAGAATGGTGTTACAGTCGGCTGTGAGCCAGCTCTCTGTAATAAAAAGACAATCTAGATCCTTTTGTTGAATGAAGTCGCGGATTTCTAGTCGGTGTTTTACTGCCGATCTAGTATTGATCAGAGCACATGATATGTGCTTGAGCTGGGGTAAATGACTGAAATGTCTGACCGTCGATCTATGATCGATTCTCAATAGTCGCTCATTTCTTAGGGCTTTTTTGGTGATGGCTGGCAGTATTGCGGCGCATTGCCTCAAACTCCAAATGGTTTCGGCAGAATATTGCCTACATGCCATAATTGCCAATACACCAGGGGTGGGGGGGGGGTGGATTTTTGGGCAGTGGGGAGAGGTATTGGCTAAACTCCTCTCTCCCGGCTTTGGTCCAGAGGAAGGCAAAAAACCCTGGCGGAGCTCGGCCAATATGCTCCGGTAGGGAAAAAATTCCTTCCTGACCCCTGTAAGAGGCGATCGGGTGACCCCTGGATCAAGCTTCTGTATGTTGGAGGACAGGGGGGGGGAGGGGGGCTGGGGCTAAGAGGGTGACCCTGTTTCTGGTCTGGTGGGATGGCTGTCTGCACAGGCGGTGGGATGAGGGCTGACAGGGTGCTGCTTTAATTGAGTGGGTGTAAGACAGGGCAGGGTAACTGTCCTTCTGTCTTTCTGGGGTAAGGGGGGATTCCTGGAGGCTGGGTGAGGACCACAGAGGCGTGGGGAGCGGCGCGCCGTTAGGCCGCAAGTGAAGCCGCGGTCTTTCCTAGACCGCGGCCCCGCGATTCAGAGCGGCCTGGCGCGGTGCTCTCAAAAAGAGCCCCGGAACGGCGCAAATTTTCGGGCGGAGGGGTAGAGAGGGGGGCCCTTAAGGCTGATGAAGGTGTGGGAGTGCAGGGGGACACAAAAAAGGAAAAAAGGAGATCTGTATTGCTGCTGCGGCTTTATCCTGAAAAGGATGGCCGTCAGCAGCACTGGTAGAGGGCTCTTACCTGCAGAGAGCCAGGGAGCTGTGCTGGAGGAGAAGAGAGATCAAGGGCCCAGGATTTCCAGGTAGGAACTGGAGGGAGCACTGAGCTAGCAGGGCTGGGAGGGACTCTGCCTGTCTGCCTCCTAAGCCTGCCTGGAGCTATAGCACACACGCTCCTACTCTAGAAAACGTGCGCCGTGTGGAGCTCCTGTGGCTAATCCCCTGCCTCACTGACTGACTGATGAGGACTGATCATATCATTATATCATTATATATATCATTTATCTGTGTGAATTACGGACTCATACTTACCTTTGCAAGCATCCATGCCTCCACGTTTTGCACTATTGGGTATCTGTTGACCTTGTCAAGTAAAACGGTGTGTGTTACTGTATGTTCTTTTTTTTATTGTAATAAAGATATATTTTTATTATCTACTACCTCATGTTATGACCACAAAGTCTGCAATTTTTGAGAGAGTTTTTACTCTTTTCAACCCTTTTTAGGAATACAAAAAAAAACCATACATGTTCCCCTCTATGCTGTACCATCAGTGTGATGCTGCAGCTGTCCTGCTGGCTCTAAGACTGAGAACTGAGCAATCAGACTGCTGATCGCTTAGGTCATCTCTGAGCAGAGAGCAGTGCTATGCCTCTCCAGGGTTCACTAGAGTGCCGGGCTGTAGAGGGGCTGGGTACAGCTGGCTCAGGCTCCCAGTGGTGTGCTAAGAGGCTGATTCAGCTTGTGATCAGGCATCTGCATTGATCCCAACATTATTGGTCACAGGACAGTACAAGCAGAGGCGACTTTCTAATTAGGCAAATTAGGTGGTCGCCTTAGGCCTCGCACTCACAGGGGCCCCACGACCGCCTAAATTGCCTGACGCTTGTGTGTGTGTGAGAGACAGTGAGTGGGAGGTGATATCTCCCGGGCGTGGCGGTGTCACCAAGCTAGCGGGATGAGCGAGCAACTCTACAATACAGCGTCGGCGCTGCTATATGACCAGGGCCACGCCGACCTGGAGTCTCCTCTCTCAGTCTCCCTTTGCACTCTCCAGCCCCTCCTTTGTGTCCTCGAGGCTCCAGCTCTGTGAGTGAGTGAAAAAACGTATAAAGCGCAACACTTGCGAACTGAATGGGCGCTGTTTCCATTCCTTCGATGAGGAAACGCTTTGTCTCAGAAGAGATGAGTTTCAATCATTCTTCTGAAGGCCAAGTGGTCCGACTCCAGTCGGGTGGTGGTTGGTAGTGCATTCCACAGTCGAGGTCCTTGGACAGCAAATCTCCGATCTCCTTTGGATTTGTATCTTGCCTTAGGTATTTGCAGTAGGTTTTGATTTGTGGATCGCAGAGTGCGATTGGGGTTATGGGCTTTTATTTTTTCGCATAGATATTGGGGAGCGTTTCCTTGAATACACGTATGTGTTAGGCAGAGTGCCCTAAAAGTGATTCTGTTTTTCACTGGTAACCAATGAAGGGATCTTAGCGAAAGGGAGATTGACTCCCATGTTTTTTTACCAGTCACTAATCGAGCAGCCGTATTTTGAACGACTTGCAGACTCTGCCTGACGACAGATTATAGAGGTGGAGCTGTCGGACACTGCTGAGCCCAGGATGGATGCATGCAAGCACAGACATTTTGTTTTTCAGGTGTGGAGGGAGGTGAGCTACAGCACAGTAGGAGGTACTGGTGCTGTGCTGCCAACTTCAGTTGCTCTCTGCAGTGCTGGAGCAATAAATTAGGGCTCATTCACACCATATACAACTTTTATACCATCTGCACCCCTCGCATTTCACACTACCCACCGCCATACACTCTGCACCCCTCTTATATACATACTACCCACCACATACACTCCACACCCCTCTTATATACATACTACCCACCACATACACCCTGCACCCCTCATGTCACACTACCCCCACCATAAACTCCGCACCCCTCTTATATACATACTACCCACCACATACACTTCACACCCCTCAAATGTCACACTACCCCCCACCATACACTCCGCACCCCTCTTATATACATACTACCCACCACATACACTTCACACCCCTCAAATGTCACACTACCCCCACCATACACTCCGCACCCCTCTTATATACATACTACCCACTGGGGCCCCTACTAGTGAGATAGTGACCTGGGGCATACACAGCGCACTGCAGAAAACAGTGAGTGTGGCTAAATGATGATACATATTGGGCATAGCTTTTTGGTCCGATTAGAAATTTTAGTCTTATTTTTTTTTTTTTTTACAATTGCTTTATTTATTTTTACAATTGTTTTAAAAACAAAAAATTACATTTTTTTGGTGAGAGTTTTATGGTTTCTTTGGTGAAATATCAGGGGTCTAACAGACCCCTGAAGTCTCACTGTTGACACAGAGAAAGGGACTGAGGAAACACATTATTTTATCGCTTTAATTATTTTTCGTACATGAGTGAGGCCTCATGTCTAAGTTTTGCCTAAGGCCTCACAAAGCCTAGAGCCGCCTCTGAGCACAAGGACAGCACGATACTTCTGTGACCCACAAGAGAGGTATGACCGGAAAAAGCTTCAGCCATACTTCTCTTTTAACAACACATCCATAGAATGAAATGCCTTTATATAAAAAAGTGTTTTTTCTTGCAGCCTACTGTTAATGCTTTTTTAGCTTTCATGATTTGTTTTCTTTGTTTTACCCAGAATGCCCGTAGGGGCTTGTTACATGTATCTCGCTGTGCATAAAAATGACCAATAAAGCTTTAAAACTGTGAATGCAAAGTCAATTTTCAAAATGTTAGCAAGTGTATATTTATTTTTTAAACCTCCTAAACAGGGCTGTCTTAAAGCGGATATCCGCTCCAAAAAAAATATTTAAAGCCAGCAGCTACAAATACTGCAGCTGCTGACTTTTAATAATAGGACACTTACCTGTCCTGGAGTCCAGCGGCGTCCGCAGCAGAGAACGAGCGTTCGCTCGTCTCTGCTGCTCCCCCCTCCATCCACGGTGAGGGAACCAGGAAGTGAAGCGCTCCGGCTTCACTGCCCAGTTCCCTACGGCGCATGCGCGAGTCGCGCTGCGCCTGCCGATTGGCTCCCGCTGTGTGCTGGGAGCCGAGTGTTCCCAGCACACAACGGGGGACCGACGGGATGTCAGAAAATACCCGTCTTTTGCCTGAGACGTGTGGCCGGAAGTGGGTGCAAATACCCGTCTTTAGACAGGTATCTGCACCGCCCCTCCCCCCTGAAAGGTGTCAAATGTGACACCGGAGGGGGGAGGGTGCCGATCAGCGCAACTTCACTTTAGGGTGGAGCTCCGCTTTAATAGCATCATGGGACCCTGGGCAAAGAAATGCTCTACAATGATGACAGTGCAGGTAAACAGACAGCAAGTAGGTAGGAGGCAGCCTGCCTCCCCTGTGTATCTATCACTCTCAGTGCCATCATGGGGCCCCCAATTTTGGGGCAGCGTGGGCTCAAGGACCAGCTGCTTTAGGGAGAGTGCAGGGGCCCCCCATGCAGCTGGGGCCCCTGGGCAGTGCACGGGTGTGCCCTCTCATTAAGACAGCCCTGCTCCTAAACAAAGTAGATATAGCCTGACCCTTTCTTATGCAAGGAAAAAAAGTTTTGGCTTTGAGGAATACAAAAGTTTTTTTTTTTTTTTTTCAATTTTGAAATCTTGATCTCCATCTATGAAAACATAGATGATCCTGCCAACATATGTTCAGCACTGGCACCTAACCATACAAACAAAATAATTGTCTAATCAGGCACGCGGTCACGAAGCAGGAATGTAGACGTAGGTGGCGGTATTGACGCGATTTCTATGCGAAGAAAGAATTTATGTAATTGATTGCAATTAGCACTTCAACAGAGGACAGCGGTTATTGAGAGCTCCCCTGATGGATTTTACTATCGCAGCCCTTCAATAGATCTTCCCGAGGATAATAGTGTATTGTGCTGCTTCTGTGGCAGATCAATATCAGTCAGATGCAGAGCCTCCAACTCGTATAAATGATGATCAATAAGAAGCAGACAATGGGAAAAGGATGAACAAGGACTTTCATAACAAAAGGTGAGTTAACAAAAAACGTGTGTTATAAAGAGGTAAACAAGGGGAGTTTGTCCCACCGGGACAGAAACCACTAAAAGACCAAAACAGAGCATAGATCCCTGGTGCCCAACCTGTGGCCCTTTGGTATATGATGTGCAGCCCTCGGACCTCAGCAGTCTGTAGATGCAGGGGTCTCAAACTGGTGGCCCTCTGGCTGTTGCAAAACTACAAGTCCTAACATGCCTCTGTCTATGGGAGTCAGTCTTGTAACTGTCAGCATTGCAATGCCTCATGGGACTTGTAGTTTTGCAACAGCTGGGTGGCCCCCAGATTGAGACCCCCTGCGTGTAGAGGAAACATTGGTTAGAGTTAGGCTGGCCATACATGGAGCAAACTTCTTTCCTGCAACCACAGGTTGCAGGAAAGAAATGTATTCAATTCCCCCATCAACATAGATAGTGTTGATGCAAGAATCACTCCTGGTCAGAGCCATTGTCTTCTCCCGGCAAGGGGGAGGGCAGGAACCCCCCCCCCCCCCCCAAATGGGAGAAGACAGTGATTTTTGTTATTGGCTATAGCAGCCTCTAGCGATATTCGCAAGAGAATCTGGCAGGCTGGTTGTACCCAAGTTGATTGATCGATCAACTTGGTAGATTCAGCCTGCCCATTAACGGTTCACATCTCCGCCGGTACTTGCTGAACCTGGCTGAGATTCGAACTGTGTATGGCTGGGCCACAGGAATGCACAGACACTGAGTATTTTCACTCATGAAAATGCTTCGATGCCCAAAACTGGAACTTTGTGGTGTGATTTGCGCCCATACAAAATGAATGGGCTCAAGTTGCACTGCAAAGAATCGCCTGCAATTTGAACAGGAATGTGGTGCGATTCCTGTCCGAATCTGCGATGTTTCGCCTCACTGTTCCTGTGTGAACCCAAGCTAAAATCACTATGATAAGCCTGGGTTTACACAGGAGCAGTGGGGAAACCGCTCCCAGTATGGGCTCAAACTGTGCCACAAAGTATCGGTACTTGGTATTGGCAAATACTTGCCAAAAGTATCCATACTTCTACTCACCGATAAAAAAAAGGGTATCGGTTCAACCCTAGTTGGAGTAATATCATTGACCTCTACCAGCCTCATGTAACACGTTCTCAATTTTATATTATCTTCTGCAGTATATCCCCCGCCAACAATGTATCCTGTCCTCACTCTCTGACCCTCATTTCTTTTATTAGGTCTGCAGTTTCTGACAGTCCTCTCAAGCATCACATATATTGAATATTATGTGTGGCCCCTTTGGTGATGTCAGGGGCCCCCATCTAAGGCCCCCTTTAGCTCAAACTGACAACCAGTGGCTTAGAGGTTATCAACTCTGCCTTGAAGCACTTGGGTCCCCAGTTCAAATCCTGGTCAGAATGCGATCTGTATAATGTATGCATGTTCTCCAGTAGACATGTGCACTGCCGAAAAGTTTGTTTTCGTTTTGGGGTGTATTTCGGGTCATTCGATATGATCAAAATTTGTTATTTGTAATAAATTCCTAACATTCGGAAAAAATCTAAAATGTTATATGTTTCATTCTTTTAGATGCAGTATTCGTTATTTTGATAATTCGGAAAAATCCAAAAGTTCATAAACCCGAAATAACTAATAATAACTATTAAATTATAGGTATTGGAATTTCCTTTAAAATTTGGTTGTTGAATGTAATGAATATGAATTTATCCAAAGTTACAAATTATCCATCTAACGAATGGAACAAAACAAATAATAAAAAGTTTATTATTATTAAATTTGTTACGTTCCATTCGTTTAGATGCGGCATTCGTTATTGCTCATAATTTGTAAATTTGAATAAATTTGACAAATTTGAAAGGAAATTCCAATATCTATAATTTAATAGTTAGCAATAGTAATTATTAGACAGTTTGTTATTATTTTGAATTTCTGAATTTTCATTCTCAGGAAAATTTGTTAAATGGGGTTTCGTTGATTCGAATATTTACGAATTAACGAATTTGTCAAATTTCTTTGAAAAACGAATTCGGAACTAAACAAATTTCACATGTCTATTCTCCAGGTGCTTTCCTACCTTTCCATCAACCTTCCAAAGACATGCTAGCACGGTTATTGGCTTCTGTCTAAATTGGCCCTAGTATATATGTATGTGAGATAGGAACCTTAGAGCAGAGATCTTTGTCAATACACAGTATGTAAAGCACTGCACAGATCGGAGTACCCGACCCCTTACCACGTGATCAACTAGTCACCCAATGACAGTTGATCATGTGATGTAAACAGAGCCGGTAATCGGCTATTTATTAAAAAAATAGCCGATCACTGGTGGCTTTCAGAGGGACATCGGTCCAGAGCAAGGAGAGGTGCCACCTGAATAACAGTGCTGCCCATCAGTGGCCCCCACAGAGCCATCGGTTAGGAATCCATCGGTTAAATTTAAAACAAGTTGGCTTTTTTTTTTAACCGATGGATAACTAACCGATGGCACCCACACACGATCGTTTGGTCCGATGAAAACGGTCCATCAGACCGTTCTCATCGGTTTAACCTATCGTGTGTACGCGGCCTTACAGTTTAACAGGGGTGTGTAGACTTTATATCCACTGTAGGTAAGCAGGATTCTGAGAAAAACAAAAGGACAAATCCCATACTTCTGTTTAACCACTTATGGACCGCCTCCTGCACATATACGTCGGCAGAATGGCACGGCTGGGCTCAGGCACGTATATTAACGTCGGTTACAGTACCCAGCCGTGGGTCACGGGCGCGCGCCCCCGTGACCTGGTCCGAAGCTCCGTGACCGGGACCGCGAGACTCACGGACATGATCGCCGCTGGAGTGCGGTGATCGGTCCCCGGAGCTGAAGAACGGGGAGAGCCGTGTGTAAACATGGCTTCCACGTGCTTCACTGTGGCCGCAGCATCGATCGCGTCATCCCTTTTATAGGGGGACGCAATCGATGACGTCACACCTACAGCCACACCCCCCTACAGTTGTAAACACACACAGTGAACACATAACACCTACAGCGCCCCCTTGTGGTTAACGCCCAAACTGCAACTGTAATTTTCACAGTAAACAATGCAATTTAAATGCATTTTTTGCTGTGAAAATGACAATGGTCCCAAAAATGTGTCAAAATTGTCCGAAGTGTCCGCCTTAGGCCAATTTCACATTAGCGGACAGAAGAAAACCCTATTTTTCTTCCGTCCGGTGGATCGGATGCAAACGGACAGATGGTCCGTTTCCATCCGATTCCCCATAGGGGATAGCGGAGGAGAGACAGGGCGGTCCCTGCACAGTGTGCGGGTACCGACCTGTCCACCGACAGCTGCGCAGGACCCCCCGCTGAGCCGACGGACACACACGGAGCGGACCGAAAAACGGACCGCTCCGTGTGAAAGAGGCCATAATGTCGCAGTCACAAAAAAAATTGCTGATCGCCGCCATTAGTAGTAAAAAAATAAAAATGCAATAAAACTATCCCTTATTTTGTAAACGCTATAAATTTGGCGAAAACCAACCGATAAACGCTTATTGCGATTTTTTTTATCAAAAATATGTAGAAGAATACGTATCGGCCTAAACTGAGGAAAAAAAATTTTGCATTTTTTTCAAAATTGTCGCTCTATTTTTGTTTATGGCGCAAAAAATAAAAACCGCAGAGATGGTCAAATACCACCAAAAGAAAGCTCTATTTGTGGGGAAAAAAGGACGCCAATTTTGTTTGGGAGCCACGTCGCACGACCGCGCAATTGTCATTCAAAACGACGCAGTGCCGAATCGCAAAAAGGGGCAAGGTCCTTTACCTGCATTTTGGTCCGGGTCTTAAGTGGTTAAGTGGTCTCTCGAAATGCAATATTTCACACGATAATACTGCTGGAGAGGCTACTTTACGTGACGATCCTGGACCACGTTCGGGAGGCACAGCCTGGTCTACCTCCTGCAGATTTCTGATATTACAACGTGTGATTTCTGGTCCTATAAGACGCGCTCAGTAGAGTAACGGCGGCAGAACGTGCGGCACAGCGGGAGCTGTAAATAAAAACCTGCGTGTATATCAGCCATAAGCAGAAAACACGTACCTGACTGCTCGGGTAAGATTTCCTGGATGACGGCCAAGAGCCGACTCTCAGCCTTCCGATCTCCAGATGAACGAGTCCTTGAGCGCACTGAGGAGAAAATACAAGTCTATTGAACATCAGAGCAACAGGGAGCGCGGGCATTACCGAACATAACATCCTAATACGCCACAGACTGCCATCCCCACACGCCGGGGCTTAGAAAACAAACAGGAAAAAAATAAACAAAATCATAGCCTGTGTGTGTGTGTGTGTGCCGCGGGATCCCGGCGAGACCGATAAAGCTTTACAAGTGGCAAATGGGCGCGTCGCGGTAAAACGTGTGGAAAATACGACAACGTTTAACCAACGCGGGCAACGGGCACAGCAGGATCTGACGATGGGGGATTTTCAAGCCACACACAGATGACCGGGAATACAATAAGCTCTATCCATGTGAAAGGTGACTCCGGACCCCCAGCTCTACTCCAGCCCTTCCCTCAGACTTGTTGTAGCGGCTCCTCTCCTGGACTGAAATGACTTACTCTGATTTCACTGCATACTGTGAGCTCCTCACAATGTGCATTAGAAGCTGCAGCAAGTCAGATAGAGCCCACCTCATTTCCCAGCTGGAGGATGTCCAGCATCATCTAGCTCTTCCCTTCCCAACTTGACTGCTCCTGTTTGCATTGCTTAGGGCAGGGGGGTCTCCAAAATGCGCCACCAGGGGCCCCATTTATTGCCTTTATCCAGCCGTTGGGGCACTTCTACTCATACAAGACACTATTCCTTTCACTGACAACAATGGGGCTTTATTTCTTCTATTGATGCCAATGATGGGACACTATTGCTCAAACGGCCACTAACAATGGGGGACAATTATTCCCACTGACACCAATGATGGGACACTATTCCTCCCACTGACACCAATGATGGGACACTATTCCTCCCACTGACACCAATGATGGGACACTATTCCTCCCACTGACACCAACGATGGGACACTATTCCTCCCACTGACACCAACGATGGGACACTATTCCTCCCACTGACACCAACGATGGGACACTATTCCTCCCACTGACACCAATGATGGGACACTATTCCTCCCACTGACACCAATGATAGGACACTATTCCCTCCACCGATACCAATGATGGGGTACTATTCCTCAAACTGACAGCAATAACGGGGTTCTATTTCTCCCACTGACACCAATGATAGGACACTATTCCCTCCACCGATACCAATGATAGGACACTATTCCCTCCACCGATACCAATGATGGGGTACTATTCCTCAAACTGACAGCAATAACGGGGTTCTATTTCTCCCACTGACACCAATGATAGGACACTATTCCCTCCACCGATACCAATGATAGGACACTATTCCCTCCACCGATACCAATGATGGGGTACTATTCCTCAAACTGACAGCAATAACGGGGTTCTATTTCTCCCACTGACACCAGTGATGGGACACTATTCCTACCAATGATGGGTTACTATTCCTCCCACTGACACCAATGATGGGGAACTATTCTTCCAACTGACACCAATGATGGGGCACTATTCCTCGCACTGATGCTAATGGGGCACTCTTACGGACACCAATGATGGGGTACCATTTCTCCCACTGACACCAATGATGAGGCACTATTCCTTCCACTGACACCGAAGATGCATTGTTTAATCCCACTGACACCAGGATAATTTTTACTCCCACTGGCCACAGTCTGCCCCCCTCCCCTCCAGTAAAGTCTGAAGGACAGTAAACTGGCCCTTTGTTTAAAAAAGTTTGGAGTCCCCTGGCCTAGAGGAGCACAGAGACCCAGTAATGTCATCACTGGGTCTAAAATAAACTATGTAATTAAAACAAAAAGGATATAGTTTACCATTTAATTAGCCTGTTGATTAATTAGCCGGTCTAAAGGCTAGGTTGAACTTTAGTGACACGTTACACCCATATTTAGGGTATAATGTAATATGCTCCCAATCATCTGTCTCCCACCACCAGAGCCTCCTCCCCGTGACACCAGGTGGGGTTCATGTGTGTCCAAGCTTTGGGGTGTACACCCCCTAATACAATAGGCTGCACACACCTATGTAATTCCCCTTCTGTAAAGGTGAACACATTGAAGTTTGAAAGTCAGTGTAGAAGCATAGCAGCCTAATTACTAGTATTTCCAGGAGGAGAGTGAACTGATGAAGAGTGAAACAAGCTCATTATCATCCTTTGCATTGTCTTATTCACTTAATAATCCATGTAAATGGCGCTTCAGCTCCTCCAGCACCGCGCACCTCTCACCTTCAATATGGTGGCGACGACTTCCTGGGATGCGTTGCGCATGTCCTCGCCGCTGACTGACAAGATCTGATCTCCCTGCATTAATCTTCCGTCATAGTCGGCGGCCCCCCCTTTCACGATGTCGGATATGAAGACTCCGCTGCCGGTCCTGGAAGATGATGCATTACACTTTATATTAATGCAGAAACTCGCCCAGCACATCAATCAACCCGCCAATTTCCACACAGCACTGAATTACCGTTATTGTTTACATAATAGCCAGGGCGGTGACAGTCCAGGAGGAACGCTACTCTCCCCAATCACCATACCCTATAGGTGGGGTGATCCCCCCCCCCCCCCAATCACCATAACCTATAGACGATGATCTCCCCAATCACCATACCCTATAAATGGGGATGACCCCCCCCTAATCACATTATGCTATAGACAGGGTGATCTCCATAATTTCCATACCCCATAGACGGGGGCAAACTCCCCAATCACCATACCCCATAGACGGGGGCGATCTCCCAAATCACCATACCCCATAGACGGGGGCGATCTCCCCAATCACCAGACCCCATAGACGGGGGAGATCTCCCCAATCACCAGACCCCATAGATGGGGGTGATCTCCCCAATCACCAGACCCCATAGACGGGGGAGATCTCCCCAATCACCAGACCCCATAGATGGGGGTGATCTCCCCAATCACCAGACCCCATAGACGGGGGCGATCTCCCCAATCACCAGACCCCATAGACGGGGGCGATCTCCCCAATCACCAGACCCCATAGACGGGGGAGATCTCCCCAATCACCAGACCCCATAGACGGGGGAGATCTCCCCAATCACCAGACCCCATAGACGGGGGTGATCTCCCCAATCACCATACCCCATAGACGGGGGTGATCTCCCCAATCACCATACCCCATAGACGGGGGTGATCTCCCCAATCACCACACCTCATAGACGGGGGTAATGTCCCCAATCACCATACCCCATAGACGGGGGTGATCTCCCCAATCACCATACCCCATAGACGGGGGAGATCTCCCCAATCACCATACCCCATAGACGGGGGTGATCTCCCCAATCACCATACCCCATAGACGGGGGTAATCTCCCCAATCACCATACCCCATAGACGGGGGTAATGTCCCCAATCACCATACCCCATAGACGGGGGTAATGTCCCCAATCACCATACCCCATAGACGGGGGAGATCTCCCCAATCACCATACCCCATAGAGGGGGGTGATCTCCCCAATCACCAGACCCCATAGACGGTGGTGATCTCCCCAATCACCAGACCCCATAGACGGGGGTGATCTCCCCAATCACCACACCTCATAGACGGGGGTAATGTCCCCAATCACCATACCCCATAGACGGGGGTGATCTCCCCAATCACCATACCCTATAGACGGGGGTGATCTCCCCAATCACCACACCTCATAGACGGGGGTAATGTCCCCAATCACCATACCCCATAGACGGGGGGGGGTAATGTCCCCAATCACCATACCCCATAGACGGGGGAGATCTCCCCAATCACCATACCCCATAGACGGGGGCGATCTCCCCAATCACCATACCCCATAGACGGGGGCGATCTCCCCAATCACCATACCTCATAGACGGGGGCGATCTCCCCAATCACCATACCACATAGACGGGGGCGATCTCCCCAATCACCATACCACATAGACGGGGGAGATCTCCCCAATCACCATACCACATAGACGGGGGAGATCTCCCCAATCACCATACCCCATAGACGGGGGAGATCTCCCCAATCACCATACCCCATAGACGGGGTGTATTTAAATCACACAGAGGCCGTTTTGTAAGAATTTAAAAGAAGCGGTCCTGACTGGGTTTGCGTAAGGATCGGAATGTTAAAGTAGATGTAATCTCAATCACTAAACTTTAACATGATTATATTTCAAAAGAAATTTTCAATATTTTAAATTTGCAGCTGTCATTAATATAATCCAAAATGTGTGAAATCCGTGACTCTGCGCCAATTAGAATACGTGAATTTCTACAAATTAACCTGACGACCGGGTAACGTACATTTACCGCAGCAAAGTGGCTCTATTGTGCAAAATTACGTACCTGTACGTCATTTCGTGCAATAGCCTCTGGGGGGGGGGGGGGGGCACGCACATGCCGGAAACACGATTGTGCACTGATTGGATAGATGGGGAGCCAATCAGCGGACCTGATCTACGGCAGACACTCGCGATTGTTTCCGAGAAAGGCAGAACGGTGGTGTGCCTATGTAAACAAGGTAGATCACCGTTCTGACAGGGGAGAAGTTTGAGATCTTGTATTTCTGCTAGCAGCAATTAAAAAGTTTTCATACTTTAATGCAGAGAATCCCTTTATAACCACTTTATATGCACTTATTATAACAATGCAGGTCTACCTATAAAAGAAACGTAATTGCCTCTTTATCTTTAGTTGGCCTTCTCCTAAGATCTGGCAATTACCGTCCTGATAATTGTCTGACTTCATGTTGATGACGCACGCCGTCTACCTAGCAACAAAGAGTGCAAATCACTCTACACATATAGGCTTTTTTATTCAGCCTGCCAGATGAATTAAACAAAAATCGATCAAATTCCTTCACCGGTGATTCAATGCAAAGATGGACAAAACCTCCCGCTTTGGCTGTTGTATTCTGACAACCCGTACCGCCAGCTTTAAGAATTCAGTAAAACCTTGGATTGAGAGGGACTTGCTTTGCGAGTGTTTTACAAGACCAGCTATTTTTTTTTTTTTTTATACATTTTTACTTGATATACAAGCGATGTTTTGATATAAGAGTAGCGTCATGTCACAACTGAGTATAAAAGAGAAGAGAGCGCCTCTAAGTGTAGCAATATGGTTACGTTTAATGAAGGTACAACATTTAGCAACACACATGGTTGATTAAAAGAAGCACATCTAAGTATACAGGCATTCGGGGTAAAGCTGTCCATATTGACCATTCCCCGCACCACCATTGATGTCATGCCTTCCACTCTGCCCTCCACGAGTGCTTCAAGCCTCGCCTTCAGATTGCTCTACTGCAGGGTAGTCTTCCAGGTCACCATTGCAGACAGACAGCAGTGAGAGCCGGCAGTAGAGGATGGTCTATGTCCCATGTGTCAAACACATGTGAGGGTGGGGGACTCTGGAATTTTGATGGTGGGGAGGGATCTTGACATCTGATGTAAGGGGGAGTGGGGCGCTCTGGACATCTAGTCTTACAGATACAACTGGCCCTTTGAGGGCAACCATAATGCTGATGTGGCCCACGATAAAAACAAAATTTGACACTCCTGGTCTATGTGGCCAGCTTTACGCCGGATACCTGCATACTTGGTGTCTGTTTTATTCATCAGCCATGTGAGTTGCTAAATGTTGTACCTTCATTAAATGTAACCATATTACTACACTTAGAGGCGCCTCTCTTCACTTTTATACTCAGGAGCTCCTGCTGGATTTTGCTTCTAATCCCCTTGTGGATGGACATTTTATGGTTACAAAACCAATCACATTGCTGTAATCTTTTTATATGGACTATAAACTGAAGGATTTATGAATAAATGTTTGTGGAACAAATCATTTGAGTTTATTTCTTATGGGGAAATTTGCTTTGATATACAAGTGCTTTAGATTACAAGCAAGTTTCCAGAACGATATTATGCTCGCAATCCAAGGTTTTACTGTATACAGTGCCTAGCTGGAATTCGGTGCTGCTCAGGCTGCCCGCTCCCTTAACAATTTTTTAGAAAAAAATTTTTTTTTTCCCCCTCTCTTCCTCCCATCACCTGCGATTCAGGTGCAAATTTTTACTTGAATTTGTCCTAAACCGAACCCAAAATCTCACTTTTTTGTCCGTACGGCAGAGGGCGGTGTCCGTACGGCAGAGGGCGGTGTCCGTACGGCAGAGGGCGGTGTCCGTACGGCAGAGGGCGGTGTCCGTACGGCAGAGGGCGGTGTCCGTACTTTTAATTTTTATTACTTCTTACAATTTTATTTTTCTAATGTTTGTACAAATTCTGTAGCAGCCCTGTTAGGGGCTCAGGGATTTAAACAGGGGGAATGCGCCACACGGGGTGATTAGGATGTGCCAAGGCCTGTGTGCACACCTATGCTGCTCCGTGTAATGTTTTGCACAAATCAGATCCAATTCTCCTCTTTTTGGATCCCCCACTGGCGCTTCTGGCCCCTCCCTTTTGACCAGTGACCCCCAATAGCAAGCCACTTGCTCTAGAGGCACTGGGGTATGCTCGCTCCCAAGCCTTGCTCTATGCATCCATAAGACACACAGAGCCATGGCTCGGCCCAGCCCATTCTCTCTCTTTAGGCGATCAGAGCAGGATTGGGAGTGGGTAACTGTCAAAACTAGGTACCAGCTCCCCCCCCCCCCAAAAAAAAAAACATGCCAAAAGGGGCAGGGGGGAGAAAGTACAATCGTGCATTTTTGCTGCCCTCCAACCGCAAGTCTGAATGAAGCCCAAGATCTGTATTTAACATTCCCACACTGAAACAGAAGAATGCTGTAAACAGTGTGCATGGGTGCTCAACCTGTGGCCCTCCGGCTGTTGCGGAACAAGTCCCATCATGCCTCTGCCTTTAGGAGTCATACTTGTAAACTGTCAATGCTTCATGGGACTTGAAGTTCCGTAACAGCTAGAGGGCCACAGGCTGAGCATCCATGCTGTAAAGGCTTCAAGAAAGTGATTGAAACTTGCTGAAAACTTTGCAAATGCTGTGTGCATACAGCATAATGCTAGCTAAAGCCTATGTAAAGAAAAAGGCCTTAAAGTGGAGTTTCATCCAAAAATGGAACGTCCGCTTTTTGGATTCCTCCCCCCTCCGGTGTCGCATTTAACACCATTCTTGGGGGCAGATACCTGTCTAATCCAGGTATTTGCTCCCACTCATGGGCATATATCGCCACAGTATCTGCGGCTATCTACGCCATGTCCAGCCCCTCCTCCCCCCCGCTATCTTCTGGGAGACACACAAGTCCCAGAAGACAGCAGGGACCGGTGAGATCGTGCAGCACGATTTGCGCATGCGCAGTAGGGAACCAGGAATTGAAGCTGCAAGGCTTCTCTTCCTTATTCCCTTACAGAAGATGGCAGCAGCAGCACCCTGAGAGTCAAGGGACAGCTCGGCTTCGGGTGAGGACATTGCGGGTGCCCTGGACAGGTAGGTATCCTAATATTAAAAGTCAGCAGCTGCCGTATTTGTAGCTGCGGACATAAAATAATATTTTTTTTTTTTTGGGGCGGAACTCTGCTTTAAAACCTGCCTGTTCCAGATCGGTGATCAAAAACTGCTGAAGCCAAGACAATGGCCGGGTGACTGGCGTTGTCAGATCAAAGAAACAGCAGCACTCCTACATTTGCCATGACAAGTGGGGGTAAGCAGGCACATATCCCAGCTGCAAAAAAAAAAAAAAGATATTCATGCGACTCGTATTGATCAGATCAGGGCTGCACAGTAGCCAGATGGTTAGCATTGTAACAGTTGGTGTCTATGGAGTCTGCATGTTTTGCTTGGTGTGAGATTCCTCCAGATGCTCAGATAGCCTCTCATGAGTAAAGGACAAGCGAGTGTACGGGCTTCCAACAAATGTGACCCGCGGGTCATTTCCCTGCGTAAAGCAAAGGCCTGCCAATCTACATCTGCATCTGTATCCTGCCAAACACATCTAATAATAGGCTCAATAAAACAGCCATCCGAAGAGCTGGCACGAGACTGACTGCCGCTGCTAGACAGATACATCACAATGTTCACAGATTGACGGCTCCCGCTAGGTCAAGACAGGGGACCCATGGATTGTATGGACCAACGTTGGCCATACAAGCTGCAATTGCAATTTGGTGGGGCAATCAAACTTTTCATCCCATTATTTACTGAAATCGTTAAAAAAAACAGTAGAAAACATAAAATGGTGTTTTTTATTGACCGCAAGGAGATGGGATCCAAAAATTGTCCCCTATGAACCCAATAGAAAAACCTAAAAGACATGGCGTAGTGTTTTTTTTTTTACGGTTTTTGATTAGACAAACGTTTATTTTTTTCTTAAGGCCCCTTTAACACTGGGGCGGTGGGTGCGTTGGTGGTAAAACGCAGCTACTGTCATATTTGCAGGGGGTATTCGGCTGCTAGCGGGGCACTTTTAAACCCTTGCTGGCGGCGGAAAAAGGGTTAAAACCATGCACAAAGCGCTGGTGCAGCAGCGCTTTGCCGGCGGTATAGCTTCGATGCCCATTGATTTCAATGGGCAGGAGCGGTGGAGGAGCTCCAAAGATGCTGCTAGCAGGACTTTGTTTTTACCGTCCTGCTAGCGCAAAGCCCTTGGGGCTTTCACATTGGAGAGTAAGCTGTGCCTCTTTCAGGGTACTTTGCAGTCACCGTCTTTAGCGTTCTAGTGCCTGCAAGGTGCCTCAATGTGAAAGGAGTCCTAAAGTGTTGCTAAACCCACAACAGTAAAATCAGTCTGTGTATGCAGTAAAGCATGCTTGTTATACCCACTGAGGAACCCAAGCGGTAAGGATGGGCTCAGGCGTGGTCGTAACGCCACGTGTCCTCTCCCGCCAGGAAGCTGACAACGCACAGCGCTAATCACAGGCAGCGAGACATTTCCCGATCCCCGGCTGCACAAATAGAGAAATGTTTCACTACCTGTGATTAGTGCTGCACAGTGTCAGCTTCCTGGCGGGAGAGGGCACGTGGCATTACGACCACACCTGAGCCCATCCTTACCAAGGGATAAATCCTGCGCATTGTGTAAAAAGGCTGTTTGATCCCGTCTTACCTATTTCTCCCCTTCTATTACTGTCCCCTAATCCATCGCCTTATAGAAGAAAGCCTTGGGGACACTCTGCACATGCTCAGTTTGGTGTGTATTGCTAGTAAAAAAAAATATTCTTGGGAGGGCACAGTACAGGGCCAATCAGCACTATCCAGACAGAGGGTTAGTGGTCCTGCAGCCTAATAGGTCAGTCAGATGAGATTAAAAATTCCTCCTACAAGCTTCAACCAGACACTGATAAAAGTCACAAGACTGCTATATACTGCTGATGAGAAAAGGGTATTTAGCAGTTTAAATTTACTCCGAAAAATTACATTTCCATGTTCTGTGTACTGTGGGAGACGAGATATAGTGAGTGCAGGCTCCCGGGTTTACTAACACCATTTTTTGCTCTTGGGATTGCATTTTGTGTTTATTTTATTTGTCTCCTTAGAATATACCATCATTGAAGCAAAATCAGACATTGATGTGGATCCTGAGGAAGTGATGCAATTGTGAAACGTGTCGATCATATAGACACTGCACATTGATATTGCATATGGACTGTGATAAACTTATTTTTTTGTCTAATATAGGAATTGATGGTTATGTGTCTATTGCGGATGTTTTTTTTTTTTTATAAAAAATATTCTGTTTTATTCTATACCTGAGTGAATAGACAAGTGCGTTGCCGAAAAATGTGTTAGTTTTCATTCTATTCTTTTTTTTTTCAGCTTTTCAGATCATTCGTTATGATCGCCATTCGTAAATTAGAAAAATTTGTAAATTCAAAAATTCTAAAATCCAAAAAGTAAGAAAATCCAAAAAGTAAGAAAGAAAATCCAAAAAGTAAGAAAGAAAATCCAAAAAGTAAGAAAGAAGATCCGAAAGTAAGAAAGAAGATCCGAAAGTAAGAAAGAAGATCCGAAAGTAAGAAAGAAGATCCGAAAGTAAGAAAGAAGATCCGAAAGTAAGAAAGAAGATCCGAAAGTAAGAAAGAAAATCCAGAAAAATTTGTAAATTCAAAAACTCTAAAATCTGAAAAGTAGTAAGTAAATCCGAAAGTAAAAAAGAAAATCCAAAAAGTAAGAAAGAAAATCCAAAAAGTAAGAAAGAAAATCCAAAAAGTAAGAAAGAAAATCCAAAAAGTAAGAAAGAAAATCCAAAAAGTAAGAAAGAAAATCTGAAAGTAAAAAAGAAAATCCGAAAATTCTAAAAATAACCAACTATTAAATTATAGTTATTGGACTTTCCTTTCAAATTTGGCTGTAAGTGAATGCAACGAATTTATCCGAAATTACGAATGCCGCATCCAAACAAATGGAACAGAACAAATTTATAATAAATAGTAATAATAGTTTTTATTATTGTTTTTTTAATAATTGTAATTTGTTACATTCCATTCATTTAGATACAGTTATTTCAGATTATTCGCATTCGTTACGTTCACTTCACAGCCAAATTTGAAAGAAAATTCCAATAACTACAATTTAAAGTTGTTGTAAACCCTTTACAACCACGTTATGCTACAGTTAAGCCTATCTTAAGGCTTACCTGTAGCTACCCAGGATATCTCCTAAACTTGCACGTTTAGGAGATATCCCCTGTCCCCTGCATGTGCGATGTCATCGGCACACGCACTGGGGCCAACTGAAGCAATGGCACCTATATCGCTGCTCTGGCCAATCACAGCGCCGAAGCCGCGACACCCGGAAGTAACCCACCGGGAAAGATGTCGGCCACTGGAGGAGGGGGGGGACAAGGACCGCTGTGGGGGCTTCGATCTAGGAGAAGCAATTCATAATGAGCTAGTAGGCTATGCCTACTAGCTCATTTTGCCTTTGTCTTGCAGTGTTTTTTTTTTCGGGTTTACAACCACTAATCGTTTGTTATTATTGCAGATTTTCGAATTTCGACTTTACGAATTGTCGAAGAAATGTGTTGAACAGGTTTTCGTTAATTCGGAAACATCCTGTAACGGGATTACCCGTGATACTCAGACTTTTGAAGGATGCGATGTACTCCTGTGCCAGCTTCACCAATGACGATAGAGGCATAGGATGACTGAGAAATGATATCATAAATTACATAAGATAGGACATTACTGATAATTTATGTATTGCAGGATATCTTGAGATATTACAAGTTGTTGGTTTATTCTGACCAAACCGGTCAATAGAGTGTTCTCATTCAATGTGTAACATAGACTGTTGAGATGCTAATTGACTTGGGCTCCTAAGATATTTCATTGTCCATTGTTAATATCGTTTTGTGTCTATTGTTCTAATTAAAGTGGAGTTCCACCCATTTTTTATGTTTGTCTGTGCTGCATGCCCTAATCTCAGTGTTCAGAATGGACAATTTTTATTTATTTTGTTGCTTGTAAATACCTTTATTTTGTAGTGCTTCATTACTTCCCCCTCCTTATTAGCCTAGGCCAGTGTTAGGCAACCTCGGCTCTCCAGCTGTTTCGAAACTACAAGTCCCATGAGACACTGCAAGACCCTGAAAATCACAGGCATGACACCTAGAGGCAAAGGCCTGATGGGATTTGTAGTTTCACCACAGCTGGAGAGCCGAGGTTGCCTAACACTGGCCTAGGCTATTAAGTCACAAGGCTATTTGCAAGGGTTTCTGGGATAGGCATCATGTTTCCCAGTAGTCCTTGCAAACCTGACTGAAACCTATTACACTGCTTTTGCAGCACTGAGCATGTGCGAGATATCCAAAGCTGAAATCCAGGAAGTCACACAGTCTGGCTTCATGATGCCCACACTTAAGATGGCCACGGTCTATTTCTAGATTATAAACTATCTAAATGCTGTAACAACCTAACAAAACGGACCTTAGTTTACAGACTAACTTTACTAGAAAACATTAAGCTTGTGTATTACAGGGGTATTTATATTTAAAAAGTGAAATTGTGGGTGGAACTCCCCTTTAAGTCTGTAAAGGTCAGATGTCTAGCTTTGAGGTGTTGAGTCTGGCTTCTGAAAGACATTTCATTGTGAATGCTAATGACACTGTATGGTGTGAAAATACTATTGATGATAATAAGTGATGTGAATAGCAAGTCATAACGTCTGACTTCTCAGGTGTAGTAATTAGGTCATGTTAATTATGTCAGACCGGTGCCGAAAAGTCTGTGGGATGTGGATTGAGGGATACTCGTTAAGCACCCATTGTGTGATGTTTTGGGTGGAGTGTTTCATTGTCCCTGTGATTACGGCAGCAGGCTTTGTAACTGTATATAACAAGCTGAGTTTACCATTAAAGCATTCATTCATTTTGGAACCAGAACTGTGCTTGTCTCTGTTATTCTGGGATATGGAATGGGTCGTGTCTGCCGGATTGTGGAATGTGGGATAAGCTGTCTTGGGTTGGTGGAATGGGAAGATTGTGAACGTTGTTGATCGTTTCACATCCGAATTAACAAATTTGTCCAAATTCGTTAAAAAACTAATTCGGAACGAAACTACTTGCACCAAACTTGTGGGCGGTTTCTGACAATTAAGTGTGACGGTAAGAAAATACAGTGCTTTATATATTTGTTACAAAAATGTCTGCCGCAAGTCATAAAAGCAAAATTAATATTTTTTTTTTTTTATAACTGCCCTCTTCAAAATCAGTTCATTAGTGATCATGGTTGCAGCCACAGTGATAGATCAGTGGTGCCCATCATACCTTTTCCCCACAATGCTCAGCCCCAGACCTCGCCCGCTTTTCTTTTGCAGCTCCACATGGAATATATCCAGATTGTCTTCATCCCTGTACTGGGCCTCATCCCGAAATACCACCAGCTGCACCCTCTGAGGGGTCTGACGGAGGGCCGTGATGGCTTCCTCATGGGAGGCGTTCCGAAGATCTACGCCATTGACCTGCAAAAAAAATGTGATGGTTAGCAAAGACCACTTCAGGTCAGTCAGTGTATTCTGAGTATCTTAGAAGAATCAGATCACAGAATGCCATCAATGTAGTATTAAAATGCATACCCCAGCATTATAGGACCACATTATGTTAACCACTTAAGCCCAGAGCCTGTTTTTCAGACTCGGTGTTTACAAGTTTAAAATAGTTTTTTTGCTAGAAAATTACTTAGAACCCCAAACATTATATATATTTTTTCTAACACCCTAGAGAATAAAATGGGGGTCATTACAATACTTTCTTTCTCGTACATCACGGGACACAGAGCGGCATATTCATTACTATGTGGGTTATATGGAGTACCTTCAGGTGTGGACACTGGCAATCTTCAAACAGGAAGTCCCCTCCCTATATAACCCCCTCCCCTAGAGGGAGTCCCTCAGTTTTTTCGCCAGTGTCTTAGGTGTTGGTCACGGAATAGCTTTGCTCCACATCCTTTGGGATTAAGGGCGGGCTAACCGGATCTGTCCAAGGAGCCTCAGTGCCAAAGTGGACAGTACCCGGGCCCCAAACGTGGGGTTTTGCCTATAATGCTCCTCTTTGGAGGGCTGGACCCTGGGCCCAGGACTTGGAGTTTGCAAAAACCATAAGGTTCCTGTTTTGCCAGGGTGCTATATAGGTCCAGGACAGTGGGTACCTTCATAGGACCCCAGGGCCTGAAGGTCTACTACGCTACCCACGGAGATGGGAGAAGACTGGATCAGTTTGCTGGTCAAACATCCTGCAGCATGGAGCAGGTAAGGGGGAGCCTGCGGGACTTGGTTCGACAGCAGGCTCCCCGGGGTAACCTAAAAGGGGGGATAGCCTGAGTATGCTCTGCATGGGCAACTGTGATCACTATGTCTTAGAGACAGGATGACACCCTTTCTCCCCCCATCACTAGGCCCCCCTGTCTAAAGTGTGTTGCTAGCTAACCTGCTGTTGCTTCCTAGAGGCTAGTAAAGGATCCTTAGGGGCCTTAAAAGAGTCCTACCTGGCCGGGAGTTTTGAATCTGCCGCCGTTTCTGCGCCATGGATCTCCAGCAGCGCGGCTCCTCCATGTTCTTCCTGTTTCCGGGTACGCGCGCGCGCGCGTGCACGCGCGCGTCTTATTGACGAATTTTCGCGCCATCCAGACAGGAGGGCGGGGGGGGGCGGGCCTGCGGCGTCATACAGGGGCGCGCCCTTCTGCTGTTATAGACAGCAGGCCTTGTCAGGGCTCAGTCTGTGGCTGATTGTTTCAAGAGAGGACGCAGGGCGGCAGAACAGTGACTCCCGGTGGCGGAAAAGGGGTAGTACATGTGGACTTTGTCCCAATGTCTATTGTTAAGCCAAAGAATCCCCCTTATTTGACAGCAGGTTGGAGGCTGGCAAACTTAAGTTAGGGGCATTGTGTATGGTCATAGAAAATATATAAGGTATAATATATAATTATTTAAAAAAAAAAAAAAAAAAAAAAAAAAAAGAGAAAAAGACCAACATACGGGCCCATCAGTTTTTGGGGACACTAGTGATCTACTCTCCCCTAAACTCTGGAATTGTGCTCCTGGCCACTACAGTCTGTTGTGTGGGCGGAGTCCCTCGATTTTGTATTATGGCTTCCAAGGGTTCGGGGTCAAAGGGTACAAAAAAGACCAAAAAACAAAAGGGTTCCCTTTCTGATTCTGATATGCCGATTCTTTCCCCGCAGCTTATTAATTTAAGAAGCGCCTTGGATGAGCCATTAGGGGGATCTGGTGCGGAGGCTGGCCCAGATCAGCCCAGCCCTGTGTTTATCACAGAGGAGATGCGAGCCGTATCCCTAGGGGGGCTAGAAGAGAGAATAGCAGCATTGATCGCTAGAGCTATTCCTGGTAAGAAACGGGGTAGATCCCCATCACCAGGGGGTGTATCCTCAGATGCTGAGATTCTCTCTCCGGAGGAATTAGAATCACAGGAGGATCAACGGGACCTGAACCAAGAGGGTTCAGGGATGGAGGGGTCTACCTCTGAGGAACCATTTTCAGACTCCCAGACAGAGAGACTGTGGGTACAGTCTTTGACGGACATGGTCCGCTCGGCATTTAGTTGGCCATTGCCAGAACCTCAGGTTCCTCCGGTATCCTCTCTGGGCTCTTTGAGGGCCCCGTTAAGCAACGCAGTTTTTCCGGTCCATCCTCTCTTGGAGGAATTGATCTTTCGGGATTGGGTACGGCCGGACAGGGTTTTTCTGCCACCAAAAAGATTTGCGGTCATTTATCCCATGGAGGAAAAATTCTCCAAGAAGTGGAGGCTCCCAGTAGTGGATGCAGCCATTTCATGTGTGAATAAATCACTAGCTTGCCCGGTGGAAAACATACATATGTTTAAAGATCCGGTTGATAAAGGTTTAGAGACACTTTTAAAAGCATCCTTTGCTACGGCAGGAGCAGTGGTGCAGCCAGCGGTGGCTGCAATTGGAGTTTGTCAGGCATTATAAAACTAGACAAAAAAGAAATGTTAAAGGACATGCCTACCCAACAAGCAGAAGAGTTTTTCTGACATTCCCAGAGCTCTGTGTTTTGCGGTAGATGCTATAAAAGATTCCATCCAGCAGGCTTCTCGTTTATCACTATGTTTGGTACATATGAGAAGGCTCTTATGGTTAAAGAACTGGGTGGCAGAACCCCCATGCAAAAAGCTTCTGGCAGGATTTCCCTTCCATGGAGGACGACTCTTCGGAGAGGATCTGGATAAATATATTCAGACTATTTCAAAGGGCAAGAGTACCCTTTTACCGGTCAAAAAGACATTCCGGGCTCCTACATTTAGAAGGCAGCTTTTTCCTGTCTCGGGGCCCTCTAATTCCAGGCAGTATCGACGGCGCCTGCACGATCCAACGGTAACAGTAGATCGCAGGGACAAACCCCTGGGGGTAAGAAGCCGTGGTATCGCAAGCCGTCAAAGACAGCCCCTAAGTCTGCCTTATGAAGGGGCGCCCCCACTCTCACGGGTGGGGGGAAGGCTTCGTCTCTTCTCAGAAGTTTGGGAAGCCAAGATCCCCGACAATTGGGTCCGGGTATCTGTAACCACAGGTTACAGACTGGAGTTTCTAAGGTATCCTCCGCCTCATTTTCAAATCTCTTTGTCATACCAAAGCCCAACGGCGATGTCAGGCCAATCCTAGACCTAAAGAGGTTGAACGGTTATCTAAGGGTGCGTTCCTTCCGGATGGAATCCATCCGGTCAGCAGCCGCCGCGCTTCAGAAAGACGATTTTCTGGCCTCCATAGACATAAAAGATGCTTACCTTCATGTACCAATCCTTCAGTCGCATCAAAGGTTTTTACGCTTCGCGGTCGGGCAGCGACACTTCCAATTCAGGGCGCTCCCTTTCGGGCTGGCCACGGCCCCCCGGATATTCACGAAGATCCTAGCCCCAGTTCTGGCCAATTTAAGAATCCAAGGAGTCACAGTCCTAGCATACTTGGACGACCTTTTAATCATAGATCACTCACGGACGGGTCTGCAAAAGGCAGTAAACCTCACGGTTCGGTACCTCGAAGAATTCGGCTGGGTTCTAAACCAGGGAAAGTCAGCATTCCAGCCTACAAAGCAGTTGGAATACCTCGGCATGAGGTTAGACACAGAACATCAAAAGGTGTTCCTGCCCTTGTAAAGATCAGGGCGATCAAGGGGTTGGTTCAGTTGGTTATAAACAAGAAAAGACCAACTATTCGCCTGTGTATGCGATTACTAGGCAAGCTAGTGGCCACGTTCGAGGCAGTACCATACGCTCAGATCCACACTCGCGTCCTACAGGCAGCCATTCTAGCAGCCTGGGGCAAGAGGGCACATGCCTTAGAGTCCCCTTTGACGCTATCATCAAGGGTCCGACAAAGCCTGGCCTGGTGGTTGAACCCTCAGAACCTTCTAAAGGGAAGATCCTTCAGCCCTGTTGTCTGGAAGGTAGTTACCACAGACGCCAGCCTGGCAGGCTGGGGGGCGGTCTTCGAGGGGTTCTCCCGCCAGGGAACTTGGGTGAAAGCAGAGAGGCAGCTCCCCATCAATATCTTGGAAATCAGAGCTGCTCGCCTAGCCCTTCTGGCATGGACCTCCAGATTAAAGGGGTTCCCGGGGAGAATCCAGTCAGACAATGCCACGGCGGTGGCATACATAAACCACCAAGGGGGAACCAGGAGCCAGGCCGCTCAAAGGGAAGTGAACTTGATTTTTCAATGGGCAGAGGTTCATGTACCCTGCATTTCAGCGATATTCATTCCCGGAGTGGACAACCTGCAGGCAGACTTCTTAAGTCGCCAGAGTCTGTTGCCAGGGGAGTGGTCTCTGCATCCCCAGGTCTTTCAGACAATCTGACCAAAGGTGGGGAACGCCAGACGTAGATATAATGGCATCCAGGTTCAACAAGAAACTAGACAGGTTCGTGTCGCGAGCGAGGGATCCTATGGCCTGCGGAACCGATGCGTTGGTGTGCCCTTGGCATCAATTCAAACTTCTATATGCATTCCCTCCACTACAGTTACTCCCCCGCCTGTTGCGCAGGATCAGAGTGGAGCACAAGCCAGTCATTCTAATAGCTCCAGCTTGGCCCCGGAGGGCTTGGTACTCGCTAGTCCTGAATATGGCAGTGGGAGACCCTTGGACTCTTCCTCTACAACCAGACCTACTCTCACAAGGTCCGATCCTCCACCCTACATTACAACGTCTAAATTTGACGGCCTGGAGGCTGAATCCCTGATTCTCAGGGGTAGGGGTCTGTCTAGGCAGGTAATCCCTACCCTGATTAAGGCTAGAAAGCCGGTCTCCAGGGTAATTTATTACAGGGTGTGGAGGAATTATATAGGCTGGTGTGAATCCAAAAGATGGAATTGCCGCAAATATACTATTGATAGGGTGTTAAGTTTTCTCCAGCTAGGAGTGGATAAAGGCCTGGCACTAAGCACAATCAAAGGACAGATCTCAGCTCTGTCAGTGTGGTTTCAGAGGCCGCTGGCCACCCACTCGCTGGTAAAGACCTTCTTACAGGGGGTCTTGCGTATTAATCCTCCTGTCAAGTCACCAGTTTGTCCTTGGGACTTAAATCTTGTCCTGTCCACTCTACAGAAACAGCCTTTTGAGCCTCTGGCTGAGATTCCTTTACTCTTACTGACAAGAAAATTGGTTTTCTTGGTCGCCATAGTTTCGGCCAGGAGAGTGTCAGAATTAGCAGCCTTATCGTGTAAGGAACCATATCTTGTTCTGCATAAGGACAGGGCAGTTCTCCGGCCCCATCCTTCCTTTCTACCAAAGGTTATATCCAAATTTCACTTAAACCAGGATTTGGTACTTCCATCCTTCTTTCCAAAACCTACATCTAGAAAGGAGGGGTTGCTGCATACCTTGGATATTGTCCGGGCCATGAAGGCCTATCTTAAAGCTACAGAAAAGATCCGGAAAACAGATGTGTTATTCGTTCTACCAGATGGCCCCAAGAAGGGGCAGGCAGCTGCAAAATCCACCATCTCAAGATGGATTAGACAATTAATCATTCAAGCCTACGGGTTGAAGAGGTTGCCTCCTCCGTTGTCGGTAAAGGCCCATTCTACCAGGGCCATGGGCGCCTCTTGGGCAGCACACCATCAGATCTCTATGGCTCAGATATGCAAGGCAGCAACGTGGTCATCAGTCCACACGTTTACAAGGTTTTATCAACTAGACGTGAGAAGAAATGCGGATACTGCCTTTGGTCAGGCAGTACTACAGGCTGCAGTTTGAAATCCTCGGGATCAGAAACACCCTTGGTTATAAAAAAAAAAAAAAAAAGAGAAAGTTTTTTCTTGACTAAGTTGGAATTATTATTATGATTTGAGTTTATCTCTAAATTGAATCCTTCTTTGGAAGATGTCTCCCTCCCCTCATTAAAGCATTGCTTTCGGACATCCCACATAGTAATGAATATGCCGCTCTGTGTCCCGTGATGTACGAGAAAGAAAAAGGGATTTTTAAATACAGCTTACCTGTAAAATCCTTTTCTTGGAGTACATCACGGGACACAGAGCTCCCACCCCTCTTTTGGGTGACCATTTTGGGAGGCATACTGCTTGCTACAAAACTGAGGGACTCCCTCTAGGGGAGGGGGTTATATAGGGAGGGGACTTCCTGTTTGAAGATTGCCAGTGTCCACACCTGAAGGTACTCCATATAACCCACATAGTAATGAATATGCCGCTCTGTGTCCCGTGATGTACTCCAAGAAAAGGATTTTACAGGTAAGCTGTATTTAAAAATCCCTTTTTTTGTCACAGCGTATTTGCATAGCGGTCTTACAAGTGCACCTTTTTTGGAAAAAAAATCACTTGTTTTAATTAAAAAAATAAGACAACAGTTAGTCCAATTTGTTTTTATATTGTGAAAGATAATGTTACACAGAGTAAAAGGATACCCAACATGTCACGCTTTAAAATTGCACCCGCTCGTGGAATGGTTGTTAAACTTTTAGGCCCCGTACACACGACCGAGCTTCTCGGCAGAATCCAGCGAGAAGATCGCTGGGATCCATATTCTGCCGAGAAGCTCGATCGTGTGTACGTTTTCGCCGAGCAAACTGACGAGCGAGGCATCGAGCCAAAATAGAAAGCAGGTTCTCCATTTGCTCGATGGGCCATCGGGACTAATGGCTCGACGCCTTTTTCGTCAGCCTGGTCGACAAACTCGGCGGCCGCCCGAGAACCTCTTTGGGCGGAACGATGAGTTTAGCCCGACGAGGTTCTCGTACGTGTGTACGCGGCCTGACCCTTAAAAATCTCCATAGGCGATGTTTAAAAAATTCTACAGGTTGCATCTTTTGAGTTACAGAGGAGGTCTAGGGCTAGAATTATTTCTCTCGCTCCAACGATCGCGGCAATACCTCACTTGTGTCGTTTGAACACCGTTTTCATATATGGGCGCTACTCACGTATGTGTTCGCTTCTGTGGTGCACAAGCTCGTCGGGACGGGGTGCTTTAAAAATTATTTTTTCTGTTTTCTTATTTATTTTACACTTAAAAAAAAAATGGGTCACTTTTATTCCTATTACAAGGAATGTAAACATCCCTTATAATAGAAAAAAGCATGACAGGTCCTCTTAAATGTAAGATATGGGGGTCAAAAAGACCTCACATCTCATATTTACACTAAAATGCAATAAAAAAATAAATTGTAATTTGAAAAAAAAATAACAAAAAAATGTGCCTTTAAGACATATTTGCAGAAGTGACGTTTTGACGTTGCTTCCGCCCGGCTATGCTATGGAGATGGGCGGGGGCCCATCTTGCCATCACTCGTCTCCATGGCAAGCAGCAAGAAGGACCCGATCGCATCCGCCTCTATCGACGGCTCCGGTAAGCGGCGGAAGGGCACGGGAAAACGGCGGGAGGCCCTCTCCCGCCACCGATAACTGTGGTCTTGCGGCGAATCCGCTGCAGAGACCACCATTATCGTTTACAGGACCGGCCACGGAAAAGATGGATATCGCGGTTGTGGCAGCAGCTGCTGCCGTTACCGAGATATCCATCCTTAAAATGCCGGCGTGTATGTACATGAGCCGGTCCTTAAGTGGGCGGGAAGTGACAAACCCCCGCAGATTCTGCAGGGGTCTATGCCCGGAAGTGGGTGCAAACACCTGTATTATACAGGTATCTGCACCCCCCTCCCCCTGAAAGGTGCCAAATGTGACACTGGAGGTTTCCAAAAAGCGGAGGTTGCATTTTTGTGTGGACCTCCTCTTTAAGAGACAATGAATCTCTTTGCATTCAAGAAGTGTCTGGCGCCCATCAATCTACTTTGCATTACACCCACCATGCCTTGTAACCCACTCCACATCGAAGGATGTCAGGTGTCCCTATCTCTGGAGGTCACTGTTGGACCTCAGGGGCCCGGGGACTTTGCTAAACTACTAAGCAGGAAGCAAAACCTTCATAAAACTAAACGTATAGTAAAAACTATTGAGTATAGTTTACAAATTGTACACAGTAATCAGATTTTCAAAACGTTAAAAAAACACACATAATCGATAAGATAATTAGCAACGGCAAAAGTTTCTGATAAACTACTTATTCATCCCACTTACTTCAAGAATCTGATCACCTGCCCAGAGTCTTCCATCTCTAGCTGCAGCTCCTTCATCATACACTTCATGTATTACCACCGCCTCCTGCAAAAAAACACACAGTCAGACCCCAGATTTACAGAAGCAAAGTACAGTAATTAGTAATTAGTGTGCAAAAATAAAATTAATATATGAAAATTCTGAAAAGGAAACTTCTGCCCATTGTACAATAAAACCTGAAAATTCCCAGAGCTGGCCAACAACACGGCAAATACACAAAGGCAAAAACCCGAGTCTATCCATCTTTTACTGGTCAGATTTTTACAGAAAACAAGGCGTGAATCATAAAAGATTATGACTCCGGTTATGGCTTATTGAAATGCCGCTAGATACTAGCCGGCAATAACATTTTCAATGAGGCGTGTATTGCAGACAGCCGAAAAAGGAGCCATTTGATGCGGCACTTAAATACTTTACAAGATGTTGTAAGGTTCTAATCTAGTGGGTACAACAATGCCCATCAATGGGGATACTTTCATCCGGATGATTATTTCTGTTCCTTACTATTGGGCCTGGTCAATCAGTTGTGTTCTGTTAGACGTTGCCCAGAAGTCTATTACTTTCGCTTGGAATGTCTGATCTTACATAATTATTATAACACCGAAAATTTGTCTGGAGTATCAATTTTGGTACCTGTATTGTAACTGCACAATGCACTAAATAAAAAATGGTGAAAGATGAAAAAATTATTCTTGAGAATGCATTAAAGGGTCACTAAAGGAAAAAAAACATTTTTGCTGAAATGACTGTTTACAGGGTATAGAGACATAAAAGTTAACTGATTCCTTTTTAAAATGATTAAAAATAGATAAAAATCAATCATATAATGTGCCTGCAGGTTAGTTTCACTTTTGAACTGGCTTCATGTTTCTGTGAAGTAGAAATAGACACACAGAACAAAAACAAACAAATCCAGGGCAGTGTTTTGTTTTTAAAATGAATCTGATTGGTTCTGGGAAGTTTTAGACACACAGTAATGACAGCTTAGACCACCGTAAGAAAGCTCCCAGTATGGTGGTTATAAGGAAACAGACAAGCAGGAAGTGTGGAGAACAGAGCAGGATTACAGCAACTTCAAAGCAACAATGAACAATAAGGACATGAAACCAGTACTGCAGTAAGGTAAAGGAAGCTATTTAGCTAAAAAAAAAAAAATGCCTTTAGTGATCCTTTAAGGTGAAAAACCTTGAGGGTTTACAACCCCTTTAAAGGGTTATTTCACTTTTGCCAAAAAACTTTGCAGTGATGGTTTTCCAGCCTGTATGACTGTCAGAGAAATCTGCCTTTAGCAATGCGTCTTCTTTATCAATTCTCCGGCCTCTGACTGCCTGGGCTTATCTAGTTCACTCTCTGAGGCACCTCTTTACATTTTTATGCCTAAAATGTGACGTGTCCATTGACACCAGTTGTGCCCATGGCTAAAATCTTACCAGCGGAGTGTCTTTCCCACCCACAATGCTGAGTCCAAGGCCTGATCGACCTTTGGAGATCTCGATGGTCATTTCCTGCCCTGGTATAATAGGACATGTTGCCGGGTCAAAATGTACTACCGCAGATGAGATGTTCCCTAAAGAAAGGTAAAGAGGAGTGAGTATAAGTGAAGTAGGCCAAACACATCATGGCCAATTTAAGCCGCTACTGTCCTCTTACTCTGGTTAGTGATCTCTGGATCCGGAATTATGTAAGCTGGAGCCGGGGTCAGCGCTATGTCCTGGGCACTGTACGGTATCTTGGCGCTCGCTTTAGGCGGTTTCAGCTGGCTGATGAGCTGCACACACATGAATAAAATTAAAAATATGAATACAGAGCTAAAGCTCCCTATGAGAAAAGTACAGATTTATTGAAACACGTGTAAAATATTCTATATATATATATATATATATATATATACACACACATACATACATACATACATACATACACACACATACATACACATACATACATACACACACATACATACACACACATACATACATACATACACACACACACACACATACACAGTACAGACCAAAAGTTTGGACACACCTTCTCATTCAAAGAGTTTTCTTTATTTTCATGACTATGAAAATTGTAGCGTCACACCGAAGGCATCAAAACTATGAATTAACACATGTGGAATTATATACATAACAATAACCTGTGAAACAACATATATGTATGTTTATTATATGTCATATTCTAGGTTCTTCAAAGTAGCAACCTTTTGCAGCAGACACATGTCTAGAAGAACTGATAAGAGGAGACTGTGTGAATCAGGCCTTCATGGTAGAATATCTGCTAGGAAACCACTGCTAAAGAAAGGCAACAAGCAGAAGAGACTTGTTTGGGCTAAAGAACACAAGGAAAGGACATTAGACCAGTGGAAATCTGTGCTTTGGTCTGATGAGTCCAAACTTGAGATCTTTGGTTCCAACCAACGTGTCTTTGTGCGATGCAGAAAAGGTGAACAGATGGACTCTACATGCCTGGTTCCCACCGTGAAGCATGGCGGAGGAGGAGGTGTGATGGTGTGGGGGTGCTTTGCTGTTGACACTGTTGGGGATTTATACTGAACCAGCATGGCTACCACAGCATCTTGCAGCGGCATGCTATTCCATCCGGTTTGCGTTTAGTTGCACCATCATTTATTTTTCAACAGGACAATGACCCCAAACACACTTCCAGGCTGTGTAAGGGCTATTTGACCAAGAATGAGAGTGATGGGGTGCTGCGCCAGATGACCTGGCCTCCACAGTCACCGGACCTGAACCCAATCGAGATGGTTTGGGGTGAGCTGGACCGTAAAGTGAAGGCAAAAGGGCCAACAAGTGCCAAGCGTCTCTTGGAACTCCTTCAAGACTGTTGGAAGACCATTTCAGGTGACTATCTCTTGAAGCCCATCAAGAGAATGCCAAGAGTGTGCAAAGCAGTAATCAAAGCAAAAGGTGGCTACTTTGAAGAACTTAGAATATGACATATTTTCAGTTGTTTCACACTTTTTTGTTATGTATATAATTCCACATGTGTTAATTCATAGTTTTGATGCCTTCAGTGTGAATCTACAATTTTCATAGTCAAGAAAATAAAGAAAACTCTTGGAATGAGAAGGTGTGTCCAAACTTTTGGTCTGTACTGTATTGTATTTATATATATATATATATATATATATATATAGATAGATAGATAGATAGATAGATAGATAGATAGATAGATAGATAGATAGATAGATAGATAGATAGATAGATAGATAGATATAGATATCAATATATCTATATCAATACAAAGAAGGGACCACTTAAATCAAACCAAACCGCCCATTTGAATGGAAAAATGTGTCTAAGAGGCATCCGATACAGGCAACCAACTCCGAGATTGTCAATGGCCTATTTATTGCGATGTGGAGCACAAATGGGTGACCATTATATAAAAGAAAATCCATGAAGAATATAAAATAGCAATTTTCTATAAAACATATTGGGCCCCTTAAAAATAGAGATCTTTATATGAAGTTTACTGACCCCCTCGTGCTCAAAGACATTCTTCTCAACTGCCTCCAGGATCTGGTCGTTGAACTTCACTTTACTTTCCTGGAAAAAAAAAAAATCCCCCGTTATCCTAAATTCTGACAAATTGGAGATAAACAAAACTGAGTCATGAAATGTTACATTTTTGCGAGACAACTAGTTTGAGGATCTACCTATTTAATTTTACATCTATTCAGGTAGGCTCTCCTACTACATACAATATATATATGACCTGAAGTTTGGGGCCACCCAACCATTACATCAATATTAGCTTGTTGGACATCCCATTTCAAACTCACGGGCATTGCCCCTTCAGCCAAAATATCATTGGGCAAGGTCAGAATAATGTCGGGTCACGGGTGAGAAGATCTGGCTCACAATAGGCATCTATTCAGTAGGTGTTCAGTAGGGTTGAGGTCAGGGCTCCAATCAGGATGCTCCTCCACACCAAACCATGTCTTTATGGAGTTGGCTTTGCACACAAGGGGACCAGCCATGCTGGAAAAGAAAAGGGTCTTCCCCCAAACTATTACCACAAGGTTGGAAGCCCACAATTGTCTAAAATTTTTTTTTATGGTATAGCATTAAGGGAGGAGGTAGGGGTAGGAGATTTGTCCCAGTAATGTGCATGTCTCATCCATAAGGCCGGCTTCAAACCTATGCAAAATGAATCCGCATTCAATTTGCATAGCAGGAGAATGTGACTGGCTCTCTATTCAGGCCGAAATCGGACCTTAACCTGTAAACCAGCACGCAGTGGACCCCTGCCTAAAAGTTGACAACTATAGGTGATTATGGTGTGCCCAAGCACACCTTGCGCGCACGCCTACGCAGGTGCCTTACAGCAAGGGCTGCTGTTTGAGATTACAGGGTCCCATACAGCCTACCTGACAGGCCCCCTCACCCCCAATATAACAAAACAATATTTTCACTAAAAATACACTAAAATTGTTATTAGCGTACACAAACATAATAGCGAACCGGAGTGAACTAGCCCTTTAATTGATTTTTTTACATTTTTTTTTAATTATTTTATTTTTTACAATGGTTAAACATTATTTGTTACAATGTTTAGATTTTTTTTTTCAATGTATTTTTTTTTTTTACAGAACAGGGAAGCCGGCAGTGCCATGGGAGGGGGCCATCGCACAGTGAAAGGAAAGCATATGTAAGGGGGGGGGGGGATAGAAGTAGGCAGAACAGTGAGAGGGATCAGTGCAGGGGAAGCAATTACAGGAACGATGCCCTGTGTCTCTCCCTGCAGCAGCTAAATGCTGGCAGGAGGGAGAGAAACTGTCTTTTAGCTGCTGCAGAGAGCCGCACAGGCCATCTTTCTGTCATTGCCCCTCCATCCAAACACATCGATTTCTCCGGCTGTTCGGGCCCCCCTACAGGAGGGTTAATGGTCCCCCCTATCAGCAGCCCTACTTGTAGCAAAAAACTGCATCCTGGGATGTGTGATGTACACATCCCAGGATGCAGTGTTTGGCTGTGAGGCCCATGCACGCTTCCACATGTGTGCAGACACGTCGCAGGTTGGATAAGAGAATTCAGCAGTGTTTGTGATTGCACAGGACTGCTCTGATGAGCCACCAATATCTTTGTCATGTGATATATGTGTATGTGCCAGACTTTCAAAGAGGAGCGAGGAACAGACACTTCCCCTGGCTAAAGCTCCTCTTTAATGCAACTACTCCAAACTACCCATCCAATGAGGGGCGCACATTTGCTAGGCTGTCATCAGTAAGGTTGAATATCTTTCCTGTATGGATTCAGTTTTCCAGTAAACCCAGACTTCTGTAATTAAGACTTACTAGACCTGCTCTTTGCAGTCATAAAGGGCAAAATGAGCTTCAATCAGCCCCCACATCCCCGGTGACTGCGGAGGATAATTGTGTGTATTCTCACACCATCAAGAACCATTGAGCGACATTTATAGGTCTCCAAGGAGCAGCTGGAATCTTTCCCGATACCGCCCACAACGCGCCGCACTGTCATCTTCTTACACATATTACTGCCTTGCGCAAGTTATTTGTGAAGGGTACTGCAATGGTCTAATCCTTTATTGTACCGTCCAGATTTCTAGCTTAATCCTGAAAGAACATCTGAAAGGTCTTCATCGAATTACATGTTACCAAGACTTTCATAAAGCTGAAGTCTAATCTACTTATATTTTGCCTCCACTGGTTCCTCCTTTACCCCCTCATGGACATGAAAATTAAAAATGTAGAATCTTTTTCCAATTTTCACTGCATGCCTTATTTTAGACACAGCCAGGGGCGGCCCGTCCATTAAGGGCGCACAGGCGCCCTCCCCCCCTCTATCCACACCACCCACCTATATGGTTAATGGATAGATTCATGCATTGCATGAATCTATCCACAGCCACCCCCTATCCATGCATCTGGCCCCTTTCAGAATGCCGGGCACCTGAATTACACTGAGGGGGGAATTTTTTTTAGACGCACCCGATTAGAGTAAGAGGCTCCACTAGGCTTCAAAATAGGGTGGACTCGGAGAGCAGAGCATTGCACTCGGAGCCCAGCCAGGTGTGTTAGAAAAGAAAATGAATATTCGCTTTTCTAACACTGAATCGCCTCTCCGCCAATCAGGAAGCGTGGGTCTGATAACGGTTTCCTGATTGGCTGAAAGGCAAGGGAATCCTATTGGATGCCTAGGAGAAGGGGCGGAAACGCATGTGGCAAGCCACCATGATCTCAGAAGAGAAGAGTAAATATGAGTGGCTGTCAGATGCCCGCCACAGCCTGATCCCCTGCCAATGTGCCCGCCTCTCTGTGCCCATCACTTCTCCGCCGCCGATGGGGTAAGTGCCGATGGACAGTTGGGGGGGGGGGGGCCTTTTCGTGTGTCACTGGCATTTACTGGCAAGAGGAAAACATGCCAATTGTTTACTGTCTAACAGTAAAAATACTAACGGCTGGAAACACTGAAATCGGCAAAGTTCACTATAAAGTAGAACACCAAGCAGATATAAAAAGACACACATGAATGCGGCTGTGGACCCATTATTACATCTTTAAATGCACATTTGTTTTTTTATGTAGCGCCAGGCTCCCAATGACAAGGGCGCTACTTTAAATTTAGGGGGCGTCTCTCTTAAAGGGGTTGTAAAAGGTACAATTTTTTTTCCCTAAATATCTTCCTTTACCTTAGTGCAGTCCTCCTTCACTTACCTCATCCTTCCATTTTGCTTTTAAATGTCCTTATTTCTTCTGAGAAATCATCACTTCTTGTTCTTCTGTCTGAAACTCCACACAGTATTGCAAGGCTTTCTCCCTGGTGTGGAGAAAGCCTCTTGAGGGGGCGAGCAGGAGTTTTTCGGGCCTTGTGCCCCTCCTTGCGCGAGGTGAGTGTATGAGATTCCAGCCCCAGGACCACATTGATCCGAGGCTGCATTCCTATCAGGTAGGCCCAGCTATGCTGGCTGGGGGCTTTGGTTCTACAAGGGATCCCAAGCTGTCCATCCAAGTGGGGGAAGCTTCTTAGCGAAGGAAACCGGGGGAGGACCTGCCCTGGAGGAGACCAAGCAAGGCAAGCTGATGTCTCGGGATAGGCCTGGTGACCTCGTTAAGGGAAGGGATTCACTACACATTGTTTTACAGTCCCGCCGGATTGGCTTAAAGGCTCTTTTGCTGTAAGGCAGGAAGTTTGTGACTGAAATCCTGTGGCAGAGGATTCCTGACTATCCATCCTGTGCTCTTAGACAGTCAGTGGCAGAGACTGTCTCCATACTGTCCGTGCTTCACTCCGGCTGCTAGGCCATGTGAGAGGGGTCTATCTGGGTGAGCAATACCCACTCAGGAGTGAGTGGTGAATACTGGAACTTTAAATGCTTTTTGTGCATTCTGTACTGCGTACCCAGGGCTGCTGTTAGAAATCACAGGGGGGAGGCCCGTACAGCCTACCTGGCAGGGCCCTCCCCTCAAATATATTATATCTATATAAAAAAAAAACATTTTAACAATAAATATACTAAAATAATTCTTAGCAGACACACAGATAACAGAGAAGATGTGTGAATTAGCCCATTTTCAAATAATTTTCAACATTTTTGAACAAAAACATTTAATAATTTTTTTAAAAATCAATAAATAATTTTATTTAAAAATTTTTAGAAATAAATTTTATACAATTTTCTATTTTTTTTTAGGGGATTAGAACAATACAGGGTTAAACTTTTTTTTCTTTTTCTTTTTTTACAGGACAAGGAAGTTATGTCTGTGTCTCTCCCTGCAACAGCTAAAAGTCAGTGGGAGGGTTTCCAGCAATTGTTCCCTCTGGTGTTTGGGCCCCCCTGTATGCCCGGGCCCCGTAAAGAAGGACTGGTGGCCCCCCTATCAGCAGCCCTGCGTGTACCTGAACCTTCTCCTTCTCTCTATACTCTGTACTTCCTTCACAAGTTTTATGCAGCAAAAATAAAGCCCACAGTTGAAGGTTTTACATCTTGTGTGGATATTGCAATTTTCTACAGACTTACTTCCCTTTACAACGAACTTGGAGGCAATGTGCAAAACCCAAAATCTAAACCAGCAGCTCCTACGGTGGTAGCGCTGCATTTACATTAACGCAGAGTCTGTATCTGAATCGGACTTGGTATCCATCTCTTGCAGTCCAGGTACAGAAGATCAGACTGGGAGAGGGAGAAGCAGCACAAGGAACCAGTCAACTGTGTTGCAGTGCTCATGTGCTAAAAAAAAATGCTTGGTTGGAAGGAGAGAGCAGAGTGACAGAGGAGCTCATCATTCTGTGGCTTCTTCTTTCAGTGTCCTAACAGAGCCAACGGGGAGGAACAAGCCCTGTGGGTATTACTTAGATGCAGCAGAAAAAATATCAGGTCTTCTGCCCTGTATAGATCTGTATGGAAGAGCCCTGGGGCCATCATAAAAAAAAATACAAAATTCTGAGTTTCAAAGTCACAATTCTGAGTTTCAAAGTCACAATTCTGAGTTTCAAAGTCACAATTCTGAGTTTCAAAGTCACAATTCTGAGTTTCAAAGTCACAATTCTGAGTTTCAAAGTCACAATTCTGAGTTTCAAAGTCACAATTCTGAGTTTCAAAGTCACAATTCTGAGTTTCAAAGTCACAATTCTGAGTTTCAAAGTCACAATTCTGAGTTTCAAAGTCACAATTCTGAGTTTCAAAGTCACAATTTTGTATTTTTTTTTTTTTGATGGCCCCAGGGCTCTTCCATAGATCTGCACAGTGTTAAAGATGCAAAATATTCTTTTTATTGCAGAAAATAATGTGCCAAGAACTATTGGTGCCAACAGCGAATGTACTGAATTGAGAACACTCAACGATGACAAGACTGACACTTCAATGCTTCCCTCCTGCATTAAATATTTCACATTCATTATTGGTAAAGCTTGCAGAATAGAAACACCTTGCAGCCTACAAAGTGAACATTTTATTCTTTAGTTTTTTTTTATAAGAGCAAAGATTAGCGTAGGGATTTTAGAAAGTAGAATACATAAAACACTCACGCTTGTTTTGGTTTCCAAATCAGTGTAACTTCTCCTGGGTTCAACCAAGTCGGCGTCATCTACTCTGCTGGATACGGCGACTCCAATCGCCTCCTGGAAATAAAAATCACCACATTGACCTTGAGAACAATTCCCGGCAGGCGCAATCAGATATGAAATCCAGGAAACATCTCATAAGAAAAACACCAAAAGCCTTTCTGTCTCATGAAAAGCAAAGTGCGCCAATCATTATTCAGAGTATGAAGATAATGTACAAGGGGAGTACGGAGGAAAGCAAGCCCTGTGCATTCACCAAAACTAAGATTATCAGTAGGGACAAGGAACAAGATGCCACAAATATTAAAGGGTCACTAAAGGAAAAAATTTGTTTTGCTGAAATGACCGTTTACAGGGTATAGAGACATAAAAGTTAACTGATTCCTTTTCAAAATGATTAAAAATAGATAAAAATCAATCATATAATGTGCCTGCAGGTTAGTTTCACTTTTGAACTGGCTTCATGTTTCTGTGAAGTAGAAATAGACGCACAGAACAAAAACAAACAAATCCAGGGCAGTGTTTTGTTTTTAAAATGAATCTGATTGGTTCTGGGAAGTTTTAGACACACAGTAATGACAGCTCAGACCACAGTGAGAAAACTCCCAGCACTGTGGTTATAAGGAAACAGACAAGCAGGAAGTGTGGAGAACAGAGCAGGATTACAGCAACATCAAAGCAAAAATGAACAATAAGGACATGAAACCAGTACTGCAGTAAGGTAAAGGAAGCTATTTAGCTAAAAAAAATAAAAAATTCCTTTAGTGATCCTTTAAGCCCATCTCTCAATGATTTTTTTTTTGGTCTGAATTTATAAGTTTCTCAGCAGATACAATGAATGGATAAGGCAAAGTCTCCCTTAACAGGAAAAAAAAAACATTATAATGACCACAAGTCTGAGGACACCTGACCATTATTATGGCCACAAGTCTGAGGACACCTGACCATTAGGGTCCTTTCACACTAGCGGACCGTTCATCCGTTCATTACAAGTCCGTTTACGGACTTGTAATGAACCCCTATGGGAGCGGATCCGTTAGCGGATGATGCATCCGCTAACGTCCGCTAGATCCGCATCCGTTTTTGCGGACGGAAGAATGTCCTATTTTTCTTCCGTCCGGCCAAACGGATCGGATGCAAACGGACAGATGGTCCGTTTCCATCCGACTCCCCATAGGGGAGAGCTGAGGAGAGACGGGGCAGTCCCTGCACAGTGTGCGGGGACCGCCCCGTCCGCCGACAGCTGAGCGGAGACCCCCCCGCTGAGCTGACGGGCACACGGAGCGGACCGAAAAACGGTCCGCTCCGTGTGAAAGGACCCTTATTATGGCCACAAGTCTGAGGACACCTGACCCTTATAATGACCAACAGTCTCAGGACACCTGACCCTTATAAATGACCACAAGTCTGAGGACACCTGACTTTTTAATGACCACAAGTCTGAGGACCCCTGACCAATTTTTATGATTTGTAAATGTCAGAAGACAATATAAAGGAATGGTAGTGGTACAAAAAAGCACTTGTGGGTTTAACTAATCTTTTTTGTACAATTTTCCTTTAAGGGGGCATGACAGGGGGTGTGTCTTATGCCTACATATGTTTGCTAAAAGGTGTCCCTCGTTCCTGTTTCTTGTCTGGTTATTAGCCTAGGCTTATGACATCATGCACAGCTCTCTCTCTTACTCTGGGGGGCTTGTCATGAAGGGAGGGGGCGGGTCATAAGAGAGCCAATGAGAGCTTCCGAGACGGAGGTGTGCCTCTGTGTAAATCCAGGAAGTGAACAGGCAGCAGCTTCAGCTGCCCACAGATAAAATGGATGCAGCCAGACTCAGTGAAGGGAGATTTCTGCAGCATATTTGGCAAGTACAGTATATATACAATATTACGCAAAGTGGTTGGAGGGAAGCTTCAGAATGGCAAAGATGTTTTTATTACAAACGATGTGAGCAGACTGCAGTTCCTCTTTAATGTATTTGATAGCTGTAAGCCTGATGGACCATATTTCATGCTTTTTTTTTTCTCTCTAAAGATCTTCATTTGAATATAAAGCTACAAAGAAGTAAATTACTAATTTCTCCCTGAGATTTCTGTATCAATCTCAGATCTTCTCAGCATTGCACGGCACCTACAAGCAGTGTGATAAATACACGTGTTCCCGATTAGCAAGTATTTGTGGGTGACTACAGAAAACGAGGCTTTTTGTATGCTCCGTAGATGAGTGTGGCCCGTCCTTCACCCCCAACCTTGGTGTACATGGCGTAAAAGCATTACAGCTATAACGAAGGAAATATGTTCAAGTGAAAGGTGTTGAATGTTTTTTTTTATATTTGTGCATCAGCATTATAGAAGAATGGAAATGATGCATGTTGTGCTCTTCTGCGCGTCTCTCCGGGGCGATACTGTAGAAGAGCCAACAAACAAGCAAAGAATATCCCATCCACAGGCTTTGTATGACATTCACACACATTATAGACTAGTGGAGCGATGAAACTATTCTTCAGGGACACTCTGCATGAAATGTAACCCTCAATAACAAGTTACAGCAGCAACTATGTTTTTACCATTAAACACCAGAAAAAAAAAAAAAGTAAAAAGTCTAAATAAAATAAAGCAATTTATACTTTAATATTCACCTGTAATCTGGAGCCGTCCCCTACAGTAATCCTCTTTCACCACTAGGTGCTGTTAGGTTTCTGGGTGGAATGGCAGCCATTGTCTTTCAGCTCACTTCCTATGAGCCCAGGCTGTCATCGGCCCCACTCCCTGGCAGAATCCACCATGCTGGCCTACTACCACTCATTACATATGCCCCATTCACTTAATACACTTTCCCATGCAGAGCAAAGGATTACCTTTCATGCCTGAGGCTCTAATAGGTTTCAAAAAAGGGTCGGCTCGGGGCGCAGAGCACTGCGCCACAAGCACACCCACTTGTGTGACAATAGCAAATAAATATTCACTATGGTCTTCCTGATTCTCCTCCTGGCCAATCAGGAAGTGATTCCTGAGACCCATCACCCGACTGGCCGAAAGGAGAGGCGATCCGATTGGCTGCCTAGGAGGAGGAGATGCACGGAGGAGAAGGGCAGTGTACAGAGGTCAGTAGTATGCAGGGCAGAGTACAGAGGTCAGTAGTATGCAGGGCAGTGTACAGAGGTCAGTAGTATGCAGGGCAGTGTACAGAGGTCAGCAGTATGCAGGGCAGTGTACAGAGGTCAGCAGTATGCAGGGCAGTGTACAGAGGTCAGCAGTATGCAGGGCAGTGTACAGAGGTCAGCAGTATGCAGGGCAGTGTACAGAGGTCAGCAGTATGCAGGGCAGTGTACAGAGGTCAGCAGTATGCAGGGCAGTGTACAGAGGTCAGCAGTATGCAGGGCAGTGTACAGAGGTCAGGAGTATGCAGGGCAGTGTACAGAGGTCAGCAGTGGCAGCTGGTGGTATATTTGTGTGTGTGTGTGTGTGGGGGGGGGGGGGGGGGCAAACAATGCACCCACAGCCAGCCACCTCGGTCGTAAACACTCATGGCAATATAAAAAATGTGTAACAGAGCAGGTCTAGGTGTGCCGACAGCATCTGTTCTGAGGGTCGGAATGCAGAATGGCTAGTCCAAGCCCAAATAAAGAGGTCTCCAGAAGGATGGTGGGTTCCCATTCTTTCCCTACTCAACTGGAACCTCTCCCTGCCCCTAATCACTGTCCCTGTCAGACAGGTGACCTGTCCCTACACTACCCACACACCAAAAAAACGTGGCCAATAAGGGCCTTAAAGTGGTTGTAAACCCTCAGGGACAACTTTCACCTACAGGTAAGCCTAGATCTCCTAAACCTCCACAATTTAGGAAATGTTTGCAATGTCCCCAAAGGCCTCTTCTGTGCATGCGCCGACATGAAAAGGCACACTGCGCTGTTCCAAGCTGGGGTCATGCCGTGACAGGTGGCGCATGCGCAGGAGTGACGTCAGGCGGGGGTGAAGAGGGGTGAAGAATAGACGCTGGCTGCAAGTGAGGAAGACTAGGACATTGCAGGCTTCTCCTGCAGGTGACACGTAATGGGCTACAATGCGATGCATAGTAGCCCATTATGCTTTACCTTTGCAGGGAAACAAAGAGGAAGTAAAACCCATCAGGGTTTACTTCCTCTTTAAATAGGCTCTGCCTGACCCAAGATGGCTGCTAGAGTGACACGGGGCAGCATAATCCAATTGGACTGCTTCCGCAGTGACCTAGGAAGCCATAGAGCAGTGGTCTCCTAACTGGGGCTGGATGTGGCCATTTGCTTGCCTTTATCTGGCCCTTGGTGCACTACTCCTACACCTGACTCCAATGATGGGATACTATTCCTCTCACTGACAGCATCAATAGGGCACTATTCTTCCAAAAGATCCCAAAAAGGGGCACTATTCCTCCCATTAAAACCAATGATGGGGCATTGCTTTCTTCTACTGGCAACAGTCCGGCCCACCCAAAGCCTGAAGGACAGTAAACTGGGCTTTTGCTTAAAAATTTTGGAGACCCCTGCCAAAGAGGAACCATGTTCCTCTAGACTTCCTCTCCCCCTGCAATGCCGCTGCAGTGGAGCGCCATCTACAGTGAAGAAAGTACACTGCACCTGCCCACATTGGTGGCAGAACAGAGCAGCAGGTGGTAAAAAAAAGAAAAAAAAATGGTAAGAATGGGCAGCCGTGACAGGGGGCATTTAAATGATCCAGTTGCTTTGCCATGTAGTGAAGCACAGGTTCACTTAGGGATGTCAAACTGGTGGCACTCCAGCTGTTGCAGAACTACAAGTCCCATCATACCTCAGCCTGTGGGAGTCATGCTTGTAACTATCAGCTTTGCAATGCCTCATGGGACTCGTAGTTCTGAAGCAGCTGGAGGGCCGCCAGTTTGACACCTGAACGGGTAACCCCCCCCCCCCCATTTAGAAATGACCACAAGAGGAAGCATTTCAAAATCTATAAAATAAATACAATACTGAAAATATGGGACAGCAAGCATGCCAATGTAATAACTCCACGTCAAACATTGATTTTTTTGTTGGCAAGCTCTACTAGAAGTATTTGTACTTGGTAATGATAATCTGCTTTAAAGTGATTGCCCACCTTTTGTTAATTGATATGTCAGATGTAAAATCTGTTCTTATCCTGTTCCTTGCCTTATCTACATGAATACAGCAGCTTTCTCCTGCATCAATGTTGGCATTGCAATCCATCCATCTCCGGTAAGCTCCATTAATGGTGTAGCCAGACCTCCGCTCAGTCCTACAAGCCCCAGAGATTGCCAAGGCACCAGCTTTCTAATAAGCATGCTTTGCTCACCTGATTGGAGAACTGGGAACTCGCTGGCAGCGGGAAGGGGCCGATGGCCATCTGGTGAGCCGCATCTTTATTCCTGATGAAAGAAAATAAAATCATCTTTGTTATCGGCCACATAAAAACATGACAGCAGCTGTGTGCGCTTTTCTCACTGGGAAGAACAATTCCAAGGGCTGAATCTGTACAAATAGAACGCTTGTCAGTCAGCACAGGGAGAGAACGATTGATCGGCTGCCTTAGGATACAAAGTCTCTCCCTTTACTAAAAGGAGTCAGTCTCCGGAAAGCCAGGCTTTAGTTTGGGACAGATGCAGGCAGGTTACATTTCACTCAATTTCTTAAAGGGAATATGCAAAATATTAAATTGCCTAAATGGATAATAGAGAAAGCAAGCCTGCTTTCAGCAGCAATGTACCAATGCGTCGCCACTCTAGCCAGAGCGGGTGAAGTGCCTCCGGACAGACCTCTGCCACAGGCCTGGCTCGCCACTCTAGCCAGAGCGGGTGAAGTGCCTCCGGACAGACCTCTGCCACAGGCCTGGCTCGCCACTCTAGCCAGAGCGGGTGAAGTGCCTCCGGACAGACCTCTGCCACAGGCCTGGTAACTGAAATGTCACTTTAGGCTCCATGCACACTGAAGCTGATAAACTGCAGTTTATTGGCGTTTTGGCTTTTTTTTTTTTAAAGCCCATAAACGGAACTCTATGTTAGCCTATGTGCCCATGCACACCTGGGCGTTTTTCAGTGATAACAAGCTTTGGAGTTTATTGGCTTTTTTCTGAACGCCCGAAATATGCGTTCAAAGTGCCGGTAGGGAGAAAATAAAATTATTCATTACACAGTAAGTATAGCGATTAAAAAAACCAAAAAAAACGATGCAAGGCAGTGTATAGAGGTCAGTTGTATGCAAGGCAGTGTACAGAGGTCAGTAGGATGCAAGGCAGTGTACAGAGGTCAGTAGGATGTAAGGCAGTGTACAGAGGTCAGTAGGATGTAAGGCAGTGTACAGAGGTCAGTAGGATGTAAGGCAGTGTACAGAGGTCAGTAGGATGCAAGGCAGTGTACAGAGGTCAGTAGTATGCAGGGCAGTGTACAGAGGTCAGTTGTATGCAAGGCAGTGTACAGAGGTCAGTAGGATGCAAGGCAGTGTACAGAGGTCAGTAGGATGCAAGGCAGTGTACAGAGATCAGTAGGATGCAGGGCAGTGTACAGAGATCAGTAGGATGCAAGGCAGTGTACAGAGGTCAGTAGTATGCAAGGCAGTGTACAGAGGTCAGTAGTATGCAAGGCAGTGTACAGAGGTCAGTAGTATGCAAGGCAGTGTACAGAGGTCAGTAGTATGCAAGGCAGTGTACAGAGGTCAGTAGTATGCAAGGCAGTGTACAGAGATCAGTAGGATGCAAGGCAGTGTACAGAGATCAGTAGGATGCAAGGCAGTGTACAGAGGTCAGTAGTATGCAAGGCAGTGTACAGAGATCAGTAGGATGCAAGGCAGTGTACAGAGGTCAGTAGTATGCAAGGCAGTGTACAGAGGTCAGTAGTATGCAAGGCAGTGTACAGAGATAATTAGGATGCAAGGCAGTGTACAGAGGTCAGTAGTATGCAAGGCAGTGTACAGAGGTCAGTAGTATGCAAGGCAGTGTACAGAGGCACCCACCTTTAGGGTGACCACATCACGGCGCCCCGGCGCTATGGCCTACCTGGCCGGGGCGCGCGTGTCGCGTGGTGTTCCTGGTTTCCGGGACCATGTTGGTCCAGAGCATTTGAGCAGCGACGGGATCGACTGGGTTCCCACCTCTGAGGATCCCAAACGGTGTAGCTGTTCAGGTGGGGAGTCTGTCTGAGGAGCGCCAATGAGAGGCTGGCGATCCAAAAGGATTTCAACAAACCACCGGAGATCAAGGTAGCCGGACACTGAAGGATTGATCACCTGTCAGTCGGTACCTGGGCGACGTTAAGGAGATCCAGGTGTAATTCACCTAAGGAGGAGGATTGCCTCCGTAACTGCAATCAGAGAGGGCCTGTGGCAGAGGAGTCTCCCCGACGGTCATTTTAAGGAGGGTCTGTGGCAGAGACTTTTCCTCAAAGGTTCGAGCGATCCTCCGGCTGCCAGGTCAGTGAGAGAGGCCTGTCCGGGTACGCTATTCCACTCAGGCAGGAGTGGCGCAGAGAAGTGTTACGTTGGGGAGCAGGACTGTTTCCCTATTGCTACGCCTGAATTTGCTATTCTCCTTTCTTTCCTCACCACCAAGTTTCATTGTTTTTACCCGGCTGGGTAATAAAGAGCACAGCAAAGACACATGTTGCGGACATTCCTTTACTTCTACTATATACACCATTCACCCCTAGGAATTTCGGAAGAGCCACGAGGTAAATGTGCCACCCAAAAAAAAAACAGCAGCTCCTCTGGGGGGGGGGGGGGGGGGGGCGTTGTAGTGCTACAGGATTCTCTAGTAAAAATATAATTTCCGATACCTCAAAAATATTTGTTTTCGAATACAATAAGTGTATACTTGATTCTATATGTATTCACCATGAACACTTTTGTACTTTTTATTGTGGGGAAAAAAAATTGAAAACTTGAATAGAAATTATTGGAAAAATATATAATTTCTGCCTGGAAAGGCACTTTAAAACGATTACAGCCTCCCTCTACAATCGTGCTACTCAGATGCTACCACTTACCTGTGACAAGTGATGAGCCACTTTAATCAAACAAAATTAAGCTTTTTCCATGGATTAGACAGAATCAGAGGAAAATTCAACACATCACTTAGCAAGAACATCAATGTAATTGTATCGTCCTTCACCCGTCAATGTAACACCTCGCTGTAATCATGGCTGAACAGTAAGAGGATGAGAGAGGGATGGGCGTCACAGGGACCCCTGAAACCTTCTGGCTAGCATTCAGATCATGCAATTGTGCAGGCATGAGATGCCAAGGACACCTTCACCAAATGGGTACACAGGCTGGCATGTGCCATCATCCAACCCTGGGAGCATGGCAGGGCTGTCAATGAGAGGGCACACCTGGGCACTGCCCAGGGGCCCCAGCATGCATATTTGTTTTTAATCCTTTTAGGCCTAAGCCTATTTCTGACATTTGTTGCTCACAAGTTAAAATCTGCATTATTTTCTACAAAAATTACTTAGAACCTCCAAACATTATCATACCGCCCAACATTTTGAATGAGGGACACCTACTATGTATGTAGGCAAAGGACACCCCCCCCCCCCCCCCCACTTAAAAAAAAAAAAAGGTTAACTCAATAAACAAGGGACTTATTTTTACCACTACTATTCCTTAATATTGGCTTTTAAATTTACAAATACAGCAATTTATAATTTGGATTAAAGGTTCAGTGCTGGAAAACACTTTTTGAAAGACAAAAAGTGCTTTTTTTTATACAACTATATAGATCAGACCGGGAAGAGGGACAGACTCACATTGTTCCAAATCAGGGACAGTTGGGAGCTATGCTATTATATATATATATATATTATTATTTGTGAAAGTGATATATATATATATCACTTTCACAAATAATAATAATGAAAAAAAAAAACGAAACAGTGAAATTAGCCCAATTTTTTTGTATAATATGAAAGATGATGTTATGCCGAGTAAATAGATACCCAACATGTCATGCTTTGAAATTGCACACACTTGTGGAATGACAAACTATGGTACCTAAAAATCTCCAGGCGACGCTTTAGAAAAATTGAATGGTTAACAGGTTAGAGTTACAGAGGAGGTCTTTTGCTAGAATGATTGCGCTCACTCCGACGATCGCAGCAATATCTCACATGTGTTATTTAACCACTTAAGGTCTGCCCAAGGCCGATATACGTCGGCAGAATGGCACGGCTGGGCAGGGCCGCCATCAGGAATTATGGGGCCCCTTACACAGCTGAAATTGTGAAGCGGGGGGGGAACTCCGGACCCCTAAAACAAAAAAAACTTTTTTTTTTTGTTTTTTTAGGGGGTTCCCATCCGGGCCCCTTACAGGTGTAATGCCTGTACCCCCCTGATGGCAGCCCTGCGGCTGGGCACAGGCACGTACAGGTACGTCCTCTTTAAGAGCCCAGCCGTGGATCCCAGTGCGCGTCCACGACCTGGTCCGAAGCTCTCACCGTGCCCGCGGGACCCCATCGCTGCCAGTGTCCCGCGAGCGGTCCCCGGAGCTGAAGAACGGGGAGAGCTGTGTGTAAACACACCTTTCCCGTTCTTCACTGTTGCAAAGACGTCACATGTCCAGCCCCGCCCCCCTACAGTTAGAAACACAAATGAGGTCACACTTAACCCCTACAGCACCCCCTAGTGGTTAACTCCTTCACTGCAATTGTAATTTTCACAGTTAGCAGTGCATTTGTATAGCACTTTTCGCTGTGAAAATAAATGTCAATGGTCCCAAAAATGTGTCAAAATTGTCCGATGTGTCCACCATATTGTCGCGGTCATGAAAAAAATAAAAAAATAAAACGCTGATCGCCGCCATTAGCAGTAAAAAAAAAAAAATTAATAAAAATGCTATAAAACTATCCCCTATTTTGTAAACACTATAAATTTTGAGCAAACCAATTTTTTTTTTTACCAAAAATAGGTAGAATACATATGGGTCTAAACTGAGGAAAAAATATGTTTTTTTTGAGGATATTTATTATAGCAAAAAGTAAAAAATATTATATATTTTTTTTTAAATTGTCGCTCTATGTTTGTTTATGGCACAAAAAATAAAAAACCGCAGAGGTGATCAAATACCACCTTCGCGGGAGGCTCTTTACCGAGACTGGAGATGCAGGGTGTCAGACTGACACCCCGCATCACCGATCGCCGTGCTGCACGCCCCCACGGGCGCACACCGGCATGTAATCTTGCGGGACGTCAATAGACGTCCAGTCAGGATTACAGAACCACTTCTCGGACGTCAATTGACTAGGCGGGAAGTGGTTAAATAATTTATCCCTTTTCAGAAAGTCATCCAGCCATTGCTTTCCAGTATGGCGCTATGGATCAGCACCACTCACATCGCACAAATGCGCAGTGTGTTAGAAATGAACAGTCCATGCCTCTCTGTCCATCTGGTGGGAATTGGCAGAGAGGAGGGAAAGGAGTTGGGCTGGCACCGCTCGGTGTTCCGCAGTCTCAGGACGGGCAACACCAAGCTTGGTCCTTATTCCAATTACACACAATGCATTAACTAAACATCATAAATCAGCAATGCACCGAGGATGCCTGGCAGGCGGACCTTTGTGCACCAACGTATCACCAGATAATAAATAATATGTAATCCTGGAGCTATTAGCTGCTGTCACAGCCCAGAAAAACAAAAGGATTGCAAAATATCGGATTGCAAACAGGAGGGCAGGCAGAGAATAGAAAGAAAGGGGAGCAAATATCACAGCGAGACAAAAAGACAGCGGCGCCAACACAGGGGCGCTTTTCATTTATTCTTATTTTTTTTGTACAAATGTAAAATCCTGCAATCCATCCGATGTGCCGTGTGACTTATAGACCAAAACTAAAACAACATAAATCAAGGAGAAGCATCAGAGAAGGTGACAGCGCGGTGTGAGGTCATCTGAGTGCGGATCAATCAATGTCTCTTGTGCTGGCCGGCATTTACTAAAACTGAGTGCAAAATCTGGAGCAGCTCTACATAGAAACCAATCAGCTTCCATTTTTTTATTTTATTAAAAGCTTAACCACTTAAGGACCCCTTCACGCCAATATACGTCGGCAGAATGGCACGGCTGGGCACATTCATGTACCTGTCTCTTTAAGCCCAGCCGTGGGGTCGCGAGCGTGCCGCCGGTGGCGCTCTCTCGACCTGGTCCTAAGCTCCGTGACCGCGGGACCTGATCGCCGCCGGTGTCCCGCGATCGGTCACCTGAGCTGAAGAACAGGGAGAGGTGAGTGTAAACACACCTTCCCCGTTCTTCACTGTGGCAGTGCCATTGATCGCTATAAATTTTGCGCAAACCAATCGGTAAAACGCTTATTGCGTTTTTATATACAAAAACTAGGTAGAAGAATACGTATCGGCCTAGACTGAGGTGGGAAATTTTTTTTTTTTCAAAATTGTCGCCTCTATTTTTGTTTATAGCGCAAAAATTTTAAACCGCAGAGGTGATCGAATACCACCAAAAGAAAGCTCTATTTGTGGGGAAAAAAGGACGCCAATTTTGTTTGCGAGCCACGTCGCACGGCCGCGCAATTGTCAGTTAAAGCGACGCAGTGCCGAATCGCAAAAAGAGGCAAGGTCCTTAACCTGTATAATGGTCCGGGTCTTAAGTGGTTAAAGGGGTTGTAAAGGTACAATTTATTTTTCCTAAATATCTTCCTTTACCCTAGTGCAGTCCTCCTTCACTTACCTCATCCTTCCATTTTTCTTTTAAATGTCCTTATTTCTTCTGAGAAATCCTCACTTCCTGTTCTGTCTGTAACTCCACACAGTAATGCGAGGCTTTCTCCCTGGTGTGGAGTGTCGTGCTCGCCTCCTCCCTTGGACTACAGGAGAGTCGGGATGCCCACTAACACACAGCCTCTTTTCTCTATCTGCAACATAGAGAGCGTCCTGACTCTCCAGTAGTCCAAGGGAGGGGGCGAGCACGCCACTCCGCACCAGGGAGAAAGCCTCGCATTACTTTGTGGAGTTAGACAGAAGAACAGGAAGTGAGGATTTCTCAGAAGAAATAAGGACATTTGAAAGCAAAATGGAAGGATGAGGTAAGTGAAGGAGGACTGCACTAAGGTAAAGGAAGATTTTAGGAAAACATTTTTTTTTACCTTTACAACCCAAGTGCTGGGGTCAGATTAGGGCTGCAACTGACGATTATTTTCATAATCGATTAGTTGGCCGATTATTGTTTTGATTAATCGCCTTAAGAAAAAAAAAATTGCATTTTTTTTTATTTGGGCCAATTTGTTGTTGGGCAGATTACAAAACACAAATTGCAGCAAAAACACATTACATGATTTTCTGCAGCTTCTTCATTGAAGTATATTAAACAAAACAAAAAAAAAAAATAGCACAGTTATGCGTTAAAAAGTCCTTTCCCTTTCCAAATACGCAGCAGCTGAAAAAAAAATCACGGATGTGAACGTGTCCCAGAGGAAAACATGTAACTGAACTGTAGTGTGTTTCTGCAAAAAGCACCAAAAAACAGAGGTGTGACCCCCGGCCTGAGATGTTTAGTAACATAATGGGGTTAAAAAAAATAAAATAATTAAGTACAAAAAAGAGCAAATAATCGCTACTGTGAGAGTCGGTTCACACACAAGCGGCACGACTCCGGGGGCGGCTCTGCAAGTCGTCCTGTGGACGGCTCCAGAGGCGATTTGCAAGACGACTTCTGTATAGAAGTCAATGCAAGTCGCCCCCGAAGTCTGCGATTTTTATTGGTACTGCGACGTTATGGCGGACACATTTGACACATTTTTGGCGCCATTCACATTTATACTGCGATCAGTGCTATAAATATGCACGAATTACAGTATAAATGTGACTGGCATTGAAAGGGTTAACACTAGGGGGTGAGGAAGGGGTTAAATGTGTATGCTAGGTGTGTTCTAACTGTGGGGGGAGGGGGGGTGACTGGAGGGGTGACCGATCTGTGTCCCTATGTAGGAAGGAACACAGATCGGGCTCCTCCTCTCCAGAGACAGGACGCTGTCTCTGTGTAAAACGGCAATGAGAGATGATCTATGAGAGATCATCTCTCATTCGCCCACAGATCGCATCGCAAACGGCCACTCTGATTGGCCGTTCGCCGCGATCTGTGATTGGCCGTGTCCAAGGGACACGGACAACACAGGGCTTCCCTGCAGCGCGCTCTACAGCGCGCGCTGGGAACGCCTGAATGACATGCCGTCAAATGACGGCATGTTGGATATTCAGGCCCGCGCTGTTGCCGTCATCCGACGGTAGCGTGGGCCTGAAGTGGTTAAAGGGGTGTTCCAGCCAAAAATGGTGTTTATTAAAAGTCAGCAGCTACAAAAAGTGTAGCTGCTGGCTTTTAATAAACACTCACTTACCTGCTCCTGCATTCCAATGACGCGCCGACCGGGGCTCCGCTCCTCTCCCCCCCTCCCCGCCCGGCGTCTCCATCCCGACTATGGGCACCCAGCCGTGCCAGCCTTCGGCTTCACGGCCGGGCAACCACTGCGCATGCGTGAGCCGCACTGCACATGCGCGCGCGGCTCGTCACTGATTGGACAGGCGATCGCATGGGACCCGTTATGTGTCCCATGCGATCACCTACAGGAAGGGGCTGGTGTAGGCGATTAAGGCTTGATCGCCTAACCAGCCCCTCGGCGGAAGCAGGAAGTGGGACAGGAAGTCCCACTCCTCCTGAAGCCCCCACTCCCCCCCCCAAAAAAAATTACATGCCAAATGTGGTATGTAAGGGGGAGGGGAGGGGATTAAGGGAAACCTCATTTTTAGGGTGGAACTCCTCTTTAACTTTACTTCTCCTCTATTTTCCACTGGGTGCACTTTCTTTACCCCTTTTTTTCCATATCTAGACACCACTCTGCGAGTGTTATGCAGAGGTAGTTGGACCATACAGGTCACTTTTTTAAACAAGTATCCATCTGTATGTTGATTGGTCCATATAATAAAACCTTTTTTACTCTGAGCCTGGCCTCCAAAGTCCCGTTTCCTTGGGGGTATTTTTTTTTGTTCTATAGTTACCAGGGATGTGGCCACCCTCTGATCATCCGGATGTGTAAACTCTTCTCTTTTTTTCACATTTATTTACTGTGGGACAAGCCTTTATCTCAGATACTGAAAAAACAGACTGATTTCTCCCATCCTTAGGACAGGAGAACCAGCCTGTAAATTGCGAGAGTGGTGACTGCAAGCTGAGCCGAGTGTCCGTCTAGACTGACACTCTTTCACACACCAGCCACCCCCTCACATACGAGCAGGGAGTAGTACAGCTCCTCCTCCTCCTTCCAGTCCCGCCCACACTATCCCGGCCTGCTGTATCTGAAGAGAGGGGATTTAAGCGTGAACAATATGAAAATCAGCAGCATTCCTGGCTGTGTGTGAATGATGCCTGAGATTCTAGCTTGGACCGTGGGTAAATGTGTTCACTGCAGTACACTGTAATCACTGAACTGCATTATCTCCATATCTTCTCTCCCCCATCTATCTCCCTCCCCCTCTCCTGTTCTTTCAAGACATTCACAATTTACTTTCACTTTAAGTTAGGCGTTGTGGGATCGTAGTAAAGGGCCTCAGGATATATATATATATATATATATATATATATATATATATATATATATATATATATATATATATATAGTGACAAAGTCAGGTAAATCTGTGGGTGTTGTCACAGACGGGAGATACATTTCTGCCTTGTTTAGACAATTCACCAATTACTATTAGGTGTCGGCTGTAGAAATAGCCAGAAAGGTTTAGGGCGTTGGAAAACTTCAGCTGTTCAGAATGAGGCAATTAAGGCCTCTATAAGTTATCCAAGGGATGACTACTGATTGCTGCATCCTGGGGCTTTTTGAGTTAAGGAGAGCAGTCAGAAAGACTTCTGAAGAGGTGAGGTGGTTGTTGATTTTTCTGTGTGATAAAAATCAAAAAGACTATTGTTTCTCTGCTGTATCACCAGCAGTGTCTGCCCAGCAGTAGGCTGTGCCAGACTCCATAGGTAGGTTCCTGTGTGGTGAAGGTAGATGCCCCAAGGGGCCAGCGTTTATTTTATGTTTTGTTTATGCGGTTAGGATGCTTGCACTTGTATGGAAGAATAAACCAAACTCTGTTTTCAATCGTCTTCGGCTGCCACTCTGTATAGTTCAGTGTGTAGTGAACCCATCCAGGGGGTCACAGCCCCCCCCCCCCCCGCTACCGAGCTAACCCCTTACAATATATATATATATATATATATATTTGCATTTTATAGTTGGCCCCCCTACTTTTGTTCCTGTTCCCCCATGTGCCCCCCCACTGGGTGGCACCGCTTTGTCAAGTGCAATTCCACCGAACCAAATGCTGTCAGAAAAAGGTTTTCTTTAACCTTTTGCACTGAATGTTCCTTATAAAATAATAAAGTGGTGGTAAACCCCGGAAATGAGTACTAGCCTCAACCCAAAGCACCTAGTGGGAATAATGTCTCCTCTCTCTTCCGTTTATCTGCAGGAGTCACTTCTGAATATATAGGCTGACACTAGACAGACAATCCCAGAAGATGCCCCCCTAATCCCTCCAGCACACAACTGGTGATTGACACGTTTCCTTATGAGTTTATGTAGAAGAGGGCGTGTCCATTCCCTCCACTCCATTCCCTCCACTCAGGTCTCAGATTACACTCATCTCCCTGCTACAATAAAAAGGAAGGTTTGAACAGCCGCACTCCAAAAAATGGTTCCTTTTATTGTAAAATCAAATCACAAAAATACATGCCACAGCAAAAAAACGGATGCAAACTGACGCGTTTCACACTAACTCAGTGCTTAATCATAACTATCAAAGCTATGATTAAGCACGGAGTTACAGTGTAAGATGCGTCAGATTGCATCTGTTTTTTTGCTGTGGCATGTATTTTTGTGATTTTACAATAAAAGGAATAATTTTTTGAAGTGCGGCTGTCCAAACCTTCCTTCTTATTGTGGCATTATCGTATGCATTGCCAGCACCCCTGGCTTTGGATCCAGTGAAGGGGTTCATCAATTACACCTGAGCGGTTACTCGCTTCTACACTCAGCTCCCTGCTTTAGACTGTACAGTGTGTAACATCAAATCCCTGCCCACCCCCTTCCGAGGCTAAGAAATGCTGTACAGTAAAACCTTGGTTTGCAAGCGTAATTAGTTCCAGAAACATGCTTGTAATCCAAAGCACTTGTATATCAAAGCATTTTTTTTACAGGGTATAAAAGAGAAAAGAGAGGCACCTCTAAGTGTAGCAATAAGTTGCTAAATGTTGTACCTTCATTAAATGTAACCATATTGCTACATTTAGAGGCTCCTCTCTTCTTTTTATACCCAGTTGTGACATGACGCTACTTGTATATCAAGACATCGCTTGTATATCAAGGCAAAATGTATTAAAACATTTTGCTCGTCTTGCAAAACACTCTCAAACCAAGGTTTTACTGTATTTTGCATTGAAGTGGAGGGGAGAGGACAGCAGATAAACAGGTACAACGTATGTAGGAGGATTTGTTAAGCTCTGTGTACTCAGGTCACTTCACTGGGTATATGTGAGGGTTTACAATCACTTTTAAGTAGTGATTCTAAAGATTGACGATCTTTTACCTTCATGCATTCTAGGTAAAAAACCTTCAGTATGCAACTACCCCCGCAGCCCCTCTAATACCTACCAGAGCCTGTCGGCAATATAGCGATATGCACTAAAGCAGCAGCTGCTATTCTGGATCCCTGCTTCCTTATTGGCTGAGAGACAGCAGCGGGAGCTGCTGTCAATCCCAGCTAGTCAGGAGGGTGCAGGGGGTGAGGCCAAGCCCTGTTCTGGGTGTCTTAAGGGCACACAGAGCGGGGCATGCAGAAGTGCACCCAGGGCTGCCGTTAGAAATCTCGGAGCCTACCAGGCAGGGCCCCCCATGTATAAAAAAAAAATTGTGGACACAAACAACAGAGAACCTGTGTAAATGCGCCCCTTTATATTAGAACAGAGAGGGGGATCGGTGCAGGGGAAGAAATTACAGGAACAATGCCCTGTGTCTATGTCTCTCCCTGCAGCAGCTGAAAGCTGGTGGGAGGGAGATAAACTGTCTTATCTGCTGCAGAAAGCCGCACAGGACATCTTTCTGTAATTGCTCCTCCACCCAACAACACTGATCCTCCTGCTGTTCCGGCCCCTCTGTGTGCCGGGGGCCCCCTACAGGAGGGCTGGTGGTTGCTATGGGGACACTCTGAGAAGAGGAGAAGCCAGGAGGATCCAAGAAGAGGAGGATCTGGGCTGCTCTGTACAAAACCATTGCACAAAGCAGGCAAGTAGAACATGTTTGTTATTTTAAAAAAAATAAAAAATTCAGCCATGCCCAGCCTTAGTCATAGCCACATCACTTAAAGTGAAGACTTCTCAAATATCGACCGCAAATGCAAATAAAAAAAAAAAAAGTCTAAACCCTGGAGGGAACATTACAATTTATATAGAGTAAGCCTGAAAACATACATAAATCATGATAAAATCATACAAATAAAACATGTGAAGGTTCACAGGCAGCTCTCATAAAGCCCATATCCATTCATTAAATATGTCATCTATAATATATTATACTATAATAAGTGAAATGCCGATGGGTCTTAACCACTTAAGACCCGAACCATTATGCAGAAAAAGGAGCTGGCCAGTTTTTGCGATCCGGCACTGCGTCACATTAACTGACAATTGCGCGGTCGTGCGATGTGGCTCCCAAACAAAATTGGCGTCCTTTTTTCCCCAAAAATAGAGCTTTCTTTTGGTGGTATTTGATCACCTCTGCGGTTTTTATTTTTTGCGCTATAAACAAAAACAGAGCGACAATTTTGAAAACTTTAACTTTTTTTGCTATAATAAATATCCCCCAAAAATATAAAAAAAAATTTTTTTTATTTTTCCTCAGTTTAGGCCGATACGTATTCTTCTACATATGTTTGGTAAAAAAACAAACGAAAACCCCCCGCAATAAGCGTTTATTGATTGGTTTGCGCAAACGTTATAGCGTCTACAAAATAGGGGATAGTTTGATGGCATTTTTATTAATATTTTTGTTTACTACTAATGGCGGCGATCTGCGTTTTTTTTGTGACTGCCACATTATGGCAGACACATCGGACACTTTGACACATTTTTGGGACAATTGTCATTTTCACAGCGAAAAGTGCTATAAAAATGCACTGCTTACTGTGAAAATGACAATAGCAGTGAAGTTGTTAACCACTAAGTGGCGCTAAGGGGTTATGTGTGCCCTAAGGAAATTATTCTTACTGTAGGGGGGCGTGGCTGTAGGCGTAACATCACTGATCATCATTCCCTATATCAGGGAACAGACGATTAGTGTCACTGCCACAATGAAGAACGGGGAAGGTGTGTTTACACTCACCTCTCCCTGTTCTTCATTTCCTGTGACGGATCGCGGGACACCAGCGGCGATCGGGTCCGCGGGTCCCACCGGCGCGGTCACGGAGCTTCGGACCCAGTTACATGCGCGCGCAACCCACGGCTCTTAAAGGCGTACGTGCCTGTACCCAGCCGTGCCATTCTGCCGACGTATATAATCGGTAGGGGGTCCTTAGGTGGTTAACATGCAAAGCCAAAATCCCATCTATGATTAAGGCCACAGGGAACTCTAGTTTGCAACTTAAAAACCCACAAGGTCTCTTTCTTCAAATGCAAATATCTCAGATCTTCTCCAAGACAAAAACACTCTTGCAGTACCATGACACATCTCCTGCATGTATACCAGAAACATTTAGAGAAATTAGAGTGCTACGGGGATTTAGGGCTACACAATAGTGATCCCTGATCCTAACCTCATAGTGGTACTCATACAACGGACATATCGGGTCTCACATTTGGAACAACCAATCATGCAGCCAACACTATTTCTATTACAATTCATATACTGTTTAACAAGGAAAGTCTCACCTGCTGAGAGTTCTACCCCATGAGTTTAATATGAACTCCACAATAATGGCAGGTCTTTTAAATGTGGGGTGCATTTGTATTCACCCCACTTTACTCTGATAATAAAATCTAGTGAAACCAACTGCCTTTAGAAGTCACCTAATTAGTAAATAGAGTCCACCTGTGTGATTACATTGCAGTATAAATACAGCTGTACTGTGAAGCCCTCAGAGGTTTGTTAGAGAACCTTAGTGAACAAACAGCATCATGAAGGCCAAGAAACACACCAGACAGGTCAGGGGCAAAGTTGTGGAGAAGTTTAAAGCAGGGTTAGGTAGTTAGTCCCAAGCTTTGAACATTTCTAGGAGCTCTGTTCAATCCATCATTGGAAAATGGAAAGAGTATGGCACAACTGCAAACTTACCAAGACACGGCCGTCCACCTAAACTGACCGGGCCGGGCAAGGAGAGCATTCAGAGAAGCAGCCAAGAGGTCCATGGTAACTCTGGAGGAGCTGCAGAAATCCACAGCTCAGGTGGGAGAATCTGTTCCCAGGACAACTATTATGTGGAAGAAGGTGCGCTCGTCAGATTAGACCAAAGTGGAACTCTTTGGCCTAAAAGCAAAACTTTATTTGTGGCAGAAAACACTGCACCTCACCCTCCGTGAAACATGGTGGTGGCATCATCATGTGGAGGGGATGCTTTTCTTCAGCAGGGACAGGGAAGCTGGTCAGAGATGATGGGAAGATGGATGGAGCCAAATACAGGGCAATGTTAGAAGAACACCTGTTAGAGTCTGCAAAAGACTTGAGACGGAGGCAGAGGTTCATCTTCCAGCAGGACAACGACCCTAAACATACATCCAGAGCTACAGTTTAATGGTTTAAATCAGGGGTCTCCAAACTGCAGCCTGAGGGCCAGATGTGGCCCTTTGTTAGCCTTCAACCAGCCCTTGGGGCACTATTCCTTCCACCCAGGGGCTTTGCTAGGTGCTGGGGGGGGGGGGGGGTTTGGGTGCGGTCGGTGGAGTGGCGCGGAGTGACACACATACCCTGACCTACGTGTGTGTACACCCACTGACATAACCTACATACACTGACCTGACCTGTCCTGCATACACTGACCTGACTCACTGACCCGACTTGAATATGAATTTTCCAAGAACAGACAGGTGATCTTTTTTTAAATGATATTACTTGTAAAAGCTCTTCATATAGGTTCACAGTGAACCTATATGAAGAGCTTTTACAAGTAATATTTAAAAAAAGATCAGTAACAGCTCCACACAGTGCACTGACCTACCTTAGCAGCCTCAGCCTTGGTGTGCGGTCACAGCAGGGCAGGCACTGGCAGTCAGAGAGGAGCCGAGGAGAGCCACCCGCCTGAGCGGGGATGTGGTGCGGCGGCCGAATTGTAATTCCGGCCGTGGAGCCTGCAGTGCCTATGATGGACGTCACATGTCCCGCTATTGGCACTGCAGGCTCCAGAAGGCGGGGCAGCATTCGATTAAATTGTTAGCCCTGAGCGTCTGGGAGTCAGGACCAATCTGATGCCAAAAGTGGCCGAGTGCCGCCAGCGCCGAGTGTCGCCGAGTACGGCACTCGGTCACCTACGGCATCAGGTCCTGACTCCCAGACGCTCGGGGCTAACAATGTGATCGGATGGGGCATAGACTCTGGGCTTTTCGGGGACCCATTCGGGGCTCCAGCCCCCCAAGCCATGCCCTAAAGACGCCCCCTGCATCCACCGATTTGAGGCACTATTCCTCCCACTGACACCAACAAGGGGGCACTATTTCTTTCACGGTTACCAATGATGGGATACTATTCCTATTACTAATAGGGGGACTACTACTACTCCTACTGACCACCAGCCTTAAGGCCATATTTATTTTCACTGATGCTGGGCCCAGGACATTTTCTGACCCCGCTGGCCACAATCCGGCCCTCCTAAAGTCTGAACATCAATAAATTGGCCCTTGGTTTGAAAAGTTTGAAGATCCCTGGTTTAGATCAACGCATATCCATGTGTAAGAATGGCCCAGTCAAAGTCCAGACTTAAATCCAATTGAGAATCTGTGGCAAGACTTGAAAATTGCCGTTCACAGATGCTCTTCATCCAATCTGACAGAGCTTGAGATATTTTGCAAAGAAGAATGGGCAAAAATGTCCCTCTCTAGGTGTGCAAAGCTGGTAGAGACACCCCCAAAAAGACTTGCATCTGTAATTGCAGTGAATGGTGGTTCTACAAAGTATTGACTTCAGGTGGGCTGAATACTGTTTCAAGGCACTGTAAACGTGCCTAAATGCCCAATGTGAGTCTGGGTGCTATTCGCAGTTAATGGCCCCATTCCATTGTAGCTCTGGCTTTATGTTTAGGGTTGTCGTCCTGCTGGAAGGTGAACCCCCCCAGTCTCAAGTCTTTTGCAGACTTTAACAGGTTTTCTTCTAAGATTTCCCTGTATTTGGCTCCATCTTTTGTCATGCAACAAAACACCTAAAAAACATGTGAAAAAGCACGATTCAAAAATATGCCAAAGTCAGTTCTAAGAAAAAGGTACAGAATCTAGTTTGTCGCATTTTTGGAATAGAGGGTAACCCCCATTAAAGTGGTTTGTCAGGAAAGGTTCCATCCGCTGGTAATATTTATTATTATTTGGCTTGCAGTACTGTGGTTCACCAGCAGGTGTCTCCTGGCAGTTTGGAACTGTCAGGAGGACTTCTCCCTGCTGGTGTTATATCATCTTTGGGATGCAGTACCAGTTTCCACCAGCGGATGGATCCTGGAAGTGCGGAGCGTACGGCTCTTTATGCTTTCAGGTGCAACTTGAAGCCAATTACTGACATCCCTATTTATAACCGGAGAGTGCAAGCACACCTCGCCTTGGTATCTCTCTCCCTGACCTTAAGCCTGTGATCCTGACGTTGAGCCTGCATCTTCCTGACCTGATCCCTATCCTGAACCCATCCTGGACTTGCCCTTCCTGCTTCACCATTGCCTTGGATCCCTGTCCCCTAGTTACCTGGATCCCTGTCCCCTAGTTACCTGGATCCCTGCTTTGCAGCACATCCATCCGTCATCTCCCTGTTCCTGTTCATCCCCTGTCCTCGTCTATCTTCTGATCTCCCTGTGTATGACCTCGGCCTGGCCCGTTTACGATTACGGTATCTCCCATCACTGTACATATTGTCTTCCTTGGGTCACTGTTTATTGGTTTATTTATTGCACTGTGTTCTGTTGGAGGTGGCTGTGTGTTATTCCCCTTTCTTAATAAATTATTATATTTTCACCTATATACATTTTGGGTCTCCTCTTTGCAGTCACACAATCTGGTCCACAAGCTCCTCTGACAATGTTAAAATCTCACAAAAGCGCTAAAGCGCAAAAAAGCTTGAAAAATTTGACTTTCCCATCGTGCTGCTCAGATGTGAATGAGGCCTTGAGGTTGGTACTGGATAACATAATAAAACACTTAGCCCTGGTTCACATTGATGCTACATCGAAATCGCACTACATCAAATGAAGTAGCGCATTTTCAAAGTAGCAAGGTCATCACAATTTCAGCTGCTACTTCCGGTGCGGCCCTGCAAAATTGGTGTTGCACCGATTGGAACAGTGCCATTGCCTCTGTAGCACTACCCCCGAAGGAGCTGTTGGTTATTTTGGGTGGCACATTTACCTTGTGGCTCTTCCGAATTAATAGGGGTGCATGATGCATTTAGTAGAAGTAAAGGAATGTCCGCAACAGGTGCTCTTTGCTGTGCTCTTTATTACCCAGCCGGGTAAAAACAATAACTTGTGGTGAGGAAAGTAAAGTTGAAGGAAGAAAGGAGAATAGCAAATTCAGGCGTGATAATAGGAAACAGTCCTGCTCCCAAGCATAACACTTCTCTGTGCCACCCCTGCCTGAGTGGGTTTAGTGTACCCGGACAGGCTTCTTTCACTGACCTGGCAGCCAGAGTATCACTCGGACATTGGTAGGATAAAGTCTCTGCCACAGACCCTTCTTGGTGAACGTCAGGGAGACACCTCTGCAACAGGCCCTTTCTGATTTGTATTATGGAGGCAATCCTCCTCCTTAGGTGAATTGCGCCTGGATCTCCTTCAACTTGTCGCCCAGGTACCGACTGACAGGTGATCAATCCTTCAGTGTCCGGCTACCTTGATTCCCGGTGGTTTGATCGAGGCCCTTTTGGACTGCCAGCCTCTCAATGGCGCTCCTCAGATGGACTCCCCACCAAACAGCTATACTGCTTAGGACAGGGCTCAAAATTTCAAGTCCTGAGCTACTAGCCAGGCCTCAAGAGATACTCGCCACCAGTTGCCTCACCTAATTCATACACTTCCCTGCGCCTAATTGAACCCGTAAACACGCCCTCGTAGATTATCTCATGGAATGACACTGTTAAATGTTTTATGCAGAATCAAGTTACACAATTAAATATTACCAACAAGAACTTTAACAAAATGGGACAGGGCACTAGAACTGGGTCTCTTCCCCATTCTCTTGCTGTCTCCTCTGCAACTCACATCCATCCTTTCTCTCTCTCTCTCTCCTATTCATCTCATCATCAGGAGCCTGTGTGTGCGGCTCTACGCCTGCATGTCCCCACTTCCCCCTTTTATTAAGGCTGACAGTGAGGAGAGGAGCTGCAGCACAGCGGGAGAGAGTACAATACAGGGCTTAGATCCACATAACTGCACAGCCATTGACACCATAGCACAGCACACATTGAGACCAGGCTGTTCACAGTGCTCAAGCTAAACTGTTGAAGACTTACATAGAGCACAAGGAGAAGAAAACTGCACAAACTGGAAGGCTGCCGCTCTCATGTCAGGGCAACTTTCAGTGAATGCTGCACCGGAGTGGTAATTTTCGCAATCCTTCACCTCACTCATTACTTTCTGCTCTCCAGACACATTGGTCGGGGGAGGGGGGCAGGCTCAGAGAGGTCATACTGTTAGGTCCCATGGCTTAATGAGAATTGTAAGGAGAGCACCTGTGTACGGATCACCAGACTACTTTTCCCGAGCATGCACCTTTCCTCTTCGGCCGCCAATCTCATTGAGACTCTAAGTGTAGGCACAGATTGGAGGGAGATTGGTCATGTAGCCCTGTCATCACTAGTAGGCGAGTGGAAATTTTGAGGGCTGGCTTAGGATCCTTAAAAGTGGGAACCCAGTCGCTCACTTGGTCCCCGTCACGGTTCAGATGCTCCGGGCCAACATTGTCCCGGGAACCAGGAACACTGCGTGGCACGCACGCCCCAGCCAGGTAGGCCATAGCGCCGTGATGTGGCCACCCTAAAGGTGGGTGCCACGCTGGACGAAGGAGAACCCAGAACCAATGGCGTCTGCCCCATAAATACCCTCCCCCAGCATGCACAGCGAGGCTACACCCTCCTGATTGGCTGCTGGGGAAAAGCACCCAAACCTTGACTCCACTGCTGCCATCTACTGCACGGGGGTTGGAAGAACACCCCAGCACAACAGAATGAGCCCGCAAGCAAGCTGAGACAGAGACCCTGTTTTGAACATAACAATTCAGATCAGAGTTTAACTACACTCTGATCCCCCTCCAAATTTAAATAGCACCGGTACCTAAAGGAACCAGGCGCTACGCCTGCAATAGGCTGCGACTTGTCATGCAATTCGATCTCTCAAATCGCTTCAATGTGAACCTAGACTAATATAAGAACAGAACAGGAAAGGATTTTACAGGTGGGAGTTGGTTACTATGAGTTTTTTTTTCTTATCCCGGGGTTTGCACTCTAAGATGATGAAATAAGTCAGCAGTCTGCTGTGATTTGGCACAAAACAGAAAGCTGACAGCGAGGAGCGGTGGAGATGGCGCTTCAGGCGGTGTGGATATCCACACGTTACGTGACACAGAGACAAGGACGCAAAATGTCACCAAAACAGATTTCATTGTGGAAGAACCTCGTCAGATCAATGACATGAATTTCCCGAGTCAATTACAAGAGGGGAGGTTTCAAGGATTCATCTCCTTGTTAAGCCGATTGCACCCTCGGCGGCGGAAAAAGATAAATCTAATGACAATAGCGATGTCCGGCGACTCGTGAACAAGACAGATACTGCACACACGGGGAAAAGATTTAATACTGGAGATGTAACACAGATGTGTGGAAGGAAGAGAGAGTCATTGGAGGAAATGAGGAGACCAGATAGAAAAATGCTTATATAAGGAGACCAGATAGAAAAATGCTTATATAATAGACAGCATTAAAGGAGAACGCCAACTGCTAAGAAAGCATGGGAACCTCATTATAGATTTGCTATTATATTATTACTCCCCGCTGAACTACCTGACTATAGGGTGTTCTCCAGGCTGTGTGCTACAGTCCTGCCCCATGCCCGCTCTCATGGACTAATAAGGGTCATTGGATGCTCAACCTCTCTGTCCATCTTCCCCTCTCATTTCATCAGCCCAATTTCAACTTTCAGCTGGTGCATGGAAAATGCATTAGAAAGACAAAATTTACGCGATTACGCTCGGTAGCTTAACCGGTTAAGACCCGGACCAATATGCAGGTTAAGGACCTTGCCCCTTTTTGTGATTCGGCACTGCGTCGCTTTAACTAAAAGGAAAGTCGCTCAGCTAAGAGCACTTCACCTTCATTTTCTGTCCAGTGCAGCTGAGAGAAAGGCACATGTGTTTGAGCTTTGGGGTGCACACCCTAATGCAATAGGCCATGCACACCTATGGCAACAGGGGCCGCCCCTTTTCTCCATGCCACTCCCCTACATGATAATGGATAGCGTGAATCTATCCATGGCTGCCGCAGCCACCGCCTATTCATGCGTTCTGCCCCTTTCAGGACGCCGGGCGCGTAGGTTGCAACAACAGGTTTTTTTTTTGAGGCACCTAATTAGAGCCGTAGGCTCCAATAGGCTTCAAAATAGGGTGGACTCGGAGCGCAGAGCATTGCAGAGATAGTTAGAAAAGCAAATTAACATTCGCTTTTCTAACACTGAATCGCCTCTCCACCATTTAGTAAGTGCTGATACCTTTCCCAATTGGCTGAAAGGTCAGGCGATCCTATTGGATGCCTAGGAGAGGAGAAGACACACGGCGGAAGCCGCCGTCATCTCAGAAGAGAAGCGGACACAGAAGACGCTGCTAGATGCCTGCCGCAGCCTTTCCCCCTGCCCAATGTGCCTGCTGATCCATGCTGCCGACCAGGTAAGTGCCGGGGGACCGGCAGAAAGTGGGGGTTTGAGGTGCCATGGGGGGGGGGGGTGGGTTTAGGTTGTTTGCCACCCTCCCAAACAAAAAAAGAACACTAGCCGCCACAAACTATGGATGTAGGGAGGTATTTGAGATAATGAACAGGTGATATTTCTGACATACAAATCCTCTCTACTCAGCGACTTGCATTGCTGATTTTTTAAGCACAGCAAGAGGTCCTCTTCTCCAATCAGTGCTGGCTCTCATCTGTGTCGCCCCCTTGTCATAATAATCTACCACTTATTAGAGGATTAACAGGAATTTTGAAGAATGGATGAGACAAAGGATTGCAAATAGCCCCATTTCATTTTACTGGAGTCAGATCAGTGAAAATGAACATTAAAAACTGTTGATGTCTTACTATGGTAACACTAACACTGTAGTGCTCTGGTCACAGTATGTAAAAAAAAAAAATCGTAATAAATAAGAAAAAGTAAAAAAATAAAACCAATTTAATTTTTTATTTATTTTTTACATACGATCACCAGCCAGTGTCCCTGATCTCCACCACATCAGTTATATGATGATGCTGTACTCCTCTGGTAACAGTATGTAAAAATCAAAAATTGAGATTTTTTTTTTTTTTTTAATTTCTTAATTTTCCAAGAAATGAAGACAATTGCAACGTCAAAAGACTCGCCATGCCTCACACTAAATACCTTGGACTGTCTACTTAGGGTAATTTGGGGGGTATTTGTACTTTCTTGGCATTTATAGGCCTCAAGAAATTAGGCCGTCAGTACATCAGTATTGATAAATTTTCAAATATATATACTGTAGTTTGTGAACTCTAACTTTCCTAAAGAACTGATTTGGGTTATTTATACCAAAGATGATATGTAGCAGAATACATTTTGACTTACATTTATAAACAAAAGTTAATCTATTTGCAAGCTTATAATAGAAATTAAGAAAAAAAATATATATTTTTTTTGGTCTGAAGGGGAACCCTGGGCTTCCACAGAACATTGGATGAGAATGTCTGATTCTTTCATAAAAAAGGGATTTTTTAATACAGCTTACCTGTAAAATCCTTTTCTTTCTCGTACATCACGGGACACAGAGCGGCATATTCATTACTATACGGGTTATATGGAGTACCTTCAGGTGATGGACACTGGCAATCTCAAACAGGAAGTCCCCTCCCTATATAACCCCCTCCCCTAGAGGGAGTACCTCAGTTTTGTAGCAAGCAGTATGCCTCCCAAAACATGTTCCCATAAGAGGGGTGGGAGCTCTGTGTCCCGTGATGTAACCCAAGAAAAGGATTTTACAGGTAAGCTGTATTAAAAAATCCCTTTTTCTTTCTCGTACATCACGGGACACAGAGCGGCATATTCATTACTATACGGGATGTCCGAAAGCAATGCTTTAATGAGGGGAGGGAGACATCTTCCCAAAGGGATTTAATTTAGAGGTATACTCAAATAATAATAATAAATCCAACTTAGTCAAGAAATTATTTTGAATTTTAAATCAAGGGTGCCCCCCGATCCTGAGGATCTTAAACCGCAGCCTGTAGTACTGCCTGCCCAAAGGCTGAATCCGCATCCCTTCTCACGTCTAACTGATAAAACCTTGTAAACGTGTGGACTGATGACCACGTCGCCGCCTTGCATATCTGAGCCATAGAGATCTGATGGTGTGCTGCCCAGGAGGCGCCCATGGCCCTGGTAGAATGGGCTTTTACTGACAAAGGAGGAGGCAACCTCTTCAAACCGTAGGCCCGAATGATTAATTGTCTAATCCATCTCGAGATGGTGGATTTTGCAGCTGCTTGCCCCTTCTTGGGGCCATCTGGTAAAACGAACACATCTGTTTTCCGGATCTTTTCTGTAGCTTTAAGATAGGCCCTCATGGCCCTGACAATATCTAAGGTATGCAGCAACCCCTCCTTTCTAGACGTGGGTTTCGGAAAGAAGGATGGTAGTACCAAATCCTGGTTCAGGTGAAAACTGGATATAACCTTTGGTAGAAAGGAAGGATGAGGCCGGAGAACCGCCCTGTCCTTATGTAGAATGAGATATGGTTCCTTACAAGATAAGGCTGCCAATTCTGACACTCTCCTGGCCGAAACTATGGCGACCAAAAATACCAACTTTCTTGTCAGTAAAACTAAAGGAATCTCAGCCAACGGCTCAAAGGGTTGTTTCTGTAGAGTGGACAGAACAAGATTTAAGTCCCATGGACAAATCGGTGACTTGACAGGAGGATTAATACGCAAGACCCCCTGTATGAAGGTTTTAACCAGCGAGTGGGTGGCCAGCGGCCTCTGAAACCACACTGACAAAGCTGAAATCTGTCCCTTGATTGTGCTTAATGCCAGGCCCTTATCCACTCCTAGCTGGAGAAAACTTAACACCCTATCAATGGTATATTTGCGGGAATTCCATCTTTTGGATTCACACCAGCCTACGTAGGTCCTCCACACCCTGTAATAAATTACCCTGGAGGCCGGCTTTCTAGCCCTAATCGGGGTAGGAATTACCTGCCTAGACAGACCTCTACCCCTGAGAATCAGGGATTCAGCCTCCAGGCCGTCAAATTTAGACGCCGTAATGCAGGGTGGAGGATCGGGCCTTGTGAGAGTAGGTCTGGTCGTAGAGGAAGAGTCCAAGGGTCTCCCACTGCCATCTTCAGGACTAGTGAGTACCATGTCCTCCGGGGCCAAGCTGGAGCTACTAGGATGACTGGCTTGTGCTCCACTCTGATCCTGCGCAACAGGCGGGGAAGTAAAGTAAGTAAATTCATATAGAAGTTTGAATTGATGCCAAGGGCAAACCAACGCATCGGTTCCGCAGGTCCCTTGCTCGAGACACGAACCTGTCTAGCTTCTTGTTGAACCTTGATGCCATTACATCTATGTCTGGCACTCCCCACCTCTGGCAGATTGTCTGAAAGACCTGGGGATGCAGAGACCACTCCCCCGGCGACAGAATCTGGCGACTTAAGAAGTCTGCCTGCAGGTTGTCCACTCCGGGAATAAATATCGCCGAAATGCAGGGTACATAAACCTCTGCCCACCGAAAAATCAAGCTCACCTCCCTCTGAGCGGCCTGACTCCTGGTTCCCCCTTGGTGGTTTATGTATGCCACCGCTGTGGCATTGTCTGACTGGATTCTCACCGGGGACCCCTGTAATCTGGAAGTCCATGCCAGGAGGGCTAGGCGAGCAGCTCTGATCTCCAAGACATTGATGGGCAGCTGCCTCTCCGCTTCCGCCCAAGTTCCCTGGCGAGTGAACCCCTCCAAGACCACCCCCCAGCCTACCAGGCTGGCGTCTGTGGTAACTACCTTCCAGACTACGGGGCTGAAGGACCTTCCCTTCAGAAGATTCTGAGGGTTTAACCACCAGGCCAGACTTTGCCGGACCCTTGATGAGCGCGTCAAAGGGGACTCCAAGGCCTGTGCTCTCTTGCTCCAGGCTGCTAGAATGGCTGCCTGTAGGACGCGAGTGTGGATCTGAGCGTATGGTACCGCCTCGAACGTGGCCACTAGCTTGCCTAGTAATCGCATACACAGGCGAATAGTTGGTTCTCTCTTGCTTAGAACCAACTGAACCAACCCCTTGATAGCCTCGACCTTTACAAGGGGCAGGAACACCCTTTGCTGTTCTGTGTCTAACCTCATGCCGAGGTATTCCAACTGCTTTGTAGGATGAAACGCTGATTTTTCCCGGTTTAGGACCCAGCCGAACCTCTCGAGGTACTGAACCGTGAGGTTTACTGCTTGTTCCAGACACGGCCGTGAGTGTTCTATGATTAAAAGGTCGTCCAAGTATGCTAGGACCGTGACCCCTTGGATCCTTAGATTGGCCAGAACTGGAGCTAGGATCTTCGTGAATACCCGGGGGGCCTTGGCCAGCCCGAAGGGGAGCGCCATGAATTGGAAGTGTCGCTGCCCCACTGCGAAGCGTAAAAATCTTTGATGTGGCTGAAAGATTGGTACATGAAGGTAGGCATCCTTTATGTCTATAGAAGCCAGGAAGTCGTCCCTCTGGAGCGTGGCGACTGCTGATCGGACGGATTCCATTCGGAAGGAACGAACTCTTTAGGTAAACATTTAAAACTTTTAGGTCCAAGATTGGCCTGACATCGCCGTTGGGCTTTGGTATGACAAAGAGATTGGAATAGAAACCTAGCCCTTGTTCTTGGGCTGGTACCTCTATTATCACGCCCTGGCAAAGCAGGTGATCCAAAGCTGCTTTGTTGGATCGTTTGGTAGCCTTGACTCTTGAAAATGAGGCGGAGGAAACTTTAGAAACTCCAGTCTGTAGCCTGTGGTTACAGACGACCGGACCCATTTGTCGGGAATATTGGCTTCCCAAACTTCTGAGAAGAAACAAAGCCTTCCCCCCACCCGCGTGAGTGGGGGCGCCCCTTCATAAAGGCAGACTTAGGGGCTGGCTTTGTCGGCTTGCGATACCATGGCCTCTTACCCCCAGGGGCCTGTCCCTGCGATTTATTGTTAAAGTTTGATCGCGCAGGCGGCCGTCGATACTGCCTGGAATTTGAGGGCCCCGGGCCAGGGGAGAGCTGCCTTTTAAAAGTAGGACCCCGGAATCTCTTTTTGACTGGTAAAAGGGTACTTTTGCCACTTGAAATAGTCTGAATGTATTTATCCAGATCCTCTCCGAAGAGTCGTCCTCCATGGAAGGGAAACCCTGCCAGAAGTTTTTTGCATGGGGGCTCGGCCGCCCAGTTCTTCAACCATGAGAGTCTTCTCATATGCACCAAAAATAGTGACAAACGAGAGGCCTGCTGGATGGAATCCTTTATAGCAGGGGTGTCAAACTGGCGGCCCTCCAGCTGTTCCGAAACTACAAGTCCCATCATGCCTCTGCCTGTGGGAGTCATGCTTGTAACTGTTAGCCTTGCAATGCCTCATGGGACTTGTAGTTTTGCAACAGCTGGAGGGCCACCAGTTTGACACCCCTGCTTTATAGCATCTACCGCAAAACACAGAGCTCTGGGAATGTCAGAAAACTCTTCTGCCTGCTGGGTAGGCATGTCTTTAAGCATTTGTTTTGTCTGGTCCTTTAACGCCTGACAAACTCCAATTGCAGCCACTGCTGGCTGTACCACTGCTCCTGCCGTAGCAAAGGATGCCTTTAAAAGTGTCTCTAACCGTTTATCAACCGGATCTTTAAACATTTGTATGTTTTCCACCGGGCACGTTAGTGATTTATTCACACATGAGACGGCTGCATCCACAAGTGGGAGCGCCCACCTCTTCGAGAACTTTTCCTCCATAGGGTAAATAACCGAAAACCTCTTAGGCGGCAAAAAAATCCTGTCCGGTCGTACCCAATCCTGGAAGATCAATTCCTCTAACAGAGGATGGACCGGAAAAACCGCGTTGCTCAAAGGAGCTTTTAAAGAGCCCAGAGAGGATACCGCAGGAACCTGAGGCTCTGGCAATGGTAAATTAAATGCCGAGCGGACCATGTCCGTCAAAGACTGGACCCACAGCCTCTCTGTTTGGGAGTCTGAAAATGGTTCCTCAGAGGTAGATTCCTCAATCCCTGAACCCTCTTGGTTCCGGTCCAGTTGATCCTCCTGAGATTCTAATTCCTCCGGAGAGAGAGTTTCAGCATCTGAGGATATACATCTTGGCGATGGAGATCTAGCCCGTTTCTTGCCAGGAATAGAGCTAGCGATCATCGCTGCTAATCTTTTCTCTAGCCCCCCTAGGGAGACGGCTAGCATCTCCTCTGTGATAAACACAGGGCTGGGCTGATCTGGGCCAGCCTCAGCACCAGACCCCCCCAATGGCTCATCCAAGGCGACCTTCATGGGAATAAGCTGCGGGGAAAGTACCGGCATATCATCAGAATCAGAGGGGGAACCCCTTTGTTTTTTGGTCTTTTTTGTACCTTTTGATCCCGAACCCTTGGAAGCCATAATACAAAACCGAGGGACCCCGCCTACAACAACCGACTGTAGTGGCCAGGAGTACAAAAAAAAGGATTTTTAATAAACAGCTTACCTGTTAAATCCTTTTCTTGAAGTACATCACGGGACACAGAGCGCATAGCCATTACACTTGGGTTATATGGGTACCTTCAGGTGTGGACACTGGTGTAATCAATTTCACAGGAAGTTTCCTCCCTATATAACCCCCTCCCACTGGGAGTGCTTCAGTTTTGTAGCAAGCAATTCTCCCGAGGTTACACAATGTTCCCCAAAAGAGGGGTGGGAGCTCTGTGTCCCGTGATGTACTTCAAGAAAAGGATTTTACAGGTAAGCTGTTTATTAAAAATCCTTTTTTCTTTATCGTACATCACGGGACACAGAGCGCATAGCCATTACACTTGGGATGTCCTAAAGCAATGCTCTATGAAGGGAGGGAGACCGTAAGGCCAAGAATAGCCAAATAAAAACATTGTCAGGAGAAAACATGGCTCCACCAACAGAAAAACAAGGGGGCGTGAACCGGGCCAGAGGATTCTATACTGCTGCCCGTAGGACCGCCTGCCCAAAAGCTGCGTCCGTACCATTTGCAACGTCCAACTTATAAAATTTAGTAAACGTATGTACGGAAGACCAGGTTGCCGCCTTGCAAACCTGTGCCATAGAGATCTGATGGTGTGCCGCCCAGGAGGCACTCATGGCTCTCGTAGAATGGGCTTTAACTGATAAGGGAGGTGGAACGCGCTTCAGACCATATGCCTGAAAAATCAGCTGCTTAATCCACCTAGCCAAGGAAGACTTGGCAGCCGGCTGACCCTTCTTGGGGCCATCCGGAAGAACAAAAAGCACATCTGTTTTCCGAATCTCCTCTGTAGCCTTGAGATAGACCCTCATGGCTCGAACCACGTCCAAAGTATGAAGCCGTCTTTCCTCTCTGGACTGGGGAGTAGGAAAGAAGGATGGTAGGACTAGGTCCTGATTCAAGTGAAAACTGGATATGACCTTAGGAAGGAAAGAAGGTTGAGGCCGCAGAACCACTCTGTCCTTATGCAGAATAAGGTATGGCTCCCTGCATGACAAGGCTGCCAGCTCGGAAACCCTTCTGGCTGAAGCGATAGCCACCAAGAAAACCAACTTTCGGGTTAGTAGCACAAGAGGGATTTCTGTCAGAGGTTCAAACGGCTGCCTTTGTAAAGCTGACAAGACCAGATTTAAATTCCAGGGGCAGAGGGGAGCTCTAATAGGGGGATTCACATGCAAGACCCCCTGCAAGAAGGTTTTCATAAGCGAATGGGTGGCCAAGGGTCTTTGAAACCATATTGATAAAGCCGACACCTGCCCCTTTAGAGTACTAAGAGCCAACCCTTTGTCAACGCCAACCTGGAGGAATCGCAAGATCCTGTCAATAAAAAAAACTTTCGAGGATGCCATTTTTGAGACTCGCACCACTCCACATGGGTTCTCCAGACTCTGTAATAAATATTTCTGGAGACCGGTTTCCTAGCCTGAATCAACGTAGATATGACCTGATCTGAGAGGCCTCTGCCCTTAAGAATTAGGGATTCAGCTGCCAAGCCGTCAAATTTAGCTGCTGTGAAGCAGGATGGCAGATTGGGCCCTGAGACAGCAGATCTGGGCGCAGGGGGAGCGGCCCCGGCGCCCCGACTGACATCTTCACGATGACTGCGTACCAAGCCCTCCTGGGCCAGGCTGGGGCCACCAGGATCACAGGCCTGCGCTCCACCCGGATCCTCCGTAGAAGGCAGGGAATCATCTGCAGTGGAGGGAACGCATACAGAAGAGAAAACTGGTGCCAAGGGCAAACCAACGCATCGGTCCCGTAGGCCGAGGGATCCCTGGCTCGGGATATGAATTTGTCCAATTTTTTGTTGGATCTCGTTGCCATAATGTCCACATCTGGGACTCTGAATCTTTGGCAAATCTCTTGGAATACCTGGGGGTGAAGAGACCATTCCCCCGGGAGCAACTGTTGACGACTCAAAAAATCTGCTTGAGAATTGTCTATCCCTGGGATGAACACCGCCGAGATGCAGGGTACATGGGCTTCGGCCCATGAGAAAATCAGGTTTACTTCTCTTTGGGCTGCTGGGCTCTTCGTGCCCCCCTGGTGGTTTATGTATGCCACCGCAGTGGCGTTGTCGGACTGTATCCTTACTGGCAGGCCCTGAAGGGGGAGAGTCCAGGCGATCAGGGCCAGTCGAGCAGCTCTGATCTCCAAGATATTGATGGGAAGCAGTTTTTCTGCCCCCGACCACAGCCCTTGCTGGGTCTGTTCTTCTAGAACTGCCCCCCAACCTAACAGGCTGGCATCCGTGGATACTATCTTCCACGTGATGGGGCAAAAGGATTTCCCTTTTGACAAATTTTGAGAGACCAGCCACCAAGACAGGCTGCGCCGGACCTTCGGGGAGAGCACTAACGGACGATCTAACGCCTGAATGGATTTGTTCCAAGCAGAGAAAATGGCTGCCTGAAGATATCTGGTATGGATAGGGCACAGCCTCGAAGGCGGTCACAATCTTCCCCAGCAGTCGCATACATAGGCGAATAGTCGGCCTCTTCTTGCCTAAGATCACTTGAACTGCTTGAGCTATTGATCCGATCTTTGCTTGAGGTAAACTTATCCTCTGGCAGTCTGTATCTAGCCGAAGGCCTAGATATTCCAACTGCTTTGTGGGTTTCAATACCGATTTTTCTAGGTTTACAATCCACCCGAATTCCTCTAGATGCTGAACTGTGCGACCTACTGTCCAGCAGGGCCCGGGTACCGTACACCTTGGCTTTGAAGCACTTCGGACGGATCCGGCTAGCTATCCTGGGTCCCGAGACCTCCGAGGGACAGCTAGACGTGACCAACACCTAAGACACTGGCGAAAAAACTGAAGCACTCCCAGTGGGAGGGGGTTATATAGGGAGGAAACTTCCTGTGAAATGGATTACACCAGTGTCCACACCTGAAGGTACCCATATAACCCAAGTGTAATGGCTATGCGCTCTGTGTCCCGTGATGTACGATAAAGAAACTAGGGTTTAGGGGACAATAGAGCACTAATGCCCAAAAACCGATGGGGCCCAGTATGTTCTCTTTTTTCTTTTTTTCTTTTTTTTTAAAACATACAGCGTCGCCCCAATTTAGTTTGCCAGCGGGGATTTTTTGGCTTAACACAAATGCATTGGAACAAACTCCAGCATGTACTACCCCTCTTCCGCCACCGGGAGTCACTGTTCTGCCGCCCTGCGTCCTCTCCCTTCCAGATCAGCCTCAGACTGAGCCCTGATCACAGCCTGCTGTGTATAACAGAGAATGAAGGCGCGCCCTTGATGACGCTGCAGGCACGCCCCCCCCGCCCCCCCCCCCTCACGGCGCGAAAAAACGTCTAAGACGTGCGCGCGCGCGCGTATGCCGGGGAAGGAAAGCACATGGAGGAGACGCGCTGCTGGAGACCCAGGACTGCAGGCTTCAGGCGGCAGAATCAAACCCCGGCCAGGTAGGACTTTCAAAAGGCCCCATAGGGATCCTTATTAGCCCTGGACCAGCGAGCAGCAGGTAGCCAGCAAACCTATTTAGACAGGGGGACCAAGTGATGGGGGGAATGAGATCATCCTGTCTTCTCAGACATAGTGAGCAAGGCTGCCAATGCAGAGCATACTTAGGCTACCCCCCTTTGAGGTCTCCCTGGAGAGCCTGCTGTCGAACCAAGTCCCGCAGGCTCCCCTCTTACCTGCTCCATGCTGCAGGACGTTTGCCTAGCAAAACGGTCCAATCTTCTCCCATCTCCGTGGGTAGCGTAGTAGACCTTCAGGCCCTGGGGTCCTGGAAGGTACCCACTGTCCTGGACCTATACAGCACCCTGGCAAACAGGATCTTATGGTTTTTTACAAACTCCAAGTCCTGGGCCCAGGGTCCAGCCCTCTAAAGAGGAGCATTATAGGCAAAACCCCACGGTTTGGGGCCCGGGTACTGTCCACTTTGGCACTGAGGCACCTTGGACAGATCCGGTTAGACCGCCCTTAATCCCAAGGATGTGGAGGCAAAGCTATTCCGTGACCAACACCTAAGACACTGGCGAAAAAACTGAGGTACTCCCTCTAGGGGAGGGGGTTATATAGGGAGGGGACTTCCTGTTTGAGATTGCCAGTGTCCATCACCTGAAGGTACTCCATATAACCCGTATAGTAATGAATATGTCGCTCTGTGTCCCGTGATGTACGAGAAAGAAAATCATGTGAGCAGTGACGCAACGCGTCAGTGACAGAGCCAGGTGTCGTCACTTCCAGTCGCGGCCCAGACTGGAAGTTTCCACGTTCATCATGCCGTTTGTCATTATCCTTAACTGTAAGTTACTATGTTTTAATATTAAATTATTTTGGAAAATACTGCACCATGGAGCCCCCCTCTTCTTTTATTACATGTGAATGAGTTTAGAGATTAAATTACCCTGTGATTGTGATCCTATCTTGGACGTCCTGGGGATCGATAGAGAGGCTTATTTTCTGACCTATATGAGGCGAGAGGCTGGGGCAGACCGTCTGCGCACACTGGACGGTGGAAACTTACTGGATGCTTGACACTTGCACTTTACTTTGATTAACTTTTTTGCACGATTGGATAGATTTACATGGCATTATACATTTTGGATCACTTTGCACCTTTTATGGGACTATCTTTTTTGCACATTTTTCTTGGAAGCATTTGATTGCCATTTGCACATTTTTATGCTAAACTTGCACATGTTCTGTTGGAAGCAATATTGATGGCACTGATTTACTTATTTCTGCGAAGTTTGCACGTTATTTATATGAACCATATACACGTGAGATTTATGCATTTTATGAGGATTCAGTATTTAAATTATTTCGTAAGTGCCACATTCCCTTTTACTGTCATATAAGTTAGATTGTATTGTACCATACAGTTTATATAATATTTTTGTTTTACAAAATTTAATACAGGGAACACCCATGACATTCCTAAAGCATTATCAAATGTTTCATTCAGACTTCATTCAGATTTATCAAAACTGTAGTGTCTAAAATCTGGTGCAGCTCTGCAAAAAAATACAATCAGCTTCCATGTTTTATTGGCAAAACCCAATTGAAGAAGCTGAAGTTAGAAGCCGATTGGCTACCATGCACAGCTGCACCAGATTCGGAGTGCTCCAATTTTAGTAAATCCCCCCTGTGTATCCGATTGAAGTTTTGTACAGTGTTGTATATAGAGGGCCAGGGGGGGAGAAGTCATCACTCAGGACAGTCTGGAAAGCACCTGGGGGTCAGCGACTGATCAATTGCAAATCTACCCATCAATTGTGGCCAAGGTGACAGATCGTTGCCCCTCTGTGCCGCCAGTTTCAGACACCACCCACCACCTTAGACCAAGGAAGAGAAGAGCAATGTGAATGCAGTGCCGAGTGAATTCTCACTGGGTCTGGTGAGTGCATTTTACAGAGGGATGGGGAAATTTTGTGATTACTACTGACCTCTGAACTCTTATCTTCTAATGGCGTCTGAAAGCTGCGTTACTTACTATAGGCCCCTGCATTACGAACTTACCCCTGACTTCTTCACTACGTATCGTAGACCCCTGAATTCTGCTTACTTACTACAGATTGCTTCTCTCTGCCTTACTTACCTCTGAACTTTGCATTACTTTTGCCTGAAATCAGCACTCTTCTTTACTTACTGTAGACCTCTAAACGCTGCGTTACTTACTGCTGACCCCTGCACTCTGCATTTGCTTAAGCCAGCCATAGATGGTGTGAATCTCTGCCGGTTCAGCAGGGACCGGTAAAAATTCAAACCGATATGTAGGCAGGCAGATCGCACCCAAGCTAACCAATCAGTCACTTGGTTGGGTACCAGCGGCCTCTTTCAAGTAATTATTGCCAACGACTATAGCTGCTAGCAATAATCACTGTGTGTTCTCTTGGCAGGGATGGCTCCACGCATCCCCCCACTGGGAGAACACAATAGCTCCATGGGAGGTATTCCCCCATCCAAACTGACTGTGGAAATTGATTTTCTATCCTGCAACCAGTCTACAGCCAGCTTTACTCCTGACCTCTGCACTACAGGCCTCTGAACACTGCTTTACTTACTCCTTATCCCTGCATTCCGCATTACAGTCCATTGACCTCTGGACTCCCAACGATAGGTTAAACAGAGGACAACGGTCTGATGGACCGCTTTCATCGGTCAAAACCGATCGGTTAAAAAAAAGCCAACTTGCTTTAAATTTAACCGATGGATTCCTAACCGATAGGCCAAAACCGATCATTAGTAGGCACGACCATCGGTTAAAAATCCACGCATGCTCAGAATCAAGTCGACGCATGCTTGGAAGCATTGAACTTCATTTTTTTTCAGCACGTCGTCGTGTTTTACGTCACCGTGTTCTAACACAATCGTTTTTTAACCGATGGTGTGTAAGCACATCAGACCATCAGTTAGCTTCATCGGTCAACTGATGACAACAGTCCATCAGACCGTTCTCATCGGATGGACTGATCGTGTGTACAGGGCTTTAAACCTTCCTTACTGATTAATATGGCCTTGCAAGGTATGTGACCAATGTAACAGAACACATTCTTCTCAATAGGTTATTTTTATAGAACAAATGTATTGTATACAGTAGACGAAGATTGATATCAAAACATGTAATCTTCCCTATAAGAATTTTAGAAGACTGCTCCATGAAAGATCATCTGGGTGATTATTCTGGAACAGGTTGTACCTCCCCGGCGGTCAGGCGGCTCCATCGGGCCATCTTGTGCTGCTGAAGCACTTAATCATTTCTCCCCTGCCAACCCCGAACATCCTCCGTTTCCTACAAAGTCAGCTTTGCTAAGATATGCAAATAAAGAGCTGACTAAGGCGCTTACTTAAACGCTAAATTATTTCTTTTGATCTCGCCCAGCAAGACGTTTTTAATATTAATCTCCACACAATGGAGAGGAAGTTCTAAAAAGGAACGGAGATTTGAATGTTTTTAGATATGTAAACCGGATTTTTTTACATCAAGTAATTCCAGAGTTAATTAAATTAAAACTTTATAGTGAAGTCTCTGGTGGGTCCTTGGCTCAACCTGGGTAAAACGGCGATTAAACAGGCTGTTAAAGCTGCATAATGACCTAATTTTGTTACATGAGGTGGTGATAAGCCACATCAGAGCAGAACGGTCCAGAGAAGGAGCCTCGGCTATATGGTGGGAGTCAGAATCCAACCAACTACCGCGACAAAACCCCATTTACCACAGAAGCACAATGTCTGTAGAGTTAGGCTAATATCTTTGGGGTATCTCTCCATCTATATAATAAAATTATGCAAGAGCAACTGATTGGATCATCTTTTTTTTCCAGTTCTAACTGATATACAAGTATTGCTCCAAAAGCAGCCTAAGCACTAATCATCACCCCTAAACTTCTCAAGTCCTACCCCTTCTATGCACCCCTTTTACAAGTCACCGAAAATAATATTAACACTCATCATTGTAGTAGTAATAATAATAATATTAATAATAAATAATAACAAATCACTTCTTTCTCCGGCGACAGTTATGCTTAAATTTAAACCTATGGTCTCCAAACTGTGGTCCCTTGCCTTCCCTTAATTGACCCTTGAGAAACTATGCGTCCTATTGGCACCAATGACAAGGCACCATTTCTTCTACTAATACCAAGTAGGGTTGTCCAGATACCGATACTAGTATCGGTATCGGGACCGATACCGAGTATTTGCGGGAGTACTTGTACTCGCGCAAATGCTCCCGATACCTAAATAGAATACTTTTTTTGTATTTATCAACATGTTCTGTGAAAATTCTTTGAGTTTTTTTTACTACTGCATGACAAGAAAATAAAACATTTTTATTCATTTTTACTCATTTTTATTCTTTTAAAATGTCTTGAGTTAGAGTTCTTCATGATTCTAAAGAAAATATCCTTAGTCTGTACTGTGGTTTGAAAACTGTCACATGACATTTAAAAAAAAGTATCGGTTTTCGGTATCGGCGAGTACATGAAAAAAAGTATCGGTACTTGTACTCGGTCCTAAAAAAGTGGTATTGGGACAACCCTAATACCAAGGATGGTATACTATTCCTTCCACTACCACCACCGGGGGGGGGGGCTATTCATTCTTTTACTACCACCAAGAGGGGGGTCTATTGCTTCCACTACCACCACCAGGGGGGGGGGGACTATGCCTTCCACTACCACCACCGGGGGGGGGGCTATTCCTTCCACTACCACCACCGGGGGGGGGCTATTCCTTCCACTACCACCACCGGGGGGGGGGGCTATTCTTTCCACTACCACCACAAAGGGGGGATATTCCTCAAACTAACACCCAAGGGGGGACTATTCGTTCCACTACCACCACCAAGGGGGGACTATTCGTTCCACTACCACCACCAAGGGGGGACTATTCGTTCCACTACCACCACCAAGGGGGGACTATTCGTTCCACTACCACCACCAAGGGGGGACTATTCGTTCCACTACCACCACCAAGGGGGGACTATTCGTTCCACTACCACCACCAAGGGGGGACTTCGTTCCACTACCACCACCAAGGGGGGACTATTCGTTCCACTACCACCACCAAGGGGGGACTATTCGTTCCACTACCACCACCAAGGGGGGACTATTCGTTCCACTACCACCACCAAGGGGGGACTATTCGTTCCACTACCACCACCAAGGGGGGACTATTCGTTCCACTACCACCACCAAGGGGGGACTATTCGTTCCACTACCACCACCAAGGGGGGACTATTCGTTCCACTACCACCACCAAGGGGGGACTATTCGTTCCACTACCACCACCAAGGGGGGACTATTCGTTCCACTACCACCACCAAGGGGGGACTATTCGTTCCACTACCACCACCAAGGGGGGACTATTCGTTCCACTACCACCACCAAGGGGGGACTATTCGTTCCACTACCACCACCAAGGGGGGACTATTCGTTCCACTACCACCACCAAGGGGGGACTATTCGTTCCACTACCACCACCAAGGGGGGACTATTCGTTCTACTACCACCACCAAGGGGGGACTATTCGTTCTACTACCACCACCAAGGGGGGCTACTCCTACTACCACCACCAAGGGGGGCTACTCCTACTACCACCACCAAGGGGGGCTACTCCTACTACCACCACCAAGGGGGGCTACTCCTACTACCACCACCAAGGGGGGCTACTCCTACTACCACCACCAAGGGGGGCTACTCCTACTACCACCACCAAGGGGGGCTACTCCTACTACCACCACCAAGGGGGGCTACTCCTACTACCACCACCAAGGGGGGCTACTCCTACTACCACCACCAAGGGGGGCTACTCCTACTACCACCACCAAGGGGGGCTACTCCTACTACCACCACCAAGGGGGGCTACTCCTACTACCACCACCAAGGGGGGCTACTCCTACTACCACCACCAAGGGGGGCTACTCCTACTACCACCACCAAGGGGGGCTACTCCTACTACACCACCAAGGGGGGCTACTCCTACTACCACCACCAAGGGGGGCTACTCCTACTACCACCACCAAGGGGGGCTACTCCTACTACCACCACCAAGGGGGGCTACTCCTACTACCACCACCAAGGGGGGCTACTCTTACTACCACCACCAAGGGGGGCTACTCTTACTACCACCACCAAGGGGGGCTACTCTTACTACCACCACCAAGGGGGGCTACTCCGTCCACTACCGGGGGGGGGGGCTACTCCTTCCACTACCACCACTGGAAGGGGGGGGCTACTCCTTCCACTACCACCACCGGGAGTAGGACTACTCCTTCCACTACCACCGGGGGGGGGGGGGGGCTATTCCTTCCACTGATACCAACAATTAGGCACCATTTATTCTACCAACACAAAGGATCAAACACTATTCCCTCCACTAACACCAAGGATGGAACAATAATCCTTTCAGTGACACCAATAGGATACTATTCTTTCCACTGACACCGAAAATGAGGTACCATTTCTTCTACTGACACCAGGATGGGGCAGTATTCGTTAGAATGACACCTGTGATGGAACACTTATCCTTCCACTGACACCAAGGATGAGGCACAATTGCTTTACTACGCCTTCTAATGACACCAACAATGGGACACGATTCCTCCCACTGACACAACCTCCTACCAATACCAATGAGGGGCATCATTACTCCTTCTACTGACCACATATGATATGTAATTTTATTACCCCCACTGAAAACCAAGCCTAAGGCATGGTTTACTGAACTCGCACCGATCACAGTCTAGGCCCCTATAAAGTCTGAATGGACAGTAATCTGGCACTTTGTTTAGATGATTTGGAGGCCCCCGATTTAAACCATCAGAAATAAACCTAGCACGTAAATGCCTCTAATGTCTTACCTTATAAGCACAAGTTTCAGTTTGGCAGGTGCAGTCTTAATAATGGCAGATGCATTCTGATGACTTTTTCCAAACAAAATGTGATTGTTTAGCTAAAAGAAAAAGAAAAGAAAAAGTCAAAAAATTGTATGATCAGTAAGTCACCGTAGCTGACTACTGAGTTACTGAGTTACTGAGCTACTGAGTTAGTACTAATCATCTCCTATAGACCACAATGATTAACTTTAAAGGCCTTTTACGGTCTGGGAACTGTTAAGAATATCAGGTCTATGCAAGGTATAAAACAGACTAAGAACCTGTTCACACCATCTCTTTGTGGAAAGCATGCGTTGAAGATTGGTGCCATTCACAGAAGCAGCACAGGAAAATGCTGAGTGCTGAGGCCAGACTTGAAAGACTTCATTGCTTCATTTATGAACTTTGAGGATGAATTGTTCCACACTGCCTTTTGCTACAGAGGTCGGAGGGGGCTTGTTTTAAAGCTTATATACTTCTAATTATGAATGTCAATATCTGAACATCCAAAGCCTAGACTTGGGTTAATTTTAAAGTCACTAGGTGACAGAAGACATAAAATAACTTCTCTGCAGTAACTGCTGCTTCTCTAGTTTCCAATCACATAACCAAAAGTTTCAGTCAGTCAGTAGCTCTACTTGAACCCTTATCCACCCCTCCTGTGGGTGATCCATTGCTCTATAGCAGTGGTTCTCAACTTTCTAGTGCTGTGACCCCTTAATAAAATTTCCCAAGTTGTGTGGACCCCTAACTGTAAAATTATTTTCGTAGCGTGGGTTGTCAGCACCCAAGGCAAGACAAGTATTTTGCACCCCTAACCCACAGATATTTAGCCCTACCCGAGTCCTTTTAATGGCAACTATAATCACAGGTAAGTATAACTGATGAACTACAGCGCTACTAAATCCAAAATACACCACAAAATTTATAAATAAATGTAAAAAGCTGCAGTATGTGAAATAGGTTACCAACCAAACAACAAATGTGAAAAATATAAACATATGCGCTAGAAACAACTAATTGTGTGATACCTTACTAAGATCAATCCAATAGTGATAATTATTTAAAACCCTGAATAGGGGATATTCGTGTTGCCACAGTGGGGTGAGGCACATAAAGTATATGAATGAAAAAAAGTGTAAAATTCCATGAATAAATACAAAACTAATTAATCCAGATCATCAATTAGTACTCAATTCCAGAATACCGTCCCTGTAGAGTAGATGGTAAAATAGGGTTAAACAATGTTAATTAGCAGCAGCGTGAGAGTGTCACTGAATACAACAGCTCTGTGAAACAGGTGCCTTATGCTCAGCTTCAAAACACTTCAGTACCTTCAACGACACAGCTTTGGTCATTAGTGCAAAAAACAGGCTTCAGCCCCCCTTCACAATACACCACAGCAGGTGTGGGACATGTAAAAAAAGGGAAAAAACACAATAGTGTAATACAGCCAGACACGATAATACCACTGCCAATGCAATGCGCCGATCCACTCACGCTCTCCCCGTCTTCGAATCAAGCCACTCAGTAACGAAAAGTGTAGAGGTCCTCACTCGGGAGCTTCCGACAGATCTCGTAAGGTAAGCGTGGTTTAGGCTGGCATCATTTATTGGTGACATTTTCAGTTTTTCTAAAGTGGTAAAATTGATTTTGTTGGGCTATTTCAGTCTCGAGGCAACTTGAGAAAGCAGGAAAAATACTTGAGAAAGGTACAATTTTTTTCCCCCAAATATCTTCCTTTACCTTAGTGCAGTCCTCCTTCACTTACCTCATCCTTCCATTTTGCTTATAAATGTCCTTATTTCTTATGAGAAATCCTCACTTCCTGTTCTTCTGTCTGTAACTCCACACCGTAATGCAAGGCTTTCTCCCTGGTGTGGAGTGTCGTGCTCGCCCCCTCCCTTGGACTACGGAGAGTCAGGACGCCCACTAATATACAGCTCCTTTTTCTATCTGCAACATAGAGAACTTCCTGACTCTCCTGTAGTTCAAGGGAGGGGGCGAGCACGACACTCCACACCAGGGAGAAAGCCTCGCATTACTGTGTGGAGTTACAGACAGAAGTACAGGAAGTGAGGATTTCTCAGAAGAAATAAGGACATTTAAAAGCAAAATAGAAAAAGGATGAGGTAAGTGAAGGAGGACTGCACTAAGGGAAAGGAAGCGATTTAGGAAAAAAAATTGTACCTTTACAACCCCTTTAACAATCTATTCTCTGGAAGGTTTACCCCCTATGTGACAAGGCCATTTTTTGCAATACGGCACTGGCTGCTTTACTTTAATTGACAAAGAAAAATCTGTACAGTGAACTTACACAGGACGCCAGTACTCACCCCCCCCCCCCCTCCCACTGACCTGGAGTGCAGCAATCACCCGCACTGACCCATCGGGTTGCCGCCTCCCCTATTAGGGGCTTAGAAATCCTCTGTAGCTTGACCACTTCTTTCATTGCCCAAAGTCATATGACTTTTGCAGATGGGATCGCCCATCCTGGGTGGGTGCCATACGACGTCCTCGGCTTCCCGGGCGTTTTAAAGGGGATGCACACCGAGTCAGAGAGGAGCCAGTGCGCGTGCCTGGCGGTCGCAATGTTTGCCAGGCAGCCGCAATCACTCGTGACAGAGCAGGAATGGGGATCTGTGCGTGTAAACACACAGATCCAAGTCCTGTCAGGGGAGAGAAGACTGATCGTGTGTTCCTGATAGGTCTCCTCCCTAAGTCAGTCCCCTCCCCCCACCGTTAGAATCACTTCCTAGGTAACAGTTAAAGGGGTTGTAAAGGCTCATGTTTTTTCATCTTAATGCATAATATGCATTAAGGTGAAAAATCATCTGATGTTTTCCGGTCCCCCAATTTACTTACCTGAGCCCTCGAAAGTCTTGCGTCGTGAACGAGCAGGCTTTTCGACCGGGCTTTTCAGCTCTTCTTGGCTCATTCATTGGATGAATGATAGCAGCGCAGCCATTGGCTCCCGCTGCAGGCAATCAAACCAATGATGGGGGCGGGGTCGAGTGATACAGTCAGCGGCTATAGCCGCCGGCTGTATCATGGGAGCATGCCCGCAAGCTAACACCCTTGGGAGAGAGCTTCCCATGAAGGGGGTTAGCAGATGCAGGGAGGAGCCGAGATAGCCACCAAGGGACACCAGAAGACCAGGATCAGGGCCAATCTGCCCAAAACAAGCTGCACTGTGGAGGCAAGTATGACATGTTTGTTATTTTTTTATATCTATCTGAACCTTTACAAGCCCTTTAACCCCTTGATTACCCCCCGTCATGGACCATGAAATACTGAAGTGTTTCTACGTGAAATCCTAATTCATGTATTACAGGAGATTTTATTCTGAACCCCAGCCAGGTCAATAGACTCAGAAGAGATACTCATTGTCCATTGTGTGATAACCCTATCTAAAGACTTTTGATTATCAGGTGTAAATGACTTCTGCCCTGTCTCAACTCTCCAGACAGTTCCATTGTTCTGTGGCTGGCTATTGTGTACATTGATTGCCCCCCTGGGGCTTTTGTCTGAATACACATCAGTCTTTCTAATCAAACCCTTGCTGACCAATCTCTGCTGTGTCATTTTCAAGTCCTCATTTGCATGGAAGGTGGACCTGAGGGGGAACTGATGGGACTGTAAAAAGGACCAATAAGAAAGCGGTTGTTGGGGGGCGGGATGTTCCAAATCCTGTATAAAAGTGTGCTGTGTACTTTCAATAAAGTGTGTCCTGTTTACATCCAGCATTAAGCCTTGGCTCATGTATGGATTATTCGGCGATTCCAGGGATATTCCTACTTGTGGAATATTGGGTGATTTTCTTTCATTAGAGAAGAAGGGAATGCTTGACGAGGATATGTTCTACTACCGTCACACCCCCTAGTGTTAACTCCTTGCCTGCCAGTGACATTTATACAATAATTAGTGCATATTTATAATATGTGAATGGTCCCAAAATAGTGTCAAAAGTGTCTGTTCTGTCCACCGCAATGTCAGTCACGATAAAAATTGCAGATCACCATTACTAGTGAAAAAAATAAAAATAATAATAATAATGCCATAAATCAACCTATTTTGTAGGCGCTATAACTTTTGCGCAAACCAATCTATATACGCTTCCATTATTAATATTTATATGTAGAAGAACACATATCGGCCTTAACTGAGGAAAAATACAAAATATATATTTTTTTAAAGTGGGATATTTATTATAGCAAAAGTTTTTTTTTAAATGTACACTTTTTGTGTTTATAGAGCAATTTTTTTTTTAAAACACAGACGTGATCACACGGCACCAAAAGAAAGCTCCATTTGTGTGTGTGTGGGGGGGGGGGGGGATTACAAAAAATGCATTTGGGTACAATGCTGCATGACCGCGCAATTGTTATTCAAAATGTTACAGTGCTGAAAGCTGAAAATTGGCCTGGGCAGGAAGGTGGGTGAAAATGCCCAGTATTGAAGTGGTAAATCTCCAAAACATGCCTCGTCAGAAGGTATGTTTAGGAGCATTCTAATTGGTCGCCAACCAATCAGGACCCACGTATCCCCAGACCTGTACAGCGGTGATACGAGCCGTCGCCGGACTCCAGGTTAGCCGGCCCGGGGGGGGGGGGGGCACTTATTTACATATACACTGATCTAAGAAATAGGTGGACAGGATTAAAAAATTTTGCCAAGAAAACACACACAAAAAAAAAACCCAACACGTTTCATCTGTGTGCGTAGCCATTTCCCTGCCGTTCAGTTTTAATCCTTAAACTGCGATTGTGGGTCAGGGTTCCCAGGAGACCGAGGGGTCATTTTGCAGACCAATTCTGGCACTGAAGCCCAGCAAACAGACTTGACTGACAGCCCGGCGTCCCGAGAGGCTCCTGTATAGCTGCGACCTGCGTGTGATAAACAGGTACCCTTTCTTAGTGCAGCAAAGGTTCTCCAGCACCCGGGGAGAGATTACCCCGCTGCCACCAACTAAAGCACAGGTTAATAATGGCACGTCACATTTTATTAACTTTAAAGGATGCATTTGTCTTAACGCATCACGGGTCCAATCATACAGCCAGACTGTATGGGAGTCTGGGAATACGGCTAGCATTAACCGCTGGCGGAACATACAGCGGGATTCCGTCGCCGATACATAATGTATTTTCTACTACCCGTCAGAGATAAAACAAGCAAAGCTTTATCCAGTTTCATGCTGTCAGCGCTCACACTGCAATAAATCTGCAGAATAAAATATTTAGGGCAAACCATGAAAATAGTCGTATTTTGCGATTTTAGAGTCCACAGAAATCCAGACTAATCAGTGAAATGCCAATAGATATCCAGTAGCTGTCCAGCTTGATGGAGGTCCTGTACTGAGGAAGATGTACCCCAAAAAATGAAAAGCAGAGAAGGGACTAGAAAACCGTGTTGCCTATGGTCCTCTCCGCACCTGAACTTTTCCCCATTACTGACATATGTTTTTTTTTTTGTTTTTTTTCCACAATCAAAGTTTATTTATGTATTGACATAAAATACAAGATGTTTTGCACTCTCTCTCTGTGTGAAGCCAGCCATGTTGATAGAGGTGTAGGACATGTCAGAGGTGGCCCTTGACAATTGAGGGGTAATACCGTGTTTCCCCCGAAAATAAGACCTACCCGAAAATAAGACCTACCCGAAAATAAGACCTAGCTCTATTTTCCAAGAGGGCTGCAATATAAGTCCTACCCCAAAAATAAGCCCTAGTTCGAGCGGATTGTGTGATTTTTGAGTAAACGCGGTATAATTCTGTTACGACGGTGTGCAGTGTGCCGTGTGATCCTAGCGGTGTCGGGTGCCTTTGATACAGAGCGGCGTTCAGCTGATCTCCCCGCTGGTCTCCTCTTCTACTGCCTGTCTGCGTGTGATCTTGGGCCCCCCCTCCCTTCACATAGCTTTTGCGGGTTACTGAAAGTACCGTATGGTGCGGAGCCTCTGCAATCAATGTGTGCGGTATGCAGCATGGATACTCCGGTCTCTTCTCCTGCCTCTCTGCAGGGAGCTTGGTCCCCCTCCCTTCACAGAGCTTCGGCGGGTCACTGAATCTATGGTGCAGAGCCTCTGCAATCAACATGTGTGTGGTATGCAGCATGTACACTCCGATCTCCACAAGTTATTTATAGGTTTACAGTTTTTTTTTTTCCCTTACATGCTGGTGTGTCCTCTTCCCTGCTTCGAGCATTGCAGAGGGAGGGGGGCTGGGGTCCCTCGCTGGTGGCTGGGAGGGGTGGAGGAAGGCTGAGGTGTTTAGCACTGTTGGATTGCAGGGGCACACACATTCTGTATTGTGTGCTATTGTAAAATAAATAAATTTGGTCATTTTTAGTTTGTTCAAACTGGGGATTCCTGACAGGCATGGAGAGAGCGAATATATTAAAGACCTACCCCGAACATAAGCCCTAATTGGTCTTTTGTTGCCAAAACTAATATAAGACCCGGGCTTATTTTCTGGGAAACACGGTACTCATGCAAAAGAAGTGAAGATGACTCAGATCCACAGAATGAACGAAGGAGGAGAGGAAACATCCGTGCACTGCAGCTCCTCAGGTACAGATTCCTCTCCAGCAAGGAGAACAGTGAGTAAATCTCAATCCAAATCTGGTGAGACTAGCAGTCAGAGGCAGAAATGCATTAGATTAGTGTTTTCCAACCTCATTTCTCAACTACCCCCAACATGTTTTGGGAGTTTCCCTTAGACCAGGGGTGGCCGACCAGTGGCCCGCGGAGCCCTCTGATGTGGCCCGCGGAGCCCTCTGATGTGGCCCGCGACCTCCTGCTCTGAAATGGCAGGCTGACAACCCCAGATCGCAGATTGCCGACCTGCCATATCACAGCATCAGTGGTGTGAATGAAGCTGGTGATAGAGGAAGAAAGTGGCTGCGGAGGCAGAGCCCCATAAGCCAATGCTTCCTCTACAGCACTGGCTTTTGCCGTAAGAGGAGTCTGTGGCAAAGTTCAGCTAACCCGCAGGATAGACACACTATGCTGCACCCGCAGTGTGGGTAAACCGCAGCACATCAGTGTGAAAGCAGTCTTAGCCCTTTTCACACGACCAGCCTGACCAAATGGGACCCTCAATTCACCACTATAGAGAGTCAGGTGTCAGTTTACGCCCACCTACCTCCAATCCGAAAAACAGAAGGGAGTTCATCCTCTTCCATCAGGGTGGATCAGAGGGCCTATAGCAGGGGTCCTCAAACTACGGCCCTCCAGTTGTTCAGGAACTACATTTCCCATCATGCTCAGTCATGTCTGTGAATGTCAGAGTTTCACAATGCCTCATGGGATTTGTAGTTCCGCAACAGCTGGAGGGCCGTAGTTTGAGGATGCCTGGCCTATAGAGTAGCCGTGACCTGTCATCTGCCCTCTCCGCTTATTGTGGCCCGCGACTGGTTACGAAGTTGCTTAAGTGGCCCTCGCTCTTCAAAAGGTTGGGCACCCCTGCCTTAGACCAAATGATTGCCATAAATATGAAGCCATGGATTTAAAGAACCTGTTCAAAATGAAAGAAAATTGTGAAAAAAACCTGTTGGGGGTACTTGAGGACCAAGGTTGGAAACCCCCATCTGAGATGATCTAATATTGAAGACACATAGCCATGAGGCTTTCAGAGAGGTAGGCCTAGGCATAGGCACTCCTAAAGAATATGACAAGTCCATATTAATTGGGAGGCTCAAAGAAGCAAATGGCATATATTTTTATACATTGGTAACCAGGGCTTTTTTCAGTGGGAACAAGGGGGGGAACACAGTTATAGCACCCCCAACACTGAATGCATGTAATGGCAAGAGTGGTGGTGTGTGCTGAAGTCTATTGTCAATAGGTAGGATTTAATATTGTGGGGGGGTCTATTGTTGCTGCTGGGGGGGAGTCAGGTCAATGATTGTTGGGAGGGAACTACTGTTAAGGGAGGGGTTCTATTGTTGCTGCCTGCTGGAGGGTCTACCGATGCCGGCAAGTAGGAGATCCATTGTCGCTGGGGCAGGGGTCTATCGTTGCTAGAGGATATATTATTGCTGCGGGAAACCATTGTTGCTGGAGGAGTCTTATGTTGCTGGGGGGGGGGGTCAATAGTTGCTGGAAGGGATCTACTTTTGCAGGAAAGATCTATTGATTCTGACTGCTGGGAGATCTATTGTTGATGGGGGAGTGGGATCCAATGTTGCTGGCTGCAGGAGATCTATTTTATTGCTTGAAAAATTCCATACACATTATTTATACAACAAAATGATACTTGGTTCTTAACACCTAGCTTGATGCAAGCGCCTACTCATCCACATGTATAGAGTTAGCAACTCTACACAAGGACCTCGGAACCCGGACGTTATTACTTATCTTTTGTTTGCATTTCATCAGTACTACATCCTCTACAGCAGTGATTCTCAACCTGGGGGCCAAATGACGATTTGCCAGGGGTCACAGGATCCTAGGCTGTTCCTGAAGCCCGCAGCACTCGCAGCCGCCCAGCAGGACAGTCCCTGGAGCCTGTGGCCGCCCATTCAGTTCACAGCATGGCTTTGGGGCAGACACTAGAGGTCAGCTGACTGGTGAGGAATGTGAAGTGGGAGGGGCTGGAGGAGACCCTATCTCCTGATTTCGGCACAGGTGTCACTGTGGCGAGACACCACAGATCTGGAGACACAGTGAGTAACACTACCTGTGATTATAGTTGCCATTTAAAGTCCCCACTACAGTTCTCAGATCAGCAGCTAAGTTGGCTTATTAGAACTCCCCCCAGCACTGCCACTCATCACAACTCTTTCTCTACCCCCCCCCCCCCAAGGAGTAAGAGAAGGAATAAAAATAGAGAATACATAATATGGAGAGGAAAAGAGGGGGAGGAACAAAGAAAACAAGCAAGAGAAAAAATAAAAAGAATGAATGGGGGGGGGGGGGGAAGAGAAAAAAAATTAAGACAAAGATAAAAGGGAAATAAGGAGAACATAGTAGTACATCCTAAAATGTATCAGAAGGGTTTTAATACTGTATGAGTGGAAGGGACTCGGAGTCCTAAATGTCCCTGGGTTAAGGGCGCAAATTTCTTGTCTTGCCTTGGGTGCCGACAACCAATGCTACGAAAATTCTACTGTTAGGGGTCCCCACAACTTGGGAAATGTTATCAAGGGGTCACAACACTAGAAAGGTTGAGAACCACTGCTCTACGGTAACCTGCCTTGTTAAGCTTTAGTTTAGGTTTAACCTATTAGTTTGATGGCATACCTCTCCAATCTTATATGGACTTAAAATCATTTTGGCCTATGCAGCTCAGCTGCCACCTTTTATTTCCTTATATTTTTGTATGGCGGCCTGTGAGAACTGCTCCATTTGAACACGAATGATCTCCCCTCTTTTTGGAAATCCAGCAATTTGTCACCATTTACAATTTTTGTTAAAAAAAATCCACTTTCAAGTACATCAGTTTACTTTATATGAGATACTACTAGCTCCTGAAGAAGCGGTCTCCGCGAAACATGTCAAGCTTACGTCCTTAGATATTTTTTTTTGGATTAATCCGTTATTACTGCAGTTGCTACTGTAGCTTTTTAATGTTTATTTGATGTATTGTCTTATTTTTTTCAATAACCTTTACAGGTTATAGGTCAATAAATATATTTGTATTTTTAGAATTGGCGCCTACAAAGTAAATTTTTCTGTACCTTTAACCAGTGGCGTATCTTGGGTATGGCAGCCATGGCAAGTCCCATAGGCGCCATGGGGGAAGGGTGGCAAAAAGCCTCCCCCTGCATGAAAAAACTCCCACACGTACTAATATAGCCCCCTGTCCCACAGCTGGCCTACCGGAGTGTGGTGCCTTTACAGCAATTGCTAATATTGCTACTTGGCCTGGGGAGAGGATTGAGAGGCGCCCCCATGAGGGCCAATGACTGGCCAGACTGGGTACATGTAGGGTAGGGCAACATTGACGTTCTGTCTACCCTCCTCTGCGTGGCATCATCTTCTTCCCGGAGCTGGAAATGTGACATGAGGTGAGGAGGAGAAGAGAGGACGGGAAAAGGAATGGATGGTGGCCCGACGGGAAACCCCCAGCAGCAGTCCCCCCCACCCCCATCTGCACTGCATCCCTCTCTGTCCTCATAACACTGCATCTTTGTCTGTCCCCGGCGTCCCTCTCTGCTCCCGATGCCTCTATATGTCCTCCTAGCACTGCGTCCCTCTCCGTCCCCAGTGTCCCTCTCCGTCCCCAGTGTCCCTCTCCGTCCCCAGTGTCCCTCTCCGTCCCCAGTGTCCCTCTCCGTCCCCAGTGTCCCTCTCCGTCCTCAGTGTCCCTCCCTGTCCCTGGTTATCTGAAAGATGGTATTCAAATGTTTTGACGAGGGCAGTTTCAGTGCTTGCCATAGGCACCATTTTCACTAGATACACCTTTGCCCTTAACACTTGTTGCTCCTATAGATCTAAACAGGCCCATGAAAATTATACCCCTGCAAGCTGGCCATAGGCTACCTAGGCCTGTACTTCTGGCTGACATTATTTTACAAGAAGATAAGCATTCCCGTTCAATCACCAAACTCTATTATGCGGCTATCAAGTTTAAAAGAGCTTGCTACAAAAGTAATTTTTCGACAATCCGATCTTAAGCAGCGATGTCATTAAATACATACATTCGGCTCGATGTTTCAGCTGGGGGAGAAAAAAAAAAAAAAAGAAGAAAAGCCATTTTAATATCAAACGCTTTCCATGCAGAACCCAGAACTACAGGATTGTCTGCTACAGAGAGAAGTAAAATATCTCATTTGCCTCTGTGATCACAGAACGGTATTAAAGATTACACTCCTAGAGCCCAATTACTGGCTTTAAAGCGCGCAATACGTGCGCTATGATGAGGCGGGGAGTTTATACAAATATGGGAAAAATCAGCTCGCGAGGCTCCCATATGTAAAAAAGATTCTGGAGGGTCTATAAAAAGTCAGCAATTTAAAATACTTGTTTGGAGTCTGGAAACGGCAGGGAAGCATATTTTATGGGGAAGATCTCATGAGGGAGAAAGGAAAAAAACTGGAAGTGTTGGGAGGTTTCCAACAACGAAACCAAAAGAAACTGTCAGCCGAAACACAATTAGAGAGATTTATCAATGTTGCCGCACAGCAAGGAAGTGCAACCCCATCACAGTGATATTTTACAAGAGAGATTTGCTAGAAGATCTCGTCTTGATTCGTAAATTCACTTCACTCTGCAGCTCAGCGGTAGCAATGCGCCAATATCAAACCGACCCCCGACTACCTGTAGTTGTAGAGTGATTTAACACCTTCCATACCGGGCACTTATACACCGTCCCGCCCAGACCAATTTTCAGCTTTCAGCGCTGTTACACTTTGAATGACAATTGCGCGGTCATACAACAATGTACCCAAACTACATTTTTATCATTTTGTTCCCACAAATAGAGCTTTCTTTTGATGGTATTTGATCACCTCTGGGATTTTTATTTTCTGCTAAAAATAAATAAAAAATGACCAAATTTTTTGAAAAAAACTTTTTTTGTTTCAGTTACAAAACATTGTAAATAAGTAAGTTTTCTCCTTCACTGATGGGCACTGATGGTACTGCACTGATGGTACTGCACTGAAGGGCACTGATGGTACTGCACTGACAAGGCACTGCACTGACGGGCACAGATGAGGTGGCACTGATAAGGTGGCATTGATGGGCACTAATATGCGGCACTGATAGGCAGCACGGATGTACTGTAATGTATTGTACTAATGGATGCCAATAAGTGCCAAACAATAATGCCTGCCAATCAGATTAAATAACTTAATTGTCCAGGTATATATATAGAATATAATTTTTCTTGAATCAGGCCCTGCTCAACGATTGAATTTTCATCCATCTATGGCCAGCTTTATGTAAGCCCTAAAATTGTCCTCTGCACACTTCCTGTGTTATTTCAAAACAATCTCCTAGTTCTTATCTTGGACTACAGAATAATTAGCTTTTATGTTGTAGAGATCTGAGAATGGGAGTGGTGGGGTAATCTAGATCCAGCGATGCGCACAAGACCAGAGGCTCTCTCCCTCCTCACTGGATAGAGAGGCAGCAGTGGGAGCCATTGGCTTCTGCTGCTATCAATTACAGCCAGTGAGGAAAGAGCAGGGTGTGGATTTGAGCCGCGTCGTATGTGCAAATGGGCACACAGAGTTGGCTCTGGAATGAGCATACACGAGTGCCCCCATAGCAAGCAGTATGCTATGGAGGCACTCAGCAAAAGGGAGGAGCCAGGAGCGCCAACGGGGGGACCCCAGAATAGGAGGATCATGACTGCGTTGTGTAAAACCATTAGACAAAGCAGGTAAGTATAAGACCCCTTGCACAATGAGGTAGTTATTAGACATTTTCAGACGCCTGTAAAGCGCCTGAAAACTACCTCTCAAGCCACCCCAGTGTGAAAGTCCGGGTGCTTTCGCACTGGGGCGGTGTGCTTGCAGGACGGGAAAAAAAAATCCCATCTTTGGGGCGGTGTGGGAACTCCCAAACTGCCCCTGCCCATTGGAATGATTGGGCTGAAAACCGATCCGGAAGCCCCGCATAAAGGGGACTTTTAACCTATTTTTAACTGGGACTTCAAAGTGCCCCGCTACCACCAACAAAAATGGCGCCAAAGTGCCGCTATAACAGCGGTAAAGTGCAGCTAAAACGAGCGCGGCACCGCCCCAGTGTGAAAGTAGCCTAACGTTTTGTTATTTTAAACAATTACCTTTAGAATCATTGTTAACCAAAGTCAGAGTACAAAACAGATCAAGATATAACAGAATAAATAGACGCAGTCAGGATGCAATAATGAAGGACTGCGTTGGAAGAGATTTTCTCCTCGCTGAACGGATGAACAATGGGTAGATGCCACCAACGTTAATTAAACAGAATCAAGATGGATTAGATCAATTTGTAACTCTTTAGAAGAGTGCACAAATACAGATAGGGCAAACCACAATTTAAAAAAAAACTTTATTGTGACAAGATACTAAGGACGACTTTTTTTTTGGATAATGGGTTTTTATTTTCGAAAATTAGATTGAGGTCACGATCTCATTTTCAATTTTCAGGTCCACATCCAGATTTTAACATGGACTGGAAATATGAATCAGACACTTCTAAAGAGTTTTTCATTTATTATTGATTTTATTATTTTTTAAAAGTATCCTTGGCCACATTGGAGTCTCGGGGATGTCATATACAACAAGTAACCAAGCTCAACCCTCAGGACCTTGACTAGTTGTTGAGCATCCATTTTGCTTTCCTCTCTTAAACCCATTTATGATCACATATATGTACAGGAATTATGGGGCCACTTACACAGCTTCAGGCATGAGCCCCCTGGAGCAGAGAACCGGGGAGGGGGGGGTGGAGGGGGGTTGCCCTGGGGACCTCTGTACCCCTTACAAAAAAAATTATAGGGGGGGTAGCCACCCGGGGGCCCTGGGAACCTCCGGGCCCTTTCATAAAAAAAAAAAAAAAAAACACCATATAGAAATTTTTTTTTTTATATAAAATTTGTTTTAAAAAAAAGGGGGGTTGCCATCTGGGGGCCCTGAGGACCTCTGGGCCCTTTAATAATACATATATATATATATATATATATATATATATATATATATATATATACATACATACATACATATACATATACATATATATATATATATACCGTATATATATATATATATATATATATATATATATATATATATATATATATATACACACACACACACACACACACACACACACACACATACATACACTGTATATATCATTTATAAAAAAAAATAAAAAAAAGGGGGGGGGGTGTAACGGTATGAACCGTGACAACCAGAGACTTTGGAAGGATAAGAGATACTCCTGTGCCAGCGGCACTAATAACTCCTGGGTCTAAGTCCACCCTGTGCCCTTTTGGGCGTAGGGTGGCTAATAAAATAATACTTCATGTAATACATGAGATGGGACATTATTGATACTTCATATTGCAGGATGTCTTGAGATATTACAAGTGTTGGTTAAGGTTGACCTGACCAGGTCAACAAGACAGTGACTCATTCCTTTGTGTTTACACTTAAAAGATTGGGTATTCAAGATCACACGTCTCTCTTCAGATGTATTGAATTAGCATGTCAATTATGTTCAATTATGTTTAGCAAAGGAATGTATTGCTGCTCAGGTGTGGGTCCCTTTTCCTTTGTGTGGGATTGTTTGAATTCTATTTATAAAGGAATGTGATGTGTCTCGTCAGTATCGGTGTCGAAATGTCTGCATAGTAATTAGCCATAGTGTGTGATGAGGGGGGTGGAGATTTGCATTGTCCTGTGATTAACATTAATATGCTGTACTGGATATATAAGCAAGCTAAGAAAACCAATAAAGCATTCATACATTTTGAAACCAGAGAGAACGGAGCTTGTGTCTCGTCTTTATTCTGGGAAATGGAATGGATCGTGTATGCAGGATTGTCTCTGTGTCGCATAAGCTTGTCGTGGGTGGATGGAAGGTCGTAAACGGTGGTGACCGTTACAGGGGGGTTGCCATCCAGGGCCCTGGGGACCTCCTTACAGGTGTACTGCCTGTACCCCCCTGATGGTGGCCCTGACAGTGGTGAAAGGTTGGGATTTAAAGGAGAAGTCCAGCCTGAGCTTGATTGGCTGGGCTTCTCCTATGGGTCACAGGGGTGCAATTAGTTTTGCACTCCTGTGAACCGTTTTCAGCAAAGAGCAGTCTGTAGTACGCTCTCTGCTGACGTCACACAGATCAGTCCAGGCACCATGTGATCACGACTCTAGGAGTCTGGATCCGCCAGGTGCCTGGACCGATAGCCGCCTCAGTCTCTCAGCGAGCCGCCCCTCCACAGATCAGCGCTCCAGTGAGCATGGATAAGCAGAGTAGGAGAGCTGCTGACTGTCCTGACAACTATAGAGGGTGCTGGATGGTGGGCAGAGACCTGGCAAATTATAAGGGGAGGTGTCCCTAGGCATGCATTTATGTTCAAGGAGCACATGGGCTCTTGGTCATTCCTGGCAGAGGATTGCACCAGGCTGGGCGAGAGGCATTGGCTCCCTAAGCACTTACTACCATGTGGCCTTGGGGGGGGGGGGCAGCCTAAGGTCTGTGTGGCTGACCCTGGTTCTGCCATGGCTGACAGAGGGAGAGAGTCTACAGTGAATCTGGTCTGGTATCATGGAGACAGAAGGCTGCTAGTGGTGCTTCAGGAGCCTTGTGGGTACAGACACCCAAAAAAGCCTTAGACAATTACCCCCCCCCCCCACCCTCTTGTGCTTTAAGTCAGCTGAGGGTCCACACAAAGGGAACACCGATTAGTGTTCTTAGAGCTTTGTCCAGGACCGGCCACTACTTTACTAATGGACATTGCTCAGTTCTGCAATCAGTTTGCTGCTGCGGGGAATCATTGCATATCTGCCTTCTGCAAGGACTAAAGCCAAGTTTCACGAGGAAAGGAAGTTGGAGTCCTCGGTGTGTATAGTTAAATTTTGAGTATCCTACTATATCCCTTCCCAATCCAAGAGTGGTCATTGGAGTAACGAGCAGAAGTGGGTGTGTGAACCTGGTCCTGTGAAGCTACCTGGCTGCAAAGTAAAAGTGGGGAAGACCTGGGCAAACTACCAGCAGCTCCTGCTGGGGTAGCGCTAAACAGGGAATGGAAAAAGCATTTGTTACTACAAGAATAAGGAAAAAAAAAAAAAAATGAGGTTGGGACATGAATTAAACTTGGGTAAGGCATGTGCATAACCTTTAAATTGCAGCATTTTTGAAGGTTGAGGGACATGACCCACCAAAGTTCAGTAAGGAAACACACACAGTCCTATCAAGCTGCTTAGAATCAATGCTTCCATCCTATTTTTATTGCCCTTATTACCCTGCATGAGCTGCCCCACTTTGGTGTTGTAGAAAATCGAATGGCATTTCAAAAAAATATAGAAGCTACCTAGTATGTCTCCAGTCTGACTAGTGAACAAAAGTACAGTAATCTCCTGGAGAACACAGAGCATGGCAACATCATAACCTGTATCACCATATATATCCATCTAGAGCAGTGGTTCTCAGCCTGGGGTCGGGACCGCCTTGGGGGGGTCGAATATTTATTTGCCAGGGGTCACCAAATCCTGGGCTGTTTCTGAAGCCTGCACTGCTTTCCCAGCCTTTTTGTGGCCGACCAGCAGGGCTGTCCCTGGAGCCACAGCCGCCCCACTCAGCCTCTTCGCAGCCGCCCATTCAGTTTACAGCATGGCTGGAGGGCAGAGACTAGAGGTCAACTGACTGGTGAGGAATGTGAAGTGGGAGGGGCTTAAGGAGACCCTATCTCCTGATTTCGGCATAGGTGTCACTGCTACGAGACACCACACAGTCAGAGACACAGTGAGAAACTACTTGTTATTATAGTTGCCATTAAAAGTCCCCTCTACAGTTCTCAGATCAACAGATGACCTTCATCAAGAGACCTAAGTTGGCTGATCAGAACTCCCCCCTAGCATTGCCACTCATTCCAAATCGCAACCAGCACTGCCACTCTCCCCACCACCAACCAAGGAGAAGAAATAAAAATAAAGAATACATGGAAGGGAGAGGGAAAGAGGGGAGGAACAAAGAAAAAGGGAGAGAAAGAAGAATAAGAGAACAAGAAAGACAACTAGAGAGGGGGATGGGGGGACAAGCAATTAGGATAGAGAGATAAAATTGAAAGAAAGGAGAACAAAGAAAGAGTGGTACATCCCAAAATGGGAGCACTAAATGTCTGTGGGTTAGGGGCGCAAATTATTTGCCTTGCCTTGGGTGCTGAAAACCCACGCTACAAAAATAATTTTACTGTTAGGGGTCCCCACAACTTGAGAAATTTTATTAAGGGGTCACAGCACTAGAAAGGTTGAGAAGTGCTGATCTAGAGTTACCTCTAATAGTTCATCTCCAACTTGGATTCTCCCATCTCTTCCAGCAGGTCCGTCTGGATTTATGGCTACCACGAAGATACTCATCTGTAATCGGTCCTTATTTCCCGCCAAACTGAGGCCAAGTCCATTTTTATCCTTCTCCAGCTCAACGATGTGCAGTTCACCCGGAAGGTCGGCATATCTCTGCCTAATTTTCTCTGGTGGGACATAAAAGAAATATAATTATCCAGAAGTATACAATATTATATATACAAACACACAGTATCTCACAAAAGTAAGTACACCCCTCAAATTTTTGTAAATATTTTCTTCTATCTTTTCCTGTGACAACACTGAAGAAATGACACTTTGCTACAATGTTGTGTAGTGAGTGTACAGCTTGTACAACAGTGTACATTTGCTGTCCCCTCAAAATAACTCAACACACAGCCATTAATGTCTAAACCGCTGGCAACAAAAGTGAGTACACCCCTAAGTGAAAATGTCCAAATTGGGCCCAATTAGCCATTGTCCCTCCCCAGTGTCATGTGACTCGTTCGTTTTAGTGATCATGGGTGCAATGCTTTCCATGCTCCTGCAGGAAAAAGTAATAAATGAAAAAATCCTGCAAAAATATGTGCATTAATTATTTTTACTGCAAATGTGAACTTAGCCTTTACTGCAAAAGCAGGCTCTGCTTCCTGCCTAGTATGCTGCTCAGTAACTGTGCCTTGCTATTCCTCTCTTTCAATGCAAGTCTACTAGTCAAGTCTGACTTAAAACGAGAAGTACAGCCAAAGCTAATTTGGCTGTACTTCTCCCGAGGATCACAGGAGTGCAGATCGTTCTGCACTCCTGTGACCAGTTTTCAGCAGACAAGGGGCTGACATCATAGACCTGGTCCAGGCTGGGGCAAGATCGCAATAATATGGTAGGGATCTGCCTACAACCCTGGACCAGCACCTGGCTCAGCCTCTCAGCTAGCCGATGAGACCCTGAGCCAGCCGCTCCCGCTCCTTCACAGCCCAGTGCTCCAGTGAGTGCAGGGGCAGAGTAGAGAGTTGGTGACTAATAGTCACCAGCTCTCTGCTCAGGGAGCGCTGAGATCCGAGCGATTGGCGGTGATTGATTGCCTAGTTTTTAGTCTTATGGCCCGTACACACGATCTGAATAATCGAACGAAAACTGTAGTCCGAGGAAGAATCATACGATTTTCGGATCGTGTGTATACTACATTTGAGAGCCGAAGACAACAATTTTTCTCCTACAGTACCAGATCGTACGATTTTCATTTAGTCAGCAGAGTTGTTGTCAGAAAATACAATACAAATACATTACAACACATGACATCTCTTCCGATTTTTATTTCTGTCATACAAGCATTTTCGTGACTTTAGCAACCTATTCAATTTCTACTTGCGACTATTAAAGCGGAGTTCCACCCAAAAGTGGAACTTCCGCTTAAACCACTCCTTGCCCCCTTACATGCCACATTTGGCATGTCATTTTTTTGGGGGGGGGGAGTGGGGGCTTCAGTAGGACTTCCTGTCCCACTTCCTCCTTCTGCCCAGGGACCGCTTAGGTGATACGTCATATCGCCTACGATGGCACCTCCCTGTAGGCGATCGCCTGGGACACGTGACAGGTCCCAGGTGATCGCCTGTCCAATCAGACAGCGCAGCGCCGCTCACGCATGCACAGGGAGTGCCCGGCCGTGAAGCCTAAAGCCGTCACGGCCAGGTGCCCACAGTTAGGATGGAGGTGTCGGCGGAGAGGAGGGGGGAGAGGAGCGGAGCTCTGGGCGTCGCGTCGCTGGACAGTGGAGCAGGTAAGTGCATGTTTATTAAAAGCCAGCAGCTACGCTTTTTGTAGCTGCTGACTTTTAATAAACATAAAACAAGGCTGGAACTCCGCTTTAAGCAGAGAAGGTCGTACAAAATTCAGATCATGTGTACGGGCCATTAGAGGCAGCGGGCGACCAATGCAGCATCCACCCAGGTAAGTATGATTCTTAAACGCAGTTTTACGGTGGCAGGTCGGCTGGTCTGCGCGAAACGACGTAATATTACGTAATTTCGCATTTCAGCCATTAGGGGCGTGTGCGCACCGCCGGAGGCGCACGCCCCCTGCTCGCCCCTGGTGCTGAGGCACATGTCCCAAAAATGTGTCAAAAGTGTCCACCATAGTCGCAGGTCGCAGTACCGATAAAAATCGTTGATTGCCACCATTACCAGTAAAAAAAAAAAAATTGCATGCCATAAAACTATCCCCTATTTTGTAGACACTATGGGCCAGATTCAGGTAGATGGGCGAATCTTTATGTTGGAGTAACGTTTCTCATTTACGTTACTCCGACGAAACTTTAGGAGCAAGTACTGTATTCACATAGCACTTGCTCCTAAAGTTGCGGCGGCGTATCGAAAATGAGCCGGCGGAATTCAAATTGGGCGGGTAGGGGGCGTGTATTATTATAACTAGGCGCGATCCCGTGGCGAACGTACTGCGCATGCGTCGACTGTCAGTGCGCATGCTCCAAATTCTGTCAGTGAACGTCAATGACGTCAATCCCCATTCACGGACGTTTTACGCAAACGACTCAAAAAAAATTTTCCCGACGCGACGACGACGGCCATACTTAACATAGGATACTCCACTAGGGGGCTGCTTTATCTTTACGCCGCGTATCTCTTACGGAAATGTCGGAAAGTCACTGCGTCGGGCACGAATACGAATTGCCAATTCTCGCTGATTAACATATTCTCTGCGTTAATCAGCGGGAACGCCCCCAGCGCCATTTTTAAAATTGCAGTTACGATACGACGGCGAAATACAATTACGCTGCTCGTATAGGAACTCCAACCCGGCGTTTGTTTTCTGACTACAGAAAACAGAAACGCCGGCTCAAAGTGAGAGTTAGGCTGGAGTATCACTGATACTCCAGAGTAACTCTACCTGAATCTGGCCCTATAACTTTTGCGCAAACCAATCAATAAACGCCTATTGCAATTTTTAAAACAAAAAATATTTACAAGAATACATATCGCCCTAAACTGAGGAAAAAAATCGCAAATGTAAAAAAAATAGAATTTTTTCAAAATTGTTGCTCTATTTCTGTTTATAGAGCAAAAAATAAAAACCGCAGAGATGATTAAATACCACCAATAGAAAGCTCTATTTGTGGGGAAAAAAAGGACGTCAATTTTGTTTGGGAGCCACGTCGCACGACCGCGCAATTGTCAGTTAAAGCGACGCGGTCCCGAATGGCTAAAAAAGTGGCCCGGTCCTTCACCTGCATATTGGTCCGGGTCTTAAGTGGTTAAGCAGAAAAAGTCATACGAAATTCGGATCATGTGTACGGGCCATTAGAGCCAGCGGGGGGCCAATGCAGCATCCACCAAGGTAAGTATGATTCTTAAAAAAGAAAATCGCAAACAAAACAAACAAACCAAAAATTGAACTTCTCTTTTAATGAAAACAACGTACTGATAATTTATCTCTGTGTTAGGCTGCATTCACACCTGAGCGTCGGTCGTTCGGTCGTTTTTTCGGGCGTTTTCTGCTGGCGTTTTGTCGCGCGTATTCAAGCTTATTTGCGCGTTTGCATACAGCATCATCCGACGTTTTTGTACTTCGACGTTTTTTATTTTAGCCAATAGGAAAAATTATCATCTTTTCATCACTTGTTGCTATGTTGGTAGATTTTTTTTTATCTTCTGCCTGGGAGAAAAGTTCTATTGATTAGAGCGACAAAACGCCCGTAGCAAACGCTCGTTGTCGCGCAAGTCACTTGAATCGAGCGTTTCCATTACTTTCTATGGGAAATGGAAACGCTCAAATACGCCCAAACCGCCCGATACGCGCGACAAAAAAAGGTCCGGGACTTGTTTGAGCTTCACGCGACCGGCGTTTCGGCAGTCGGCGTTAAGATGTGAACAGTCACCATAGACAATAATGTTATTTCATCCCTCCGGCGTATTGTAGCGTCGCGCTTCAGGCGTTAAAACGCCTAGGTGTGAATGCAGCCTTAGTGAGGGACTTCACTTAGGCCCCTTTCACACTGGGGTGTTTTTCAGGCGGTACAGCGCTACAAATAGCACTGCTATATCGCCTGAAAAAAACCTGCCCTGTAGTCTTCAAAGTGAAAGCCCGAAGGCTTTTACACTGAAGCGGAGCGCTACCCGGACCGCTCCAAAAGCCCTGCTAGCCGCATCTTTGGAGCGGTATAGGGGCGGGGTGTTTACCGCTCCTATACTGCTCCTTCCTATTGAAATCAATGGAAAACCGCGGTAATACCGCCCAAAATGCGCCTCTGCAGAGGCGCATTGCGGGCAGTATTAACCCCTTTTAAGGCCGCTAGCGGGGGGTTAAAACCACACCGCTAGCGGCCGAATATCGCGGTAAATACGACGGTATAGCCCCGCTGCAATGTGAAAGCAGCCTTAAAGACACATCTTCTGCTAATTGGAGAAATGACCAGCTATATGGGAAGTGCAAGGAGAAGAAAAATGTCCACTTATCCAATGAGATTGTTGCTAGTATGGTCACACGGCATGTCACCCCGACACACAACCACCACCAACTAATGATTGCCCTTGTGCCTGCAAAGAACTAAAGCACTGTAGTAATGTAGCATTCCTTTGGATCAATATCGTGGCTAGCCACGTCTGCCAATAAATGACACTCAACACTACACAAGGTCTCTTACAAATGGCCTGTTGCTATGGTTATGAAGGCTCAACAGGTGAAAAAAAAAATAAAGGTTAAAGGATGAAGGTATTAAAACGTTGAGAAGATGTAATTTGCTGTTTTATTAAATGCCGTGGAGTCAGGGAAATCTATCGTTTCTATTCTTTGCTGGATAAAGGATTGACATTGAGCCTGAATAGTCCTTTGTGGCGAGTCATAAGGGGCAATAAAAGGAACGTGATGTTAACAGAGGCAGACGGTGGACCGAAATTCAATTCAAATCCCCAGGAAGGCTTTATCAAGGCACAAGACCCGTACTCTATCACGGATAGGCAAGACAACTGCATATGGTGCATGTGACAAAACCCACTGTCACTGTGTTTTGGAGGGGGCTGTGGGCTGGCCTCCTACCCATAGATGTTGGCCCAGAAGAGACAGAGACTTGGGGACAAAATGGCATTGATATAATGTAATGGTACATTCCTTCTCTCCCACCCCTGTGTTTAATTGTGTTGGGTCATGGCACATAGACAAAGGTCTGGAAACAGACACCTCCCAGCAGGGGATGTGTAAGGAGGGGCTGCCTGCTTATCATAATCCCTTTATGTGTTTCAACTGTATATACAAGTGTTGAGTTTCCATTGGTTCTTCCTTGTGCCCTATCCCTTTTATGACAAGGCTAAGGGAGTGTCCCTAACTGTGTTTAAAAGTGCATGTTTTGTAAGAGTTGATGCTCTGTATGTTTAACCCTCAACAACTGTGTGGCTTGTCTTGTGATTGAGGGGTTAAGGGCTGGTTATGGCTAGTCTGCAGGCTGCGTTTGGAGGACAGGAGACAGGTCTGGCAGAGGTGCCCAGCAGGGATATCCGAGATCCGTCACAGTGCAAAAAAACATGCCAGGACTCTCAGATCTTGGAGCTAAACTCAAGGCCGATATAACAGACACAAAAATGTAAAATGGCAGTCATTTCATTTTAAGCCTCTAAATGCCTTAAAATTATGTGGGAAAGGGTGTGTTTAACCACCTGAGGCCCGCGCTATAGCCGAATGACGGGTACAGCACGGACCTGGATTTCCAACAGGACGTCTTTTGACGTCCGCCCCTTTTGGCGTTTCCCGAGCGCGCAGCGGGGAAATTCTGCGTTGGCCGTGTCCCTTGGACACAGCCAATCACAGATCGCAGCGAACAGCCAATCAGCGTGGCCATTTGCTATGCGATCTGTGCGGCCAATGAGAGATGATCTCAAATGTAAACATATGAGATCATCTCTCATTGCCGGCTCTCACAGAGACAGCGTCCCGTCTCTGGAGAGGAGACCGATCTGTGTCCCTTGTACATAGGGACACAGATCGGTCACCTCCCCCAGTCACCCCCTCCCCTACAGTTAGATCACAATACAGGGAACATATTTAACCCCTTCCTCACCCCCTAGTGTTAACCCCTTCAATGCCAGTCACATTTATACAGTAATTAGTGCATATAGTGAATGACGCCAAAAATGTGTCCGATGTGTCCGCCATAATGTCGCAGTCCCAATAAAAATCGCAGATCGCCACAATTACTAGTAAAAAAAATATATAATAATAATAAAAAAAAAATCATGTCCCCTATTTTGTAGGCGCTATAACTTTTGCACAAAGCAGTCGCTTATTGCGATTTTTTTTTACCAAAAATATGTAGAATATGTATCGGCCTAAACTGAGAAAAACAATGTTTTTTTTTTTAAATTGGGCTATTTATTATAGCAACAAGTAAAAAATATTTTTTTTCAAAATTGTCGCTCTTTTTTGTTTATAGCGCAAAAAATAAAAACCGCAGAGGTGATCAAATACCACCAAAAGAAAGCTCTACTTGTGGGGAAAAAAAAAGGATGTAAATTGTTTGGAAGTCACGTCGCACGACTGCGCAATTGTCAGTTAAAGCGACACAGTGCCTGAAGGTGAAATTTCACCTGGGCAGGAGGGGGGGTATATGTGCCCAGTAAGCAAGTGGTTAAAAAAAACAGGCACTACAAGTCACAGCAACGGAACCTAGGACAACTGACGCGTTTCACACTAACTTTAGTGTTTACTCATATGAGCTACGAATACAAATGCAGCCCCCCACACTTTTCACATATTAGTAAAACAAAAAAAAAAAAATTTAAAACCATTTATCGTTTTCCTTCCATGTCACAATTCTGTGCCACTTTGTGTTGGTTGATCACGTAAAATCCCAATAAAATACATTTACATTTTTGGTTGTAACATGAGAAAACTTGGAAAATATCAAGGGGTATGAATACTTTTTCAAGGTATGTCTGCATTTTTCAGGAGCACATTGAACCACTATGGGCCAGATTCAGGAACAGTTAGGCTGGCGGATCCAGTGATCCGCCAGCCTAACTGTGACTTTAAGCCGGCGTTTCTGTTTTCTGTAACCAGAAAACAAGAAACGCCGGGTTGAAGCTCCGATGCGAGCAGCGTAACTGAGTTTCGCCATCGCATCGTTACTTCAACTTAAAAATGGCGCCGGGGGCGTTCCCGCCGATTTACGCTCAAAAAATATGTTAATGAGCGGAAATCGGCAATTCACGATCGCATTCCGGCGCGACGCAGTGACGTTACGACGTTTCCGGACAGGATACGCGGCGCATAGTTATACCTACATGGGGTTGGAATATCCTATGTTAGGTATAGGCGTCGTCATCGCGTCGAAAAAAAAAAAAAAAAACGTCGCTTGCGTAAAACGTTCATGAATGGGAATGTGACGTCATTGACGTTCATTCACAGAATTTGGAGCATGCGCACGGGGATGTTTTGACACTCGACGCATGCGCAGTACGTTCGCGGCGGGAACGCGCTTCGTTTTAATACTACACGCCCCGTACCCGCCCAATTTTAATTCCGCCGGCTCATTTGCGATGCGCTGCCGCAACATTAGGAGCAAGTGCTTCGTGAATGACAGCACTTGCTCCTAAAATTTCTGCAGCGTAACGCAAATGAGAAGCGTTACTCCAGAGCAAAGATGCTCCCATCTACTTGAATCTGGCCCTATCTGTTTTCATAGGAATTAATGAAATGTCACTTTGAAACTTCAATAGAGAACAAAAA